>CM061752.1:217703158-218018247 GCA_030979885.1 Lolium multiflorum | reverse complement strand
TTCTTGTTTTCTTTAAACATCTTCCTCGTCGCTTAATCCTTTGTTCTGACAAGCGGTGAGATTAACCCAACTCTTTATTCGTTGGGGCAAAGCCAACAGGTGTATTTATGCGAGGTTACCAACGTTGGCGGGAATCTGGTGTTCGCCGCATCGTTCGCGACCATCAACAACTAGCATTAACTTCTTAGCTCCTCCTGGTTAGTTAAACCTTGGTTTCTTTCTGAGGAAAACTTGCCACTGTATGCATCATACCTTCCTCTTGGGATTTCCCCAGGCGTGTACATTCTGGCATCAAGCTGTTACCTACAGGCGCCGGTGCGGGAGATCAAGACACGGCTGCAAGGGAAGTCTCACTTCTCAATCTCTTTAGTTTGTTTGTCTTGCTTTATTTTATTTACTACTTTGTTTGCTGCACCTAAACAAAACACACAAAAATTAGTTGCTAGTTTGACTTTATTGTCTTGTTCTCTATATCAAAAACACAAAAAAATTAGTTACTTGCATTTACTTTATCTAGTTTGTTTTATTCACTGTTGCTAAAATGAATACACCTGAAAATACTAAGTTGTGTGACTTCACAAATGCAAATAATAATGATTTCCTATGCACACCTATTGCTCCACTACTCTACAGATGAATTCTTTGAAATTAAACACCTTTCTTTTGAACTTGGTTATGAGAAGATCAATTTCGGTGTTGATTAAGTGATCTTGCCGTCTCAATAATTTTGTTGAACTTTGTGAAATGCAAGAATAAGGATGTGAATGGTGATATTATTAAATTGAAAGTGTTTCCTTTCTCATTAGAGGAAGAGCTAAAAGATTGGTTGCTATCTTTGCCTAAAATAGTATTGATTCATGGACTAAGTACAAGGATGCTTAATTTGGTAGATATTATCCTCCACTAAAATTATATCTTTGAAGTAGCATAATGAATTTTAAACAATTGAATACTGAACATGTTTATCAAGCATGGGAGAGAATGAAAACTTTGGTAAAGGAGTGCCCAACCCATGGAGGACTAGCTACTTGGATGATCATCCAAACCTTCTATAAAGGGACTAAATTTTTCTTCGCGAATTTATTGGATTCAGGCTGGAGGTACCTTTATGTCCATCACATTGGAGCGGCTACAAAAACTTCTTGATGATATGATGATAAATTACTACGAATGGCACACGGAAAGAGAGCTCCACAAGGTAAGAAGGTAAGTGCTGTTGGAAGAAACCTCTTCCTTGAGTGATAAGATTGATGTGATTATGTCTATGTTTGTGAATGGTAGATCTAATGTAGATCCAAATAATGTTCCTTTAGCTTCATTGGTTGCTCAAAGAAGAAAATGTTGATGTGAATTTCACATTAAAATAATAATTTCAACAACAATGCTTATAGGAACAACTCTGGTAGTAACTATAGGCCATATCCTTCTGCTAATGGTAATGGTTATGATAATTCTTATGGGAATTCTTACAACAATAATAGGAATGTACCCTCTGGTCTTGAAGCTATGCTTAAAGAATTTATTAGTACACAAACTGCTTTTAACAAATCTGTTGAGGAAAAGCTTGATAAAATCTCATACATGTCTGCATCACAATCCTCTTTAATTAATAAAATGGCTGCTAAACCTAATGATATTGATAATAAGATTACTACTACAGCAAATGCCATCAAGTTAGAATTAATGAGAATATAAGATTAATGGCTGAGCTGCGTGCTAGGTGGGATAGAGAAGAAAATGAAAAACTAGCTAAAGAGAATAATGTAGCTAAAGTTTGGACTATTACCACTAGTAATGCTAATTCTTCATATTGCTGCACCTCCTACTATCAATGGTAAAATAATTGGTGTTGGCAAGTTTTCTACTCCTAGTGCAAAACGAACAAAACTGCCTGAAATTGCTGAGCTACGAAACTACTTGTGATAAAAGCTGCTGAAATTTTTGACACTTAGGACAATGATCCCATTGTTGTATAGCTCATAATGATTTGAATTTTGATGATTGCACATCTCTGAAGTTATAAAGTTCTTACAAAACTTGCTAAAAGTCCTAATGCTAGTACTATAAATTTAGCCTTTACAAAACATATTACAAAATGCTCTCATAAAAGGTAGAGAAGAAGAGAAGCTAAAACTTGAAACTTCTATTCCTAAGAAGTTAGTGGTTGGGGGGCCATCATTAAAATGAAATTCAATGATTTTGAATGTAATGCTTTATGTGATCTTGAAAGGTACGATATTTCTGTTATGCCTAAAAGATTTATGATATGCTTGACTTGTCACCATTGAAGAATTGTTATTTGGATGTTAATCTTACCGATAATGTTAAAAAGAAACCTTTGGGGAGGATTGATAATGTACATATTACGGTAACAATAACCTTGTCCCGTTGATTTTGTTGTCTGATATAGGTGCAATGCATCTTGTCCTATTGTGTTGGGAAGACCTTTCTTTGTTGGTGCTGTTGTTGATATGAGGGAAAGGTAATATTAAATATCAATTTCCTCTCCAAAAAGGTATGGAACACTTCCCTAGAGGAATAAGAAGTTGCCTTTGATTCTATTATTAGAAACAAGTTGTAATGTTGATGCTTCTACTCTGATGTTACTTGATTTGCGCTATAACTAAGTGAAGCGTTAAGAAAAGCGCTTATGGGAGACAACCCATGTTTTTACTACAGCAATTTTTGTTTTGTTGAGTCTTGGAAGTTGTTTACTACTGTAGCAACCTCTCCTTATCATGTTTTTGTGCAAGTAAAGTTTCTATGCCAAGTTGATGTTATATTTTGGGATCGTGTGCAAACAACATTCTTCATACCCATCCTGAATCTGGGCACAGTTCTACTGTAGAAAATTCTAAAAAATCTGCCAATTTACGGCGTGATCCTCAAATATATACGCAACTTTCATTAGTTTGAGTTTTTCCATTTAAGCAGCAATCCTGGTGCCAGCTTTAAATTCGTATTTCACGGACTGTTCATTTTTGACAGATTCTGCCTTTTGTTAGCATTGCCTCTTTTTGCTATGTTGGATTTATTTCTTTGATCCATTAATGTCCAGTGGCTTTTTGCAGTCCAGGAGTGAAAATAATGTTTGTGTCACCTCTGAATGTGTGAATTATTAATTGTGCACCTAACCCTCTAATGAGTTTGTGAAGTTTGGTGTGAAGGAAGTTTTCAAGGGTCAAGAGGAGAATGATATACTATGATCAAGAGAGTGAAAGCTCTAAGCTTGGGGATACCCCAGTGGTTCACCCCTGCATATTTGAAGACTCCAAGCGTCTAAGCTTGGGGACCCCTTGAGCATCCCCTTCTTCATCGGCTGTATCATCAGGTTCCTCCCTGAAACTATATTTTTATTCAATCACATCTTGTGTTCTTTACTTGGGCATCGGTTTGTTTTTGTTTTTGTTTGTTTGAATAAAATGGATCTAGCATTCACTTTTATGGGAGAGAGACACGCTCGCTGTTGCATGTGGACACATATGTCCTTAGGCTTACTCATAATGTTCAAGGAGCAAAATTTCTTCTTCGTTAAATTGTTATATGGTTGGAATTGGAAAATGCTACATGTAGTAATTCTAAAATGTCTTGGATAATGTGATGCTTGGCAATTGTGTGCTCATGTTTAGCTCTTGCATCATATCTTTTGCACCCATTAATGAAGAAATACATAGAGCTTGCTAAAATTTGGTTTGCATATTTGGTCTCTCTAAGTCTAGATAATATCTAGTATTGAGTTTTGAACAACAAGGAAGGCAGTTTAGAGTCTTTATATTGTTTCCAATATGTCTTTTATGTGAGTTTTGCTGCACTTGTTCATCCTTGAGTTTGCTTCAAACAAACTTGCTAGCCTAAACCTTGTATCGAGAGGGAATACTTCTCATGCATCCAAAATCCTTGAGCCAACCACTATGTCATTTGTATCCACCATACCTACCTACATGGTATTTTCACGCCATTCCAAAGTAAATTGCTTGAGTGCTACAGTTCAAATTGCATCATTCACCTTTGCAATACTGTATAGCTCATAGGACAAAATAGACTTAAAAACTATAGTAGTATTGAATATGTACTTATGCACTTTATCTTTTATTAAGTTGTGACATGCGATAACTGTTTCTGGGGAACACCATCAACTATTGTTGAATATCATGGTTACTATGCATGTCTAGTCTTTAATACGAAGGATCTATCATTTGATGGTTGGAGCATACAAAATTGTTAGAGAAGAACATTGGGCCGCTAACTAAAGCCATGAATCATGGTTGAAGTTTGAGTTTTGGACATATATCCTCAATCTCATATGAGGGCTAATCATTACTACATGCTTATGCATTTAGAGAGTCCATTATCTGTTGTCCATGTTGTCGGTATGGATGTCTAAGTTGAGAATAATCAGCGAGAAATCCAAAATGCGGCATTCTCCTTAGACCTTTGTACGAGCGGCATGGAGGTACCTGTGACCCTTGTTTGAAACATGGCATGCAAAGATCCATTAGTCCAAGCTAAGTAGAGACGAGGAGTGCGGACACTATTGATATATATGCATAGAACTTGCAACTTGTGAATGCCATTTACACATAACTCATATGCTTTATTACTAATTTGACAAAATTGTTTCATATTTTCAAAATGACTCTGTAGCACAAATCATTGATCAGTGCTTTCCTCTTTTGAAGGTTATTCTTTTTATTTTTATTATTATGATTTTGCTATCTCCTTCCACCTTAAAGAAGCAAACACTTGTGTGTTTGTGCATTGATTCCTACATACTTGCATATTGCACTTGTTATATTGCTTTGTGTTTGTGTTATCCATGAGATATACATGTTATAAGTTAAAAGCAACCGCACAAACTTAATCTTCATTGTGTTGCAACTTTCACTGATTATTGCTTTATGATGTAACTCTTATGCAAGACTTATTGATACTTGTCTTGATACTATTCATGAAAAGTCTTTGTCATATGATTCACTTGTTTACTCATGTCATTACCTTTGTTTTAATCGCTGCATTCATTACATATGTTTACAAATAGTATGATCAAGATTATGATGGCATGTCACTTCAGAAATTATCTTTGTTATCGTTTTACCTGCTAGGAACAGGAACTAAGCTTGGGGATCTTGATATGTCCACATTATCGATAATTTCTTATGTTCCATGCTACTTTATTGATGATACCTACATGTTTTATGCACATTATATGTCTGTATTTATGCATTTTTCTAGAACTAACCTGTTAACAAGATGCGACAGTGCGATTCCTGTTATTTGCTGTTTTTGGTTTCAGAAATCTAGTAAGAAATATTCTAGGAATTGAACGAAATTTCGCCCAGGTCCCTATTTTTGCACGAAGCTTCCCGGAGAAGGCGGAAGAGATAACGAAGTGGGGCCACGAGGCAACCAGCGGGGGATAGGGCGGCGCGGCCAGAGGCCACGGCCGCGCCCGGCTGCCCTGGGCACCTCGTGCCAGCCCCCGGCGTTGCCCTTTTGCCTACTTAAAGCCTCCGTCGCGAAAACCCCGGTCCCGAAGGCCACGATACGGAAAACCTTCCCGAGGAGGCGCCGCCGCCGCGGGTCATACGCCGTTCGGAGATCGCCTCCGGCACCTGCCGGAGGGGATTCATCCCCGGAGGACTCTTCATCGCCATGATCGCCTCCGGAGTGATGAGTGAGTAGTTCACCCTGGACCATGGGTCCATAGCAGTAGCTAGATGGTCGTCTTCTCCTTGTTGCACTTCATTGTTGGATCTTGTGAGCTGCCTAACATGATCAGATCATCTATATGTAATCCTATATGTTGTTTTTGTCGGATCCAGTGGATAGAGAATACTATGTTATGGTGATTATCAATCTATGCTTTATTTTATGTGTTGTTTATGATCTTGCATGCTCTCCGTTATTAGTAGAGGCTACTGGCCAAGTTTTTGCTCTTAACTCCAAAGAGGGTATTTATGCTCGATAGTGAGTTCCATGCCTTCACATTGACACAGGGATTAGTGACGATAGGTTCTAAAGGTTGTGATGTTTGTGCCACTAGGGATAAAACATTGATACTATGTCTAAGGATGCAGTTATTGATTACATTCGCACCATACTTAATGCAATTGTCTGTTGCTTAGCAACTTCATAATAATGAATGGGGTTAGGATGATAACACGAAGGTGGACTTTTTTAGGCATAGATGCGGTTGGATAGGGCGGTCTATATGCTTTGTCGTAATGCCCAATTAAATCTCACTATATTTATCCCATCATCGTGTCTGTGCATTGTTATGCCCCTTCTATTTGTCTGCCCGACCTTAATTTGTTCACCCAACATGCTTTATCTTCGGAGAGACACCTCTAGTGGGTGTGGACCCGGTCCTATTCTTTACATAGCATACAATCTGCAATTGTGTTCCCATTTTCTTTGCAAACATCTTCCTCGTCTGCTTAATCCTTTGTTACAACAAGGCGGTGAGATTGACAACCTCACTGTTTCGTTGGGCAAAGTACTTGGGTTGTGTTGTGCGGGTTCCGCGTTGGCGGCAGGAATCCCTGGTGTTCGCCGCATCACATTTCGCGACCATCAACCTTCAACGTGCTTCTTGGCTCCTCACAGTTCGATTAAACCTTGGTTTCTTTACGAGGGAAAACTTGCCAGATCGAGGAGGCCGTTCCACGCGACCGGCCCCAAGATGATGACAGACAGTACCTAACCGAGGAGGAGGTGAGAAGCATGCGGTATCAACGCCCACTATCCGTGCATCTCCTCAACAAATATGAGCAGCGGTACGACCGATGTCGGCACCACGAGACGAAGACGATGAAGGATATCGTCGGTCAGATGCGAGCGGACAGGAGGTATCGTCGGCACGACAGAAACAACGACAGGTACGAGCGTCACGCTAGAGGAGGTCAAGGGAGCAAGACAACATGGATAAGCAATCTAGAACTGTCCTTTCTTCAAACATTGCTGGGACTCCGAATGGGCCGATTGCCAACAATCGAGAACTGCCCAGTATGCACATCAAAAGAGGAGGGCAAATGAAGTTTAAGTGTTCGGCTCGGGCCTCTCCCACCTCATAATAAACAAGCTGGGTCATCTCAGAAGATGACTTTGAGGAGTCAGATGGAGAAGAGATAGGTATCACCGACCAGACCAAGGTGGCCTGCTGATGGACTCGGCCATTCTCGAGCGTGGGAGTGCAGCGGCTACGGGGAAACTTGGAAAGCGAGCACGATGCCACATGCACGTTGCGACGCAGCCGATGCGGCCGCGAAGATTCAACAAACATTGGAGACAGAGCTCGCCCACCAAAGAAAGTGTGTGGCAGAGACAAAGCGATGCGGGGACATGGGCCGGGTACAAACTGTGGTATGCGTCCCAGGACAGAGTAGCAGGTCCAAGACGACGGACGTACGTGGCAAGACCGATCCTGCGATCGGCCCTCAAAAAAATAGGGATGTTATCTCCGGCATGCCACGTGGCTACGGTGGGAAACCAAAGTGCTAAACCTTCACGAGGCATTGCAATGAAAAGGGAGGCTGATTCCAGTGATCGGCCAAAATTATCCTCGACATACGTTTTGTCTGTGTTCAGCATGGATCCAACGGATGCCTGAAGAGCCGATACCATCAAATAGTTGACAGAATCGGCTAGGGGCACATAGATGGATGAGACAGGGATACAAAGCTTGGAATGGATGTCAAATATCCAGCAGAAGCAGCTCAAGTATGGGGGGGCCGATGCATTAAAATGATAAAAAAAACAAAATACAAAATTTTGGGCACAGCAGTGTGGACATCGACTTAAGGATTCAAAAGCCGATGCACAGCCATGGACTCATGTAGCTTAAATCTTTTAAAAGCAGAAGCCTAATGGAGCAGTCATCGAGTCACGTATATCGATGATCTGGAGAGCCGATTTTGTTGGAGTCGGCTGGCTCTCAGTTGGGAAGTCGATGATGGTCCCTTCGGCTGGTCCACTTTTATCCTAGCCTTGACTGAGGCTCGGGGGGCTTACCCATAAGACACATTACTGCGAGCCGATTTTGTTGAGATCGGCGCTCTGCATCACACGCTTGTTTGGTGACGGAGTGTGCGAAGGAACTGTGGGAGCTGATGAGAGAATTTGAAGAAGACCAAGATCATCAATGGGCTCTGGACCAGGTTGGTTGCTGCAAAGAAATGGAGCATCACGAGGACAGTTATGGGCGAATGGTGGCTGTTTTGCAAAGTGTTAGCTTCAGCATTCAAGTTTTCAGCAGCGGTTCTAGGGCTCTCCTGAAGGCAAAGAGGATCAGGAAGAGAAGAATGCGGCAGAAGAATATCTGAAATTTAAAGTTAATGAAAGAATGGACATTATTTCGGGAGTTTTGTGGCTCGTCTAACATTCCATTCGATTCAGATCTGCATTTCAAGATACGGGGGTTTGCAGTTGTAAGCTTGGCCCTGTTTGATCGAGAGTTTGGAGGTTCGGATGGATCTATCTTGAATTTATCGTGAGAGACCGATACGTTGCCATCGGCTCGTTGTTTGATGACCGAATTGACAATCGGCGGACTCAGTATGAAGGACAATCGGGTGAATTATCATAAAGGAAATCGGCAAAATCAAATTGAAGGAAATTCTTCATTGATAAGATTTTCTTACATAAGAGTGCAATTGCTCTCAAAGGAAGTCCTGAGGGGATACATTGCCCCATCTCTCTGCGGCCCTAGGCTAAAGATCCACCTGTCTGGGGCCGTTCTTGCCCTCATGTAAATCGTCGTCGTTGTCGCCGTCGTCGAGCGCGCTCCCCCGGCCGGCTGCGTCATCGCTGCTGCCGCGGCCGCCAGGCGGACCCTCGTTGTCCTCATCCTCCTCATCGACATCGTCGTCCGCACCACGCCGCCGCTACACGGAGCCCGAACCCCGAGGGCAATGGCGTTTGGCGGCGGCTCGTCGGAGGGGGCCAAGCCTCCTCCCTCCCTCGCCTCCAGCCGCACCTCCTCGGAGGGTGACCCCCTCCCAGGGAAAGTGGTCGTCGTTGCTTTCCTCCTCACTTCCCCATTGGCGAGGAAACGGAGGTCGCTCTCTCCGTCGGTCGGACTTGTCATTCCTCGACCAAGTAGAAGTCGTGGCTTGGCTCAGTCCCGGCCTCGATGGCGCGGCGGATGTTGGCCGCATGGGCCTCTCCGGGGCTCACTCCGGCGTCGGCTCGCGGAGAGGGGAGGACTGTACGGAAAGACCCGATGAAGCAGCGAGAGGAAGAAAGGCATGGTGGCGAGAGAAGGGCTTTTGGAAGTGCTGATGCGAGGGGATGAAGAGAGGGCGACCGATGCGGTTAAATAAAGGAGATGGAAATTTAATTGTCGGGGAGTTTTCGAGGACATGGTGCCAAAGCTGTCAAATCGTGCGAACGGAGAAGTGGAGAAGGCAAGTCATCATGATGAGGAAAATCTGCAGCCAGTTGCGCTCTTGCCCACGGCCGGCCCCTCGAAGGAAAAACGAATGGTTTAAATTATCATTACCAAAACCAGGGGGCTTGTGTTATCACGATTTTGGCGAAATCGGGAGATGGGCCGTAAGTGAAGATGAGCTTGAAGGACATACACGTGGAGCATCTTCGAGCGGCCTTGCGCTAAGAGTTTGGGCTAAATTGCCGTGTATCTGTAATATAGTAGATCGTGTACGTGTTTAGAATTAACAGATAGAGTCTGGCCCGTGCAGTTGGGTGCACGCCTCAATTAGAAAGTCCCTTGGACTATAAATATGTATCTAGGGTTATCGGAAAAGAGGGGACAATCACGTTCACAACAAACACAAATCGGGCGCATCGCCACCCGCCTTCGACATGCTGCCTAGGGTAAGCATCATGCTGCCTAGATCGCATCTCGCGATATAGGCGGTACACGTTTATTCGTCTACCTTGTGCTGCTGCGTGCTGAAGCGTTGTTGATGGCGAGCAGCACTAATTTCTCCTTAGGTGTTTAGGGGCTTGCATTGTTGCTTTCGTGCATATATTCGTGGCAATGCCGTCCCTCGACACCTAGCTGCCTACACCCTATCAGGTGCTAAGGAACGGCATCTTAACATTAGATTACTTAGTGAATCCGATCTGTTATAGTTGCTCCTTGCTCCGCAAGAATTAGTTTAATATCCTGCATAGTTGGGCCTTATGCTGGGGTCGGGACGATGCGGTAGTGCGTTAGGTGTTGTTTACCGTTCCTACAAGGGATGTTCCGGGAATTAACGTTATGTTGGTTTTAGGCCTCTTGTAGGGGTAGTTTGCATCATCTTCCGTATCTGCTAGGCCCGACTACACGAGACGTTCCGGTTATGCGGTGAAAACCCTAAATCGCATGAGATTGGTTTAGCTTTGTTTTGATCAGCAGGATCCCCATGTCATTAAATCCAACGTGAACCATGGGCGATCGGCTCTTTGAGCCGATCCGCAGGGCAATCGAGAGCCGATAGGGCTCGTATTTAATGTTTACGTGTCTACCATGGAGGACACCGAAGCAATCTAACACCTTCCTGATCGGGTCTAGGTCGGGTGGCACGCCCTAGCAACCGCCGGGACGTGGCCGGACTTGCGGGACACGCGAGGTGCCAGGGTCCACTAAGCGGCCTTGGGAGCCTCCCGGCTCTTCGTGTTGCTTAACCATTGCCCGCCGGTGGGTTTTGGCAGGTAACAGAAGGTTGATCTTCCCTTACCCGTCAAAGAAGAACTCCACGGGCCACATGCAGAAGTCACCTCGGCGGCTCCCAGCCGACGAGAAATTCGGCGAAGTTGTCCGGGAGCTTCTTCTTGCTGAAAGGGTCATCGTTGATGTGAACGACAAACTCGAAGTACTTGTCGTGGAGGCACTCCTTCTGCTCTTTCCTCGGGCGACGGCGAGCGTGCATGCGATGGCGAAAGTGTAGGCGATGGTGAGCTTGCAACATGGCTGCCCCTGCCACGGCCGCGACAGCGTTCGACCGCGGCCAGTGAACCCGCCATGGAGCGCGTATGGATTAAGTTGGGTGGCACTGTGGCGACGCTAGGGTTGTGGATGTGCAACACTAGGGTTGTGTAATAAGGAGAATGAGCGAGCACCCCATTTCATACGCCGGAGGCAAGCGGGGGGAAGGTGTCACACATTAAAATGCCAGCACGCTGGAAAGGGCGCGACGAGACGTATCCCTGCACGTCTGGGAAACTGCAACGTCCCTGGGCAAAAAAATATTTCCCTTGGACTGTGGTAGGCAACGGGTGCACGCAAAACCTGTGTGCATGACACGGTTAGCCCACCAGTCATCGCGTGGCTTTTAATTGCGTCTGGCGCCCCCGCAGTGTCGCCTATGTAGCGGGGATGAGCTCGGAGCGCCGGAAACCGTATTGGGCCACACTGGACCGACAAGGGCTTTGGTGCACGCGGCTAGGTGTGGTCAAACGTTCGGCGCGCCCTAAATCCTTTGGAGGACGAGACTAGAGATGCTCTTACCATTGACCGCGCGAAAATTACTGAGGTTCGGCAAGCTCGTGTACTCATTAGGGCACGATTACGAGTGTTTCTACTCTTTGACATCGCAACATCTAGCTATCGGAGGCACTAGCACAAGTGAAAAAACGAGATGTCGCCTAGATAAGGTGTATAGGCGTTTTAAAAACAATTAACGATTTGGCTTGTAGGAATGTTAAATTAGAAAATTTCCCGCGCGGAAAATGTAAAGGTTAAGGCATGTGCTCCCCGATTCCATTAGAAAAAAAACATTATTTACATGAGTATCTTAAACTAGATAAAGAGGGAAAAAAAGGACCTTAGCGAAAACAAACTAATACTTCCTTCGATTCATATAAATGGTCACTTCTAGATATATTTATATTAGCAATAAATAATATAAATCGGATGGAGTAGGAAAAAGAACTTGCGAGGAGCATGGTATCGTGGGTCGTCCGTGGCACACAAACGAGTTTGAAGTTCTCTGATGTACGTGCACTTCATATTGATTTCAATCGTATATGTCTCTGTCTGACTGTCTCTTTGATATAAATCAAATCGATCGTTTTGCTTGCGGGAAAAGGCGAACGGAAGCAACGAATCAACTATCTAGAAAGATCACGAATGGAACGGCGGCTGGCTTCCTTCTGTTCCTATCTTCTTGTTGTTCTTCTACCTCAAATTCCTTGATATACTCCCAGTCACACTGATCCTTCTGTCCTTGGTTCCATCGTACCAAGTTGTATTGCTGAAGTCGTGTTAGACTGATGGAGGTTCGAAGCTCAGAAGCTGGCGCTGTCCAGCATCATGATCTCGTGCAGCCCATCCCATATCTCCTGCTCCCTCGCCACCGGCGTCCCCTGCTCCGGCAGCCGCGGCACGTGCGCGGGAGACGACGCATTTGAACCGCAGTTTTCGCGATGGCTCTCCGGCAAGTGCCGCGGCTGCGACTGTGGCTGCATAGCTGCCCAAGAAGAAACAGAAGCGGACGCCGACGAAGACGCGGCGGCGGCGGCTGCCGGGAAGTTGAGCTTGGCGCGGTGGCCGCGGAACTCGAGCGCGGCGACGTCGTAGGCGCGCGCGGCCTCGGTGGCGGTGCCGAAGGTGCCGAGCCACTTACGGACGGCGCGGTGCGGGTCGCGGATCTCCGCCGCCCACTTCCCCCACGGCCGCTGCCGCACGCCGCGGAACATGCTCGCCCTCCTCGCACGCCGCTTGCCGACGCCGCCATTCTTCACGAAGCTCGCCGCAGAGCACTCTTCGCCCTCGCTGCTCGAGCCTGTCGTCACCGCCACGGCGGTGGCGAGGTCGCAGCCGAGGCACCCGTTCGCGCCGCACCTAGCGCACGCGGGAGCGGCAGCAAAGGGCGCCGTGGACGGCTGGAGGTGCACCAGCGTGGGGACGACGGCCGCGGTGTCCCCGGAGACGACGGAGATGAGGGCGCGGAGGATGAGGGAGTTCTCCTGCTCGGAGTTGAGGAGCTGAAACCCGCGCTCCAGCTTTGGCACCATGACGGCAGCTCGTGTAGCTCAGCTGTGGCGTAGAGTGAGGTCGGTGTCGCAAGAAAGTTTTCCGATCTGAGTCGAGTTCTGGCGATTCCGCTCTGATGTTTCAGGTTGTTTGCTGCCGTGGCTTTTATAGTGGATCGAGAATGTCCACGCGCATTTAGAACACGTTTACAGCCCCCTGACGGCTGGATACGACCAGCTGTCCTGTCCACACACGTTATCTTGTGAAATTTTGCTGGCTTTTAGGCAAAAATCACTTTGGCAACATCTGGTGATTTTGACCAGTCGGTGCATATTTAGGCAATCTTGGTGCACGGTGGACACTAGTGTGTTCCTTTTAAAAATCGACAATCATATAGGAGTATTTGAGTTTTAAACTTTATTGAAAGAAATCAGAATGTAACCAGTAGTGTACCAAAAATGTGCAAACAAATTGGAAATAATTTGTATTTTGATATAGCAGTGAGCCAGTGACAAATGTGTGGATCTGAGTGTAACATTTTCGAATCTATAAAAATTATCAGATCTTGTCATTTTCGTGTAGCCAATGGTAAAATAAGTTTGCATTGCGCTTTTGCATCCTTGTAGCATATATCATTGACCAAGTCCATAATTGATTACAATTTTATTTTTGAAACTTATAAATTTTTTTTTGAATATTTTAATATTGATGGATCATATGCCGGAGAGATGAGCAATTGCCCTCGTTTATGCGGTAGATTTAAAAAATGCAAAAATGTAGAGTTGAGTATAGTAAACGATGCACATTTCCAAACCCCCAAGAATATCAGAATTTATCATTTTGTGTTGAGATTTTGCTTGCTTGTAGTTTGTTTCTAAAAAAAAGAGAGCTACATGTAGATCCACCTCCAAAGCGATTCTTTGGTACCAAGTTATTCTAGTTTTGTAAGGGTCAGTAGCTTACTAGAGGAACGAGGCTTGGGCGTTCCCCTCCCCCGCTACGGTAGGGAGGGGCAATTTTTTGAACACCACCTAGAGATCCACCTCGATCGTCGTCGGGTCGCTGATTCTCTGCCCTCCAACGGCCGCTTCAGCGGCGAGAGGGTGGGGAATCGTTGATCCACGACATGTATATAGTGTAAGGTCGTCTAGGTTGCCTGCTAGTTGCGCTGAGGAGGAAGCGGGGCGGTCGGCGTGGCGTTTTGAGGCGAAGCTCTTCCTCTCTAGCAGCGACGCTCTCCGGAGTTCCGTGGTCGAGTCTTCGCCTTCCCCGAGTTCGCAGGTCTTCGGATCTCTCGAGCTCTTCAATCTATCATCGGCGTTGGTGTGGCGGTCGATGAGAAGCTTGATGAAGAAGAGGAGGTGATGTGGAGTCTCAGGAGCTAGCGACTGGCGACTTCCCGCCCGCGGAAGGGCTGTACCTGATCCAAGCCATCAAGGGGTCCAGCAGAGGCGCACCACCGCCGGCATCGGGCTCGTAATCGACATTGGGATCCCGAGGACTTGGCTGTATATTTCCTTTTTACTGGATCTATCTGTAAGAACGGGACTTCAATATCATTTCCTTTTCCCGCAACAAAAATAAGTACAGTAGCTTACTGTACATCCAAGGAGAAGCGGTGGCAAGTTGCGACGTCTCGCGCGCGCGCTGCCTGTCGAAGTGAACGCTGAGACATGCGTATTTGACCTTGACCACTTGTTGGAGTAAATTATTACGTCCATGAGGTGACGGTGCAAATAGAAAATAGAAACGTCAGTGGCTGGAACCTGTTACCCAGCCGAGCTTCTCTGTCGAAGTGAACGCTGACAAAATGAAGGCGTACGTGGTTGAACTTGGCCACTTGTGGAAGAAGGATGATCCGAGTTCCCACCGTCGCGGCCGGGCAGGTGTGAAAGCGACGCGTAGTACTCTACAGGATAAGGCCCGATCGATCTGGAGCGTCGTTTTCTAGCACGCGCGGATGATGTCGACGCCACCGTCAGGTCGGCTCGCCTAAATAACTTGCTAGTAACAAGGGAGATGGATCGTGAGACGTGCTCTTCGCGTCCTCGCCGTCGCCGACGTCGGCGTACAGTGATACGTTCCGAAACTGGATGTTGCTTTCAGGCCGGCTCGCCCTCGATGGCGACCAAGTCGTAGTGCTCGCTCTGATAGGAGACATCGGCGGCTTGTTTTTCGCGACTTTTGTATGGTCTGAAGTACTCACTCTCTTAAGAAAATATAGGCGACTAAGTTTTATTTACATATGGTTTTATCTCAATGTTGAAGAAATCGCTTACCGATGTCTACTCGGTCGGATGGGGATTAGCGAGTAATAGGCATCGGCTAATCGGTGACCACTGAGTAGCGTCTCTTCCAACGCCGCCACCACCGTTGAACTCCTATCGCCTCAACCTTGACCCCCACAATCGGAGGTCGGCGGTATGACCGTCTCATCGGGGTCATCTACGTGACCTCCCCCCCCCCCTCCCCCGCCAACACCAATCCAACATGGTTGATGGTTGTTCTTCGTGGATTCCAGTGCCCAAGATTTTTCCTTGCCTGACTCCGATGCCCAGATGAGCCTCTCGACACTACCGGTAAGCACCCTCATCATGGCATCTTCCATATCGCAGCTTCCGCACAATTCGCTCCCACTCACGGTCTCGTCTCCTATAGCCTTGGTGTCATGGGACACAAACGAGTACAATGAGCCTCTAGACGGCGGCAGGAACAACACCTCCAAAGCTAATGATGTACACTTGTATAGGTTTTACTTGATTGAGATTTTTTTTGCGACAAGCAATATTTCTAGGGATCGATGTGTGGATGTGTTGTTCGTGGTTTGCAAGCCGAGTGGAAGTACTATCTGAACGGGAAAATGCTTATTTTGGAAGATTTTAACTTTACAATCAACAAGAAGAAGAAATTTCCATGAAGAAAGGAAAAGGCCGAAGAGATTCTAGGGCTAGCAATTGGGCAAATATTTGATCGAATTTTTGTCGTTATAGTAAGCGGAAGAACTAGTCTTGAAAGGTGGACCTGACTTGTGAGATTTACAAAATCTCAAACTTGTGGACATCACTGGTAGAAAAAAGGTCTTCCGTCCAGCCCCATTAGTCGCGGAAATGCAAAAACCGCGACCAATGGGGCCTTTAGTCGCGGCTCGGTTGCCCAACCGCGACCAAATGCCTGGGCCCAGCGCTCGGTGGCCAGCTGGTGGACGGGAGGGGCTTTAGTCGCGGTTGGGTGGCCAACCGCGACTAAATGTCCACCAGCCCAAAGGCCTTTAGTCGCGGTTGGCCAGGCCAACGCGACTAAGCCCCTCCCCTATATATACCATCCACCCCACAACAATTAGCCATTTGGTGCCCACTTCTCTTCAAACTTCACAAGGGGGTGTAGGGTTTGCTTTTGGCTCTCTTATGCACACAAGGTGTTTGATGAAATGTCCCAAGAGCATGAAACAAACATGATATGAAGTGTCGGAGCCACACTTGATCGAGCTTCCTCATTTATTTTTTCCTCCTCGATCGCGGTTAGCAACAACACTGAACCTTTCATATATATGTGTCATTGATAAAATATGCATATGTGTGTAGTTCATTGTTTAATTTCTATTTAGTTTAACAAATGCATGATGGTTAATTATATATTTTGTATTATAATAATGCAGATGAATCGGCAATGGATGTACGGCCGACTCTCCGGTGAATTCACTACGGGTTTGAAAGATTTCTCGTAGTGGCTACGAACAAGCGGGGGGGTTTTGTTATCTGTCCATGTGTTGGCTGTAAGAATCAAGGGTTACTCTTCCTCAAGGAAGTTCACCTGCACCTGATTCGGCACGGTTTCATGCCAAGCTATAATTGTTGGACCAAGCATGGAGAAAGAGGGGTTATAATGGAAGAAGATGAAGAAGGGGATGATTTCATCGATGAAAGCTATCTTGCTCATTTCGGTGATACTTTCATGGAGGATGCTGAAGGTGAAGGGGAAGGTGAAGGGGAAGGTGAAGAAGAGGCACGTGATGATCCCGTTGATGATCTTGGTCGGACCATTGCTGATGCACGGAGACGCTGCCCGAAAAGAGAGGAATTTGGATCGCATTAGAGGATCACAGGAAGGCGCTGTACCCCGGATGCGATGATGGTCTGAAAAAGCTGGGCTACACATCGGATTTGCTTGAAATGGAAGGCACAGGCAGGTGTGCTGACTCCGCATTTGAAAACTTGCTGAAAATGTTGAAGAATATGTTTCCAAAGAATAACGAGTTGCCCGCCAGATACATACGAAGCAAAGAAGGTTGTCGCCCTCTAGGTTTAGAGGTTCGAAGATACATGCATGCATCAACGACCGCATCCTCTACCGTGGTGAATACGAGAATTTGAATGAATGCCCGGTATGCCTGCATTCGTTATAAGATCGAAGGCGATGACCCTGGTGACGATGTTGAGGGCCGGAAACCCAGGAAGAGGGTTCCCGCCAAGGTGATGTGGTATGCTCCTATAATACCACGGTTGAAACGTCTGTTCAGGAACAAAGAGCATGCCAAGTTGTTGCGATGGCACAAAGAGGACCGTAAGTCGGACGGGGAGTTGAGACACCCGCAGATGGAACGAATGGAGAAAGATCGACAGAGAGTTCAAGATTTTGCAGCTGACGCAAGGAACATAAGATTTGGTCTAAGTACGGATGGCATGAATCCTTTTGGCGAGCGAGCTCCAGCCATAGCACTGCCCGTGACTCTATGCATCTACAACCTTCCTCCTTGGTTGTGCATGAAGCGGAAGTTCATTATGATGCCAGTGCTCATCCAAGGTCCGAAGCAACCCGGCAACGACATCGATGTGTACCTAAGGCCATTAGTTGATGAGCTTACACACTGTGAGGCAGACCTGGTGTCCGTGTGTGGGATGAGCACAAAGAAGAGGAATTTGACCTACGAGCGTTGCTTTTCGTAACCATCAACGATTGGCCTGCTCTTAGTAACCTTTCGGGACAGTCAAATAAGGATACAATGCATGCACGCACCGCTTACATGAGACCGAAAGTGTACATTTGCCAAATTGTAAGAAGAACGTGTACCTTGGGCATGTCGATTTCTTCCGAAAGGTCATCCAAGTAAGAAAGAAGGCAAGCATTACAACGGCAGTGGATCACCGGAAACTGCCGGAACACACTGGTGCTGAGGTATTTGATATGGTCAAGGATTTGAAAGTCATCTTTGGAAAGGGTCCTGGCGGACAATCAGTTCCGAAGGGAGCTGACGGGCACGTAGCCATGTGGAAGAAGAAATCTATATTCCGGGAGCTAGAATATTGGAAAGTCCTAGAAGTCCGCTCTGCAATCGACGTGATGCACGTTACGAAGAATATTTGTGTGAACATCCTAAGCTTCTTGGGCGTGTATGGGAAGTCAAATGATACAAAGGAAGCACGGCAGGACCAGGAAAGTTTGAAAGACCCTGATGACCGGCATCCGGAACGGTTTCAAGGTCGTGCCGCTACGCTCCGACCAAAGAAGAGAAGGTCATCTTTTTTGAATGCTGAGCAGTATGAAGGTCCCGTCTGGATTCTCGTCCAATATAAAGGGAATAATAAACATGGCGGAGAAAAAGTTCCAAAACCTAAAGTCTCACGACCCACGTGATTATGACGCAATTGCTTCCGATTGCTTTGAGGGGCTCCTGCCGGAAAATGTTCGAGTAGCCATTGTGAAGCTATGTGCATTCCTCAATGCAATCTCTCGGAAGGTAATCAATCCAGAAGTTCTACCACGGTTACATAACGATGTGATCCAATGTCTTGTCGTTTCGAGTTGGTGTTCCCGCCATCCTTCTTCAATATTATGACGCACCTCCCGGTTCACCTAGTCGATGAGATTTCCATTCTCGGTCCCGTATTTCTACACAATATGTTCCCCTTCGAGAGGTTCATGGGAGTATTAAAGAAATATGTTAGTAACCGTGCTAGGCCAGAAGGAAGCATCGCCAAGGGCTATGGAAATGAGGAGGTAATTGAGTTTTGTGTTGACTTTGTTCCTGACCTTAAGCCGATTGGTCTTCCTCAATCGCGGCACGAGGGGAGACTAAGTGGAAAAAGGCACGATCGGAAGGAAATCAACGATATGTATGGACGGCCATTCTCTGACTGAAGCACACCACACAGTTCTGACCAATTCCAGCTTGGTGGCTCCGTACTTTGAGAAACACAAGAATATTTTACGCTCGGACAACCCTGGAAAGCCTGAATCCTGGATTAGGAAGGCCCACATGGAGACTTTCGGCAGTTGGTTGAGAAAACATTTAATGAGTGACAATAAGGTTGTAGATCAGCTGTACATGTTGGCCAAGACACCATCTTTGACTATAACGACTTTCCAAGGGTACGAGATAAATGGGAATACATTTTACACGATCGCCCAAGATAAAAAGAGCACCAACCAAAACAGTGGTGTCCGCTTTGATGCAGCAACCGAGAATGGGCAAAAGGTCACATATTATGGTTACATAGAGGAGATATGGGAACTTGACTATGGACCCTCCTTTGGGTCCCTTTGTTCCGGCAAATGGTTCAAGCTAACAGAGGTGGGGTAAAGGTGGGCCAGCAATACGGAATGACAATGGTGGATTTCAACAATCTTGGTTACCTTGACGAACCATTCGTCCTAGCGAAGATGTCGCTCAGGTTTTCTATGTGAAGGACATGAGTAGCAAACCGAGGAAACGGAAAGATAAGAAAACGATGAGTACATCATGCGATGATCCAAAGCGCCACATTGTTCTTTCAGGGAAAAGAAACATCGTGGGAGTGGAGGACAAGACAGACATGTCGAGAAGATTATAATATGTTTGCTGAAATTCCGCCTTTCAAAGTGAACACCGACCCAAGCATTAAGTTAAATGATGAGGATGCTCCATGGATACGCCAATCGTAAGCAAGCAGGGACACAAGGGAAGAAATGATGTGTAATAATTTATTGTACCAAACTTTGTTGAATGAATCATGTGAATTATATTACCCGTGATGTGTTTGGTGTCCATTTTCGAATGATTCGATTGATTCGAGATAGCCGATGATACATGAAATTTGAGTGATTTAGTCATACTCTTGCCTAGGCGTATAATATGCATACTCGTAGTCTTCATAGTGCGCCGTTGTACTGGTCGTCGCCTTTTCTAAGTTGCCGCCGCCGCCGGCCGTCCGTCGGCCGTCGTCGGCGCGCTCGTGGCTCGAATCAGGGTAGCGCAGGCGAGGATATCGCCGAGCGTGATGTAGTCCATGACGCTCTGCAGTCCGGCCGTACCACCATAGCCGCCGGCGGCCTCGAGGAAGTTCCCAGAGGCAGACCGTCCTCTCACATAGCGAGCACCCTCACGCCGATTGATGAAGAAGCGTCCAAGTATCTGGTTATCGGGATGCCAGCGGGATTCATCCGCTCGGCGTGAGGTCGAGGTAGTAGAGGTAGGATGGGCGCCCGCGGCGGCACACGAGGGACGGGAGGGAGCACCCGCCATACTCGATTTAGGGGGGACGCGGTAGCCCGATGGGCAAGGGTAGTTCGAGCGCAAAGCTCCTCCACTGCTGGTAGGTTAGAGTGGTGGGTGGAAGCCATGAGAGAGTGATGAGAGATTGTAGAGATGTGATAATGCTGGCCAAGCCGGGCAACATATATGTAGTGAGAAATGGCGGGAAAAATGAGAGCGGGAAGACAGGGGGGAAGAAAGTGGCGAGAAGAAAGTGGCGGGAAGAAAGAGGCGGGAAGAAATTGGCGGAAAGAAAGAGGCGGGAAGAAAGAGGCGGGAAGACAGGGAAGAAATGGCGGGAAGAAGAGAATCGAGAGCTGGTCATCTAATCTTTAGTCCCGGCTGGTGGGTGCAACCAGGACTAAAGGTGGTTTTGAAATGAATTAGTTTTATTTTTCTGAAATTTTTGATATATTATTTATATTTTTCAGATTTAGAAATGAATTAGTTTTATTTTTCTGAATTTTTTGATATATTATTTGTATTTTTCAGATTTAGAAATGAATTAGTTTTATTTTTCTGAATTTTTTGATATATTATTTGTATTTTTCAGATTTAGAAATGAATTAGTTTTATTTTCTGAATTTTTTGATATATTATTTGTATTTTTCAGATTTAGAAATGAATTAGTTTTATTTTTCTGAATTTTTTGATATATTATTTGTATTTTTAAGATTTTGAAATGAATTAGTTTAATTTTTCTGAATTTTTTGATATATTATATGTATTTTTAACATTTTGATAAAGAAAAGAATTTTGAAAAATGTTTAGTCGCTTGCCACACCAACCGCGACTAAAGGTTTTTCCGCGAGAAAGAAAATTGGCGAAAAAAAGCCTTTGGTCGCGGTTGGTGTGGCCAACCGCGACTAAAATCACCCTTTAGTCGTGATTGGCACAACCGCGACCAAAGGTCTTCCTATATAGGCGCGGGCGCGTACCGCGCGCGACCGTCGCCCTCCTCGGTCGACCGCCGCGCTACGGCGTCGACCGTCGCTTCGTCGCGACGCCGCCGCCTGACGCGCCGCGCCCGCCTTCGCCGCGGCGTGTGCCCGCGTGTCTCTCCGCGCATATCGCCGCCGCCGCCGTACGCCGTCCAGGGAGAGGAGAGAAACGAACGCGCTGCGGACTCCATGCCCGCGCCACGCGCTTGGCCCGGAGGGCGTGGCCGCCCGCCGCCACACGCGGCAGCATGCGTCTGAAGGGAGAAAATTAAACCGCGGTTTTTTGGAATGTTAACTGAAAAATTGACTTAATAAAATTAACTTAATAAAAATCTCTCTCTTTTTTACTTAACATAAAATTAACTTAACTAAAATTTTGACTTAATAAAATTAAAACTTAACATATTATTATGACTTAATAAAATTTTGACTTAATATGACTTAAATTTTGACTTAATATGACTTAAAATTTTGACTTAATAAAATTAAAACTTAACATATTATTATGACTTAATAAAAATTTTACTTAAAATGACTTAAATTTTGACTTAATATGACTTAATAAAATTAAAACTTAACATATTATTATGACTTAATAAAATTTTGACTTAATATGACTTAAATTTTGACTTAATATGACTTAAAATTTTGACTTAATAAAATTAAAACTTAACATATTATTATGACTTAATAAAAAATTTACTTAAAATGACTTAAATTTTGACTTAATATGACTTAATAAAATTAAAACTTAACATATTATTATGACTTAATAAAAATTTTAGTTAAAATGACTTAAATTTTGACTTAATATGACTTAAAATTTTGACTTAATAAAATTAAAACTTAACATATTATTATGACTTAATAAAATTAAAACTTAACATATTATTTTGACTTAATAAAATTAAAACTTAACATATTATTATGACTTAATAAAATTAAAACTTAACATATTATTATGACTTAATAAAATTAAAACTTAACATATTATTATGACTTTTAAAAGAACTCTAGACTTGACTTAGAAATTTTTGACTTAACGAAAATTTGACTTAACCACGGCGTATACGGAGGGGGCGGCAGCGCTCGGTATCGTGGGATCGAGAGGGGCGGTGAGGGTTATGTGTGGCGCCACCTGCACCGCCCCGCTTCGCCACCGCCACCGGTCTCTCGGTCACGCGCATGCGAGGTCGATCGTCGCATATACACATCTAATACGCGCGTCCCCCTCTCGCCTCCCTCGTCGCCCTCTCTCTTTTTATGTAGAAGAGATGTGATAATAATGCTGGCATATACACAATTACTTAGTTTTTACTACATGTTTTCAGGATGACATATGGCGGACGATAGAGACCCGATTCTGGACAACTATGATCTGGACGCTGAAGACCATATGTTCGGCATCATAAACGGCGATATTCCATATGTGCCGACCGGACAAGAAGAAGATGATATCTCTTCTTATCGGAACCTGACGGTGAAGATGAAGGGCGCCGTCGCAAGATGATGCCGAAGAAACGTCGGTAAACGACGATCTTGAATTGGAAGTAGCAACCACCTCCGGCGCCGAGGTATATATATACATTGAGCCTCTGGTGATACAAACTAACTGATTTGAATAAATATGTGTGTACTAACGCGCGCGACTCTCTCTTATTTTAGCCCTCGGCCGGATCGTCGAAAAAATCGAGTACGTCGTCAAAGCGTGGCGCAACCAAGACGATGAAACCAAACGAAACATGCACCATCGAGGTTGTCGAGGAAGCAACCGGCAGGCCGCTGGAGCCCGAGAAGAACGCCACCAAGTTTATCACCAATGCGGAGCCGTTGTTAGAGACAACGTCTCGATCACCGTCATCAGAGTGGAATGAGCCAAAGAAGGCACGTCTTGGTTTCACTTTTGTCGATAAGAGAACAAAAAGATTGCTTCAAGAAGCTTATAGAACATTTCGTTCTACCTCCGGAATACCGCAGATACGATGAGGCGGGTAACAAGATTCAGGAAAACAAGGAGAGGTGCAAGCTAGTCAAACAGTTCGCTCTTTCTAAGATGGCCGACGCATTCCGGAAATACAAGCAAAAACTAGGCCATGACTTTGTCAAGGGGCAAGACTCCGGTTTCGAAGGACAATATGAGAAACCGCAACATGATTGGCCAGAATTTGTGAAGCAAAAGAAATCGGAGCAGTTCCTTGAAATGTCGAAAAAATAAGAAGAATGCGGCCAAGAAGGAGTACAATCATATTATGGGGCCAGGAGGATCGCTTTGGCAGCCTAGGTGGGAGAAGATGGAGAACGAGCTGAGGGCGCGAGGAATCTCCAGGCTGGCGGGGATGGGACCCAAGGGCCAAAAGCTAGTGGTACGGGCATGGGGGATCGCTGAACCCGGAGACAGGGGAGTGTGTTTATCAGGGCAAAATAATTAAACCCACCCAAAAGCTTATTGAGGCAATGAGGGATGCTCAAGAGGGGAGGATCAAGTTCAACAGAGAGAACGACGCCCGACAAAAGCCCTCGGAATCCTGAACACGAAGGACGTGTACGAGGCATGCCCGGGGACATTCCGTGGAAAGTAGGGTTCCCCCAGAACGATGACCCGTACGGTTACAGAAGTCGTAAGAGAAAGATGGATCGGGATGCAGATGTTGTGGCGAAGTTGGTAACGGAAATGGATGTGATGAAGAAAACCGTGAGTGTACTAGTAGCCGAAAGAGATGCAGCTCGGGCGCATCATGAAGATCATCCAATGGATCTCGAACCGGAGCAGGCGGAAGCGTGGCTTCCACGGAGGCCCCACCGGCCGGTGCACCGACGATCGAAATTACTGCACGGAGCCTCTGGTGGTCGAAATTACTGCACGGAGCCTCCTCGCTACCCCGTGGACGATATAAAGGAGATGAAAGCATGTCATCTGTATTATCCTATCGGGAACATGTCCATGAAGGTAGCCATCGGCAGTGCTTTACCACCTGGAGCACTCCACCACAACAACCCCATTCCAGATGGCTATGCTCGTGTCACGGTGGAGGACATAGTCCAAGGGTTTGAGGACCGGACATTGACATTGCTACACGAAGGGGCGACAAGACTTGGAGATGTCAAGCGCCATTCATTCTATGGCAAAGAAGTTTATCAAGTTTCCAGGCGAGGCGCCAAGGCAAACAAGTCCACCCTCCGGTGGTGGGGGCGGTGGTGGTGGTGGTTCACCTACACCTCCTTCACGTCAGCCGACGCCGTCCCCAATTCACTCGGCGGGTGCGACGCCGCCCCCCCCCGTCCGGCGGGTGATCGACGCCGCCCCCAATCCACCTCCGGCGAAGAAGCAGGCAGTCTGGGTTATTAACCCGGAGCCTTATGTACCTGCAACCACAAAGATACCAGAGCCATCACTAAAGCCTCTCACCCCGAGGCCTTATGACCTTAGTGTGGAGCAAAATGCAGTGTCGTGGCTGCTCAGCATGAGAAATGGCAGTAGTTGCAAGAAGAAAAGAGAGCCCGAGCCCACAAGTATTTTCCGAGAAGGAAAAGGCTGGGCTAAGTCATTTTTGACACGTCCCACCCGCGAAGAATCTGCAGACGACTATGAACGTGAACTTCGTAGTCAAGCACTCGCGGTCGGGGGAAACAAGTTGCCCACTGGGAACAAAGTAAACAATCGATCGCCCCGCTCATAGTGAAAGCCGCAGGTCCGGAGGACGATGCCCCTGATGTCATAGCAGCTGCGGCAGCACGGGGATTGATGTAGCGAAAGCCAAAGAACAAGCGCGGACTTAGGTCGACTCTTCGTGCAGCGTTAGGCCTTGATGAGGTGGCAATGAAGGACGTAGTATTTGCATATGTGAAGGATGGTCCTCTCGTCGCCTGCGCAGGAAGAGGATCTACCTCGACAAATGAAAGGTCTGCTAAATTGGTACAAGGGTTACATAAAACTTAAAAACGCCAGAATATATTTGTGCGGAAGTTAGACCTGAGCATCACTTCAAACATTACTATATAACAATTCATCGGAGTGAATTGTTCCAGTGTTCAATCTGCGCGAGCTCGACAAATCTATCATCAGCTATGTTCTGTAAGTGATTTATTAATTTCTACCCCATCTCGTTCATTGCCTGCACTATAAATATATATATTGTCCTAACTATCTTGTTGTGTACGCTATTATGCAGAATGAAGAAGCGGGAAATGCGAATAAGGCACACCCATGATGTTGGGTTCATTGACCCACAAATCGTTAATTCATATGTGTTAGAACGCCACCCCAAAGACGTGGAGGATGACCTGTGGCGGTTTCTTACAAAACAGAACTCAAAAGTGATATTCTATTTCCTTACCATTTTGGGTGAGTGTTTTTCTTCTGACATTCTCTTTTGTTTACTCCATGCATGGTATGTGGCTAATCGATGAGTTATGCATGACTGTGCATGTATCGTGTCCGCAGGTTCCACTGGATTCTGCTAGTAATTCAAATTCAGAACTCCACAGTTCTCGTCCACGACTCTCTGAATATGAAGGCTTTGGGCCGACATGAGAAAAATGATGCAAAAGTAACTACTTTCATTCGCTTGCGCTCTATATCGATCGGCCTATTTCATTCATCATTTCCTAATATCAAGTAACTAATTAATAACTCTCTTGTTCATTTAATTTTCCTTGCCTCGTAGGGTTTGGAGACGGTTCGTAGATCAAAAGGTCGGTGAATTCAAAAAGAGCTACATTTTAAAAGGGCAGTGCTGCGGGGATATTCAGCCACCGGGGACCAATCTATGTGGATACTATGTTTGTGAGAGGATCCGGAGATACACCACGAGCGGCAGCCGTCGAGAACAACACCAGGAGGAATAACCTCCGGACCGCTTACTCCAGAGCTGCTTCCGACCACTTCAAGAGGAACTAGCTGGATGGTTCGCGGAGAAGTCATCGATCCTAGAGGAGAACACTATGTAGAGGACGTAGAACTTTATATGCACTAAATATGTATGGAAACTTGTTCAAAATTGTATATGGTCATCCGATATTGAATATATATTGTATATTTCTATTGAATTCTTTTTGGTTCTAATTTCAAATTTGTTTGAAATTGTACATTCATATGCATGTATGTAGTACGGTAGAATATGTGAAACTCCTTCAAAATTAAAACCCAAAAGAAATAAAACAATACAAATTAAAAAGAAACCAGATTTAGGGGGGGGAGGGGCTAAACCCTAAACCTGCGGAGGCCTTTAGTCGCGGTTGGCGAAGAACCGCGACTAAAGGTCCTCCGCCCGGCGCCGCCTCGCCGCCCACGTGGACGGGCCTTTAGTCGCGGTTCAGGAACCGCGACTAAAGGGGGGGCCTTTAGTCGCGCCTAATTGGTCGCGGTTGCGCAACCGCGACTAATGGCAGTTGCCAACCGCGACCAAATGCCATTTTTCTACCAGTGCATATTTCAGGATGATAGATTTCTAATCTTGCAAAATGTATTAAACTAAATCCAGTGACAGTTGGAACACCATAGTGATATTCACACTTTCCCTAAGAAAGTCAAATATTATAGGACATCTTGTCAGAAACTCAAATATTGGATAGTGATGATGAGATTGTGCTATTCGGACACGCTATCTAATTTTTTTTGCTTGCTTATGTAGAATTAATAAGAATCCATGAGGATTTTAAAAACGTTGACCAACGGGGGAATGATCCCTCCCTTGGCTATACGTTGTTAGGTAGAAATGAGACTCTCCCCGCGGATGGACGCTAGGATAATAACCCGATTAAAGTTCGTCCCTCCCGCGAAATTACCGCGTGATGGGGATTCGAACCCGGGTGGGCTGGCTGCGCACTCGCCTTGCCTTGCCACACTGAGCTGGAGCTCAGTTCTCAACGAATCCATGAATAAGAATCCATGAGGATTTTGACCAGTAGGTGTATTGTAGAGTATAATTTGCTTCAATGTTACTAGATATTTGTGTCGATGTTTCTTTTTCTCGCTAGAATGATGTTTGCAATATATCTCAAAATTAATGTCTATTTACATGAAATTGTGGCTTACAGTATTAAATTTTGCAAATTATATATGCCCTCAAGCTCTATTCGGTAATCATCTATTTTTTGGGAGTAAATTCCGTAATCATCTCTCTTCGTCTCATTTGGCACAACTAGAGGAACCACTTGTAACGAAGAAATGGTGGAGAAGATGACGAATGTAAGCGGTGAACTATCTTGAAAGGTGGTTCTTGCTCAACAAATAAAAACTAAATCTAGCAAAATACAACATTGAAAACTGGGATGTAAATTTCAGTTGTATTCGTATATGTTTCAGTCACTTCAATCAGAGTCAAAAGCAAACGGAAGCAAGTCAAGCAACTAATTGACCATCTGGATTGATTTTGAATGGAACGGCGGCTCCTTCTTTCTTGTTCTTTCCAAGGAACGAATAAACCTTCCATGGTTCTTGTTGTTCTACCCCGAATTCCACGCTACTGCCAGTCACACTGATGCCCTTGTCCTTGGCTCCGTGCTAGTAGCACTTTCAGTCACCCTGATCCCCTTGAGAAAGTCATTGGCTCCATGCTAGTAGCACGGTGCTACCAAGCTGTATTGCTAAACATGTGTTGATTAATGGAGTTTTGATAACTCAAAATTTGCAATCGTCCATCATCATGATCTCGTGCAACCCATCCCAGATGTCCTGCTCCCTCGCCACCAGCCGTCCTTGTTCAGGCAGCCGCAGCCCGCAGCACATTCGCGGGCGACGACGCATTTGAACCGCAGTTCTCGGGATGGCTATCCGACAAGCGCTGCGCCGCCCAAGAAGTGGCCGACGTTGTTGGAGACGCAGCGGCGAGAGGGAAGTTGAGCTTGGCGCGGTGGCCGCGGAACTCGAGCGCCGCGACGTCGTAGGCGCGCGCGGCGTCGGCGGCGGTGTCGAAGGTGCCGAGCCACTTGCGCACGGCGCGTTGCGGGTCGCGGATCTCCGCCGCCCACTTCCCCCACGGCCGCTGCCGCACGCCTCTGAACTTGCCTCCCTTCCTCGCACGCCGCTTCCGCACGCCGCCATCTTTCACGAAGCTCGCGGCGGAGCGTTCTTCGCCCTCGCTGCTCGAGGCCGTGGTCGCCGTGGTCGCCGCGGACTCGCAGCCCAGGCACCCATTCGCGCCGCAACTGGCGCACGCGGGAGCGGCGGGGGCAGCAAAGGGTGGCGTCGACGGCATTTGGTGCAGCGTCGGGACGACGGCGGCGGTGTCACCAGACACGACGGAGATGAGTGCACGGAGGAAGAGGGAGTTCTCATGCTCGGTGCTGGGGAGCTGGAACTCGCGCTCCAGCCTTGGCACCATGACGGGAGCTCGTGTAGCTCAGCAGTGACGTAGAGTGAGGTCGGTGTCCGAAAAAAGTTTTGCGATCTGAGTTTAGTTCTGGTGATTCGCTCTGATGTTTCAGGTTGTCTGGTGCCGTGCCTTTTATACATGTCCACGCGCATTTAAAGCACGTTGTTGTCGTGGGGAACGGAAGAGTGAGTGGATGATTAGCCACATCCACACAGTACCCTGACGGCTGGATATGACCATTTTTTAGCTGTTCACACACGTTATCTAGCAAGAGCAAATCAAGTAGGTAGTCTCAGGCTCTCAGCTTATCTTCAGGCCGACATGGCCAAGAAATATGTCCTCGAGCTCTAGCAAGATTATGTTTTAGTTCCTGTATCAACTGGGAAGTAGATTTTAAAAATTATGTGTTCTTTTTCTCGATTTTGTGGGACTTCACAAATCAGTGGGGAGGCTGAGCTTAGGGCGTCTCCACTAGCACGAGGCATTTCGGTCACAAAAAGTAATCATCTACGTCCTTTTGGACCGAGGCACGGACACAAAATTGGTTGTCCGCCCATATTGACCGTTTGCGTCAGGGTAGCCCAACGGACCGACGCATTTGGTCCACCTAGCCCAGATAGAGTCGTACAGTCTAGCTGACGATGATCCGGAGGAGGGAAAAACGGGATGGTGTGTGGACCTGCATACCTAGGGAGGGCGTCGTTGCAGGCGGCAAAATTGGTGGCCACCGTTGCATAGATGGTCGTGCTAGCTGGGAACTTAAAGAGCTCACTGACGAGGACGGGGGAGCATGGCCAACAGTCCCCTCTTGCTTGAGGAGGAGTATGGCCTCCACAGCGACATGAGCTAGCCTCACATGGGCGTTGGCTTTGGCCTGCATATCCAAGGCCATTGAGGCGGCCATCCTCGCAATGGCATCGGTGGCTTGATGGACTTCCCTCAGCCGCACATTGGCGCGCTGGTGCTCTCGCTTCT
This sequence comes from Lolium multiflorum, assembly GCA_030979885.1. Lineage (NCBI taxonomy): Eukaryota > Viridiplantae > Streptophyta > Magnoliopsida > Poales > Poaceae > Lolium > Lolium multiflorum. The sequence continues at coordinate 217,988,589 of CM061752.1, read as the reverse complement.
TGTCCTCGACGAGCTTCTCCTCCTTAGTCAGCACCTTCTTTGGCACCTTGAGCTTTGTATCGCGAACGACGGTGGCGATGCGCTTTGAGCCCGCCATAGGTGCGGTCTCTTGGCTAGTTGGGGCGGTAATTGTTGTGGCTTCGTCGGCTTCCATGGCAGTGATGGCGGTGAGGGCGTCCACCGCTGGGTAGGGTTTTTGCCGCCAACCGATACAATATTTTGAGTGGCGGGAGTGGAAGTGGCCTTTGTGCCACTAGTGGCAAGGCGATACACATGGTGACTTCATTAGTCTCAAGGCCCGACAAGTCGGCTCAGTCTTTCGAAAGTCTCCAAAATGGTAGGGTGTGTACGCGCGCGTTCATATGGTTGAATGTATGCAGGTGTATTTGACCCTCTGCATTTGTAACATATATTTCCAAAAAAAAATCAGTGAATGTACCCGTAAAAGAAAACTCGCGAATTAAAAGGTGGTATTTGATGACGAATATGCACTAGTGGAGAAGAGGCCTTTGGTCCCAAGCAAATGTCCCAGTGCAGAACCAAACCGGGTCCAATGGGGGCATTAGTCCCGGTTCGTTTTGCCCAGGGCGACCCCACAAGGTTGGAGCCTGTCCGGTGGCCTTTGGACCCGGTTTGTATTACAAACCGGGCCTAAAGGGTCGCCGGCGCGCGGCGTGTCAGACGTGAAACCTTTAGTCCCGGTTTGTAATACAAACCGGGTCCAAAGGCCACCTCTGACCCGGTTTGTATTACAAACCGGGACAAAGTCCCCGTATATGACCTTGCCCTGCCCAAGTGTGAGCCACACTTGGCCATTTTTCACTTTCTTCACAAGAGGGTGTATTGCTCTCCTCTCTTCTTCACATGCACAAGAGGTGTTCGATGAAATGCTTAAGAGGATTCGCCACTTGAGTTTACACAAATCAAGCCACACTTAACTTGCTTTTTTCTTCTTCATCGAGGTTAACAACTTTATCCTTTTCATCTGTAATTGATAAAATGCATGTGTATATATACATCGTGATTTTCTGTAATGGTTTTTGATAATCTTAATTATATCATGCAGATGAATCGGCAATGATTCCCCTATGCGCGATGATTCCCCTATGCATGAGCAGTCTCCTCCGCGTGAAAATACTCAGCCGCCTCCTCCTCCTCGTCAGGAGACTCCGCCGCCTCCACCTAAGCAAAGAGGAAGCTAACCGGCACCTCCTACAGCTCGAAGAGATCATCAACTCCGATGAGGGCACAGACTCCAGAGTTGTTACCACATGAGCAGACTGAAGAGCAAAAGGCGTTTCTTGCGCCGAAGAAGATGTTTATTAAACCGCAAACAATGAAGCACTTTGCCGAGACGAGAATGAAGAGACCTGAGCTGAGATCTGATTATGACTGCTCTCTTGGACAGTCCTATAGAGCGAGCAAAGAAGCAAAAAAGTCGCCCAGCTTGGACAGCAGGACAATCGGGCCATACCCCACTTCGTCGTGCAGCCCTATGATGATCCAGAGATGGCATCGTTGATCGAACGGGAGGCTAGAGCTCAGGGCATCAATTGAGTACGAAGATTACTATCCAACGGCTCAAGTGGTAAACATGTATAGATACGGAAAAGATCTCGTCAAACCTGGCGAGCTCGCGTCTAGGGACTCGGATGCGAAGGTTGCATGACTGGTACTTGAAAGCCTGTCGAAGAGGTGATCGCTACCTCACGGTGTATCTTAGAGATGAGCATTACTTCCGGGGGTCGAGGAGATAAACCTTGAGTTAGAAGAACTGTTTCACTTATTCAATCAAGACGCCAAAGCTGTCATCAGTTGCTACTGCCTGTAAGTGATTTATTTATGTAATTAAGTCTGTAGCTCAACGCCCATTCATTTGCACTAACAATTATCCTCACTATATTCTTTGTATACGCTATATATTTAATTATGCAGAATGAAGAAGCTCGAATGCAAAAGAGGCAAGCTCCTACCGCTGGGGTTCATGGACCCAGACACGTTCATGAAGTTACGGTTCGAGACTTCGCAAGGACACAGAGGACAACATGGTAATGTTTTTAGTGAAGCAAGCAAACAAAGAGGAAATATTCTTTCCCTACAACTTCAAGTGAGTGTTATATATAACATACATTATGCTTGTGCAGCTTCCACTTTATTCTCCTAATCATTGAGCTATGCTTGTGCAGATTCCACTTTATTCTCCTTATCATTGATTTTCACAAAGGAGTCGTAAAGGTCATGGACTCGAAACGTAAAGAATATGCGGATGGGCGGACATGGCTGTCATCCTTCAGAGGTAATTTCAATCAATTTCCTATTGGCATCATCATCTGTTCTAATTCGACGATATCATCAACTAATCAATAACTCATTTACTCATTATTTTTTGCCGGGGCAGGGCTTGGAAACGGTTCATCACTATTGTTCCGGTTAAATGGAAACCGGAGCTTAAATTTGAAGATTACCCTGTAAGTAGTACTATATATATATAGCTATGTCCGTGAAACTCTATGTATGATATTTACTTTCAATACGATGCTTGATTATTAGTTTGATCGAACTATTTTTTCGTAAAGTGTATGTGGCAGGAACGCGGGAATAACTTATGTGGATACTACGTCTGCACCTTCATTCGTGACATGACCTGTCCCAAGGGTGGGGATGCCCAAATACATGACACTAGTGTACGATAACAAATTCTCACAATTATCTTAATTAGTACCATCTATTGTATTGATTTCCATTCATATATTGATCTCCTTTTTTAAATATAGATGATACGCCTGCGGGACACTCTCATAACGGAGGATCAAATACGACCAATTCAAGAGGAACTCGCGGGATTCTTTCTTACCGAGTGCATTACCCCAGGTGGAGAGCACTATGCGAAGGTCATAGCTAGGTGTTGAGCAACTTTGTAGAAGCTAATAGATTTAGTAAAGAGATCCGACTTGATATGCATGCATTACGTGTACTGTTGACGATGTCTATATATATTCACGACGATTTTTTGTGGTTTCTTGAATGATATATATGCATTGCTGAAACTCAGCCGCGGAGGCCTGTTTTTCTCGCGGCAGAGCGCTGCCTACCTTGTGCGCGGCGGAATAGCAATTCTGCCGCGGCAGCCAGCCCGGTTCGTACACGAACCGGGACCAAACCTTCCGCCGCGAGCTCCCTGGACGCACCACGTGGCCCAGCTTTTAGGCCCGGTGCCTTTTTGAACCGGGACTAAAGGGGGACCTTTAGTCCCGCCTAATTGGTCCCGATTTGGAAACCGGGACTGAAGGCCCAAATGGACCGGGCCTGTAGCCCCGTTTTCCACTAGTGATGTTCATGATCATATCTAGCTTAGGACTAGAAATCTTCCATATTGTCCATGATTCTGCTACAACAATTTTTGCCAACTTTAGACATGGTTTAGATTTTCTATCGTAGTTCGAGTACAATTCCCTCTGTTCCAAATTCATTGACACAGTTTTATTTGGACACGTGTGTATCTAGATCGACATCTGTTTAGATGTAGGCGTATGTGTATAAAGTTGAGTCAGTTAGTTAAGTACCGAGGGACTAGTTAGTATATATACTAGTATATATACTCCTACATCAACTAGGACTGTCACGTACATATAGAATAGAGTCCGTGTGTGAACGTTACATATGGCTGCATCACGTTGATGGGGTGATTTGAGTTTAACAAAAACATCATTTATCGAAAAAGAAGAAAAAAGAAAACAACGGCATTGAGAAACTGCACGTACAAATCATGGCATCCGCATTTTCTAGTGTGCATGTCTTTTTTTTTGAAATAGGGAAAAATCGCCCCAGCTTCTTGGATGCACACGGCCTTTTTAATTAGATTATTCATAACATCTTATATCTTACAAGAGCAATACAAAAGATCAAACTCGAAGCCAGCTCACTAAACCTACCGAGGGAGGGGTGACAATACACCAACTCACATCATCCAAACAAGCAAATGCCTTCCCAAGCCGCTCAATAGCAGGTGAGAAGCACATCCAGTCAAACACACTCTCAGCGCACGCCAACACACACGCCGCAGAAATCGCTACCGACGTCTTCCTCGCCCCCATCTTCAAGAGGGATCACCGCATTGACCTTGCCAGACATGCCATCGATGTCACCATGACGCCAGACAACTCCATCATCATGCACGTGTCCTGCAGTCCGCGCCCGTCTTCGATACCCTGCAGCTCCACGCCGCCGAGAATCATCAACGTCAACATGGTAGATGAACACCACTCCACCAAAGATGCACCTCCATCCAGCCGCTGCTCCCAAAATGATGCCCCAAGAGGTAGAACGACGCAGGAAGCGCCGTCATCATCCGATCCGAGAGACCCGGATCTAGGGTTCCCCCCGGAGCAGCACGAGTGAGTGCGACGATGCCTTCAAGAAGGAAGCGACGCTTAACACCGCCATCGCCCGCCAATCGTGGCACGGTTTTCACCGACAGCCGTTAGTCCCCAACTCGGCAAGAGCCAGCGTAGATGCCAGCAAAGATGATGTCTTCGCAAGGGAACGACGCCAATAGCCGCCACCATCATCCGCCAAGAACGATGTCAAGGCGTGGTTTTCACCGGTGGCCCCTTCACCGCTAGCTCGTCGTTGACTAGATCTTCATCAGCGGAGTAGACGGATCTCGTGATCTGCCACCCCAGCAACCAGCCCACCATCTCCGACGAAGGAGGAGGCCGCCACCACCATGCCAAGGACAGTCGCCCATGGCGTCCTCGTGCCTCGGAACGAACCCAGAAACCTGCACGAAGTCGGCATCACTGTGACCGCACCAGTATGATCGCAGCCCACCCGAGCCCGTCAGGACCCAGATTGGACCCGAACCACCACCGCCGCCCGCCAAACGATGGAGATCCTCTCCCTCCTCTGGTCGCCGCCGCTCCATGGCACCGCCGCCGATAGCCCGATGCGGATCGCTGCCGCCGGAGACGCGAACCCGCGCCCCCACCGATGCCATGGCCGAGGAAGTCCGTCGACGCCGCCATGCCTCCAGGGCTTTGCCCGGCGGCGCCTCGGCGGCGGCGGAGGAGGGAGTGGCTGGGAGGAGGAGGGTCGGCCGGGGGGGGGCGTCCGGCGCGGAGCGCGTGCAGGGGGAGAGAGGGTGCATATCCACTAAGTTGGGCCCATTAACACATGATCAGTTCGAATTGTTCGGTACTCCTATGATGGATCGATTTAAGCGTATTAAGCACGTGCATATGAAGTGACGGTGCAAAAAGAAAAGAGAAACGTCGCTCGCTGCACGACGGACTGGCTAGTGGCTACCAACCTGAGATCCCGAAGTGGCAAGCTGCCAAGTTGTGTGAGAGACTGTGAGCTCGATCTGTCGAACCGAACGCTGACAAAGAAGAAAGAACCACAGCAGTTGACTTTGACCACTTGCACAAGAAAGGACGAGAGAGTTCCCACGGGTGTGAAAGCGACGCCACTGGATAAGGCCCGATCTGGAGCGTTGATTTCCAGTATGGGCGGCTGAGCTGATCAAGTCGACGCCGGGTGGGTCAGGTCGACGAGCGAGATGGACCATGAGACGTGCACCTCGCGTCCTGGCCGCCGTCGATGTCGGCGTACGTACGATGCTCGACGATTTTGCGTGCTCGTCTACGACCAAGTCGCAGTGCTAACTCTTGCATGCAGGAGACGACTTTGATTAGGCGGCTGTATACAATATGAGGCGACTTTCCCGCGTCAACGCTGCGGCGGCCTCACTAGCAAGTATCCGATTTGATAGCTCCAGTCTCTTAACTTGTGACAAGTTAGATGGAGTGTGGGTTCCCACGGTTTGATTGGCCCCTATACTATAGACAAAAACTTGACTTCAACTCGTAAGTATGAAAACTGTTTAAATAACTCGCTGGACTTATGTTGGGCGAGTATACAATATGAGACGACTTTCCCCCGTCAACGCTGTGAAATACCGGCCTCCCTAATAGCGAGTGCCCAACTTGATAGCTCGAGTCTCTGACTGTGACAAGACAGATGGAGTGTGGGTTTGCACCTTTCAATTGGCCTCTCTAGTATAGGCAGGAACCTTTACTAATAAACGGGACGGTTTACAAGATTTGGTTGGTTTTTGTGTTCGTCAGTTTAATTTTAGGCCACCCTTTGTTATTATTGGTCGTGGTTGTTGCTCTGGTGCGTAATTGTTGTTGGATCTTAGCAAGGTGACTTCCCGTCTGTCTACTACTACTACCTCCGTCTATAAATTGTGTTAATTTTTTTTTATAAATTCAGATGTATCTAGACACTATTTTAAAGTGTATAGATACATCTAAATTTAGACAAAACTCCGACATCTTTTTTTGCAAGTAGGAAGTATAACAATTTCTACTACGATAAGCTTTACCTAACTCCAATGGTCTAGGGGCGAGGACGGAGGCACACATTCGACTCGCGCTAGTGTCCATAGTCGTGGTTAAATGGTCTAAGTACCTATTTCTATGTTTATTGCTTTTTATTATGTACGTACTATTGTTGATGATTATTAATATAGCAACAGACTTTTCACAAAAAAAATGCACTATAAAACTAGCTAGACTGGCTTTGTGGATGATGACATGGCAAAATATAATAACATACTCTTAACAATCTCGATTGTCTTTCAACACCTTGTAAATTAAGTCGCATCTCTGAATCAAGTAATTTTCTAGGTGGTTGCAGACCGAGTTACAAATGCACACTAGCTCCTTTCTTAAACCTTACAAAATTACGAATTGTGCATTTGTTAGGTCATTTGCGAATAGCATATTTCATGGTAATTTTTTTTCCAAGAATAGAAAGGTAGATTGTTTTGATTGATTTACCAATGAACATGTTTGCCGTATCACGAGATTTGTTGCTTATGTAATTTTGAAAATTATTTTGATATAATATATTTCTAATCGCAAGCGATATCATTAGTGTGTGACCAGTTAATTGCGCGTAGTAGTACTCAACGCAGTTTTTCTACACATATGTGGGTCTCCCTGGCTTATCCTAGGGTGGCAATAGCTTCAAGATTCGTGGGCGACCATATTTGCATCCAGAATCTTGACATTGTACACTTCGTCCCCCCCTATAGGAACGAGCTGTGCCTTGCACACCTTCTCTCTCCTCCCTATCCTTTCCTCCCCACCAGCGCCGCTGAACTCCACCCTGAGAAGAAGCCGAGCCCATCCCATGCCGCCTACTCTTCTTTGACGGCCTGGTCAACTAGCCCGTCGACGCTGATGAAGAGGAGATCGGAGGTCTTCTGCATCGCCGTGCACCAGCGAGGGCGTGCAATTCATGGCGGCGACAACAACGTGAGCCATGGTGGAGGGACGGTGAAAACCTACCTGGACATCACCGTTGCGGCGACGGCAGAGTGTGCCATGGGTGCCGTTCGTTTCTGTTATGTTCGGAATACGTGATTTGTTGCATAATTAGTGGTCTAAATCTTGAAGAATCTCCCGTTTGTTTTATTTTTTTTCCGACTGTCGTTTCCTCTTCTTTCTTCCTTCAACATTGTATAAAATCTAGAAGGAATCTAGCTTAATCAGAAACGGAAAGAACTTTCCAAGAAAATTTCCTTGATTTATTGCATAACTGGTGGTCTCAATCTTGAATAATCTTCCATTTGTTCCTTGGTTTGTTGCATAACTAGTGGTCTCAATCTTGAATAATCTTCAATTTGTTCCTTGATTTCTTCCTCTAGATAATGGTGCCTTCTCCCTTCCGTTTCCCTAAAAAATTGATTTGACTTTCTTTACTTCTTTTCCCCTAAATCTGGTGTCATCCAGATCTGTACGTGTTAATTAAATTTGTTGATTTGTTAGGAATTTCGGTGCTCTCCTTAATTTCGTTTGATGCACGGTTATTTTTTCTCTATTCATGGTACATATCCAAGATTGGTGGAACTTTCCTTTGTCTCACATAGATGCTAATTGCTACATGTACGGATTTGACATAGCTTTCCATCTTTGGTTTGTTCAGACATTTTTGATGAAATTTGATTGGTTCAGATACGGGGGAATGACACAAATAGATGCAGCCGACAAACGAAATTAATCCCTGTGTAGATACACAACGAAACAAATTATGTACTCGACTGATCGAAAACAAGGATGAGTGGTCTACTGTTGAAAAGGAGGGACGTACTGACATGAATGAGGTAAACGGCAGGGTCTTTCCCGGAATATGTACGAAGCTGCTGCACGAATCCCAATGCATGAATGGACGTACCAGATAGGCCCGGGACGCCCACATATATGTAGACTTGTATTTCCGTATTCTTTACTTCACTAGACCGATTCTTTGCTTAGTAGGAATGTTCTACTTCATCTTTGAGGCTATTCCATACCACTGTTTTGTTGCTTCTATTCTATTTTTTTTGTTTGGGGTGGTGCAACTATATGTTGCTTTAGTGCAGATATAATTTATGTGAAACTTATCAATCATCGTTTGTTTGCCCACAGGAAAACTTGGTTTCATAATAGGGTCAATACAAACAGTTTTTAGAACCTGGACCAACTAAAATATATAGCCTAATTTTGTACTAAACGTTTATGCTTTTTTCAAAATTAAATATGGCACACTATGAATTATTATAATTATAATTATTTACTTGGCATAGTTAACCACAAATCAATGTTGTTAAAGGTTGTCCGTAGTGTTTTCATTATGAAATTGAATGCATTTATGCAAAATTTATACTTTTTAACAACAAAAGTTGTTTAGAGTTATTTTTAACAGCAACATAAACTACATAGTGTATACCCATTTATTATAATGATATCCGAAACACATGGCGTTGAAAATTGTATCTTGATAGCATTTTCTAGTATATGATTTGGTAATCATGTTTATTGAAACAACTAGAGTATGAATCAGCCCCTTGGCATCATGTTAGGAAAGTAGGCAGTGTTGAACCTAAATGGTTCAACTTCAGTGGCACTGATCCTCTTGATGCGACATGTTCCATGGCTCGATGAAGAGTGGATTTGGTGTGAGGTATCGTAAATGAGCTCAGAAGTGCGCGGCGTCTGGGCCTTGAGAAGGTTTCACCACCACAAAGGTCTAAACTCGGACTATTACCGCTTGGACTAACTCGAGCAACAACCTAGCGGAGGCACGGTCAATTTCCTTAGTATTGGCGAGGTTCTGCCAGGATATGGTGACATTGTTAAGGGCTAGTTTGGTAACCTCAGATTTGTAGTGGATTGAAGAAGATTAAGGGATATTACATCATCTGCAGGTCAAAATTTCCTCCAATACTCATCAATACTCTCCAATCCCCTTGGTATGGGGGGATTAACCGAACAAACCCTGAGTTGGAAGGTTGTTTCGGGATCTCATAGGACATCGAGGCGGAGCTAAGAGGTGTGCTCAATGACACCTTGGCGAGTCTCCATTTTGGTAGTGGCGGGATATGTTTCTTGAACGACAATTTGTCAACGTGAGTCTTAGCGAAGCTGAATCCTAAAGATGTGCCCATAATGTGACAGGCATTGTGGTGTCCATATTTTTTCGCATCGAAGGTTCTTCCTTTATTTCTTCCTTAGGGTACCTTGTATGTGTGAGAGCAAATTTCTCCGCTGACGGTTATTCTTGGAACCTCATCAAAGCTTCTCTTTGTACGCGGACAACACCTTGTTACATGAAGTTATAATTTATCAAATTTATCAAATTGGGCCCTCAAGCTCTCTTGGGCAAACATGTATCTTAATCAGGGTAAGGACGTCGCGAAGAAATGGAGGAGAAGATGGAGAATGTGATTACATGATGATGTGGCTTGTTGAGTGGCGAACCTTCGATCTTGAAAGGCGATCCTGACTAGCTATAAACCAAAGATCACCAAATTGCATAACTAAATCTAGCAAAATACAACATTGAAAACTCGGACGTAAATTGCAGTTTTATTCCTATATGTTTCAGTTTCTTCAATCAGAGTCAAAATTGAACGGAAGCAACCAATCAACCATCTGGACAGATCTCGAATATGGAACGGCGGCTTCTTCCTTCATGTTCCTGCCAAGCAACGAATAAACCTCCCATGATTCTTGTTTTTTACACCAAATTCCACGCTACTGCCATTCAAACTAGTCCCGTTGTCCTTGGCTCCGTGCTAGTAGCACTTTCAGTCACACTGATCTCTTGTCCTTGGCTCCGTGCTAGTATCAAGAAGAGGCCGACGCTGTTGAAGACGCTTCGGCGACAGGGAGGTTGAGCTTGGCGCGGTGGCCGCGGAACTCGACGTCGTAGGCGCGCGCGGCCTCGGCGGCGTTGTCGAAGGTGCCGAGCCACTTGCCGACGGCGCGGTGCGGGTCGCGGATCTCCGCCGCCCACTTGCCCCACGGCCGCTGCCGCACGCCTCTGAACTTGCCTCCCTTCCTTGCGCGCCGCTTCCGCACACCGCCATCCTTCACAAAGCTCGCGGCGGTGAACTCTTCACCCTCGCTGCTCGAGCCGGTCGTGGCGACGACGTCGCAGCCGAGGCACCCGTCCACGACGCACCTTGCGCACGCCGCAGCGGGAGCGGCAACGGCAAGTGGCAGCGTCGACGGCTCGATGTGCAGCGTAGGGACGACGGCGTCGCCGGAGACGACGGAGATGAGGGCGCGGAGGAAGAGGGAGTTCTCCTGCTCGGAGTTGGGGAGCAGGAACTCGTGCTCCAGCCTCGGCACCATGACGGGAGCTCGTGTAGCCCAGCTGTGACGTAGAGTGAGGTTGGTGTCCAAAGAAAGTTTTGCAATCTGAGTTGAGTTCTGGTGGTTCGTGCATTTTATACAGGATCCTGCATGTCTAAGCGAATTTAAAACACGTTGTTGTCGTGTGAACGGAAGGGTGAGTAGAGGAATTGCCTGAATCGATGATTAGCCAAATCCACACAGTACCCTGGCGGCTGGATATGACCATATTCGAGCTGTTCACACATGTTATCTTATAAGATTGGTCTGGCTTAGGCAAAATCACTTTGACAAAATCCGATGGTTTTGACCTGTGGTTGCATATTTAGGCAAGTTTGCAAGAGCAAATTAATTGGGGAGACTCCTCAGGAGTGTTTTTACGGTACACTTTACTAGTCCTATGGACTAGTAGTATTTTAATTAATTTACATGGAAAGAAAATCATGACACGGATTTGGGTGCATTTGATCTAAGTGTAATTATGCCACGTCAGAATTTGATATCCCGATACCTCCCACACATGCAGGTGACATGATTGAGCATCACTATTTTCTTGTCCACTAGATTTTAACCAACTCACGCCTAGCATGTAGACCATATTTTACGTGCAAGGTTATTCCTGTATTGAGCATGAGGCATCTCCAAGGGAGCGACACATACAGACACTTTGCGACCGTGCGATCAAAAAATGTGTACGCGGCGCATATATGTGTCTCGGATGCATCCGCGTGGACGTTGCGCGGTTGCGCTGAGTGTCCGCGTGCTTTTCCCACGGGCTCACTTGGCAGCGACCTGTTTCGAGCGCATCGCTTCTGCGGCCGCTGTTTCGGCGGTCATTGCTTTCACGTTTGTGCCGTAGCCTTCGCCATTAATGGCGGCGCTTCCTCTTCTGCACCAGAACTGGCGGGCGGCGGCTGGGCTTCTGCGCCGCCATCAATAGCATCGTCTTCCGTGAACGCCCGTCCTTTTAAATGCAAGGGGCATCATCCCTGCCATTGCCCATACCACTGACACGTCCGCCCACCACCGCCCCCTGCCCCATCCAAAGAAAAAGCACGACTTCGAGGCATCAGGCAGCGGCACCAAGAATGACGCACATGCGAACAGAGTGTCGTTCCTCGTCGATATGGCGCGGGTGCTGCACGCCAAATGGGTGACGTGCGATCGCTGAAGGGACGAGCACCTGCCACGCAGGTGGATCGACCGGTGCAGCCGCCGCTGCCACGGTATGCCACCGACATCATGCCGCCTGGCCTCACGGAGGAACATGCCCTACAACAGGCTCTGCAGAACTCGGCCCCGCACCCGCTGCCGCCTCAATCTCCACCGTTCAACCCGTGGGCTCCTCCACCTCCACCTCCACCACCGGCGACACCGGCGTACGTTCCGCCATTTGCCAACTGGCCATGGCAGGTACCGGACTTCGTCGTGCTCGACGACGACGAGGAGGAGTACGCTAGGAGTTTTAATTTTTATATTTTATATTTTCTTTTTATCACTATGTAAATTATGAACAATGTGAACCCAAAAAAAATGCGTCGTGCCCCTGGGGCAGCCCCCTACGCAAACTGACACGCGGTCAGTTTTGACCATTTCAATCGACGCAAATAGACGCACACGGAGAATTTAGACGTTCGTTTTGAATTATCCCGTTGGAGATGCCCTCAGTCAGTACGTTGGATTTTTTTTCACCCATGAATTTACTAGTACTGTTTTCACTTGGCTGCAACTGAATTATTAAGCATACCTGCTTTGAAAATTCGAGGAAATTTCATGTAATTTTTTTAAAATTGACCAAGTTCTCGGTCGATATTTTGGCACCCTATTTCTACTTTCTCTATTTCCGTTGGTGATATATATTTTTCTCTATATGAAATGTAATGAGATTCAAATTCTCTAGCACATGCACGGATTGTTTGTAAAGGAATAAAATAAAGAAGATATCATAAGCTTTCCTAAAACAAAATCTATTATAAGAAGTGCTAAGCAAAGGAAAGTTTTTTTTTGTTAGATGTGCGCCTGCCAAATTAGCTCTTGGGTGGAAAAATACTACTCTTCGAAACGACTAGTATTGAGTAAACTGGACCATCGGATCTGTTAATTGGACGGCTAATATTTTTTAGTCCCTACCGTAAAAAGCCTCCTCAGAATACCTTTCACGTTGAAATGCCCAACAAGTATGCACTCGAACTCTAGCAAGACCAAGCTTATCTTTAAGATTTCACAAATTATAGTACTTCCTCCATTCCAAAATAAATATCCTGGGTTTAATTATTTGTAGTTAAATTTGAACCAAAACCACAACACTAATTATGGATTGGAGGGAGTTTGTTTCTTTCTCTCAATTTTCTCAGATTTCATAAATTAGTTGGGATTGTGAGCTTATCTTTCTATCAAGATTTCATCGCATTTCCTAAATTAATTGGGATGCCAAGGTTATCTTCCAGGTTCTGCAAATTATATGTTTCTTTTTCTTGAATTATTCAGATTTCAAAAATTAGTGTGGGAGGCCGAGCTTATCTTTAAGGTTGACTCTTGCAAGATTTTCAGATTTTAGAAAGCTAATTTGGGAGGCTAGACATGTTTTTAGATCTACCAAAGTTTTTTGTTTCTTCCCCCGTTTTGTCAGATATTATAAATTAATTGGTAGGATGAGATTATCTCCGAGGTTGACATGGCCAACAGGTGTGTGTCCTCGAGCTCTTGATTTTTCTTTCACATTTCTTAAATTAATTTCAGTTGTGTATGTGTGGGGTGTGTGTGAGTGGGTGGGGGGGTGACCTTATTTTTCAAGTTTTACAAATTATATGTTTCTTTTCCTTCGATCTGCGAAATATTTGGGGCTACCGAGCATACCTTCAGGTTGACATGCACAACAGAAGCAATGTTCCGTACGGGTTAAAGGGAGGAAAAGGTGGAAGATGGTGATGAGAGGAGAATATGGTTTTCTAGAAAGTGTTGAACCAATCCGAAAGGTGGCCCAAACTTGTAAGATTATAAAAAAAACACAAACTTGAGTGCGTAATTATAGATTTCGTATCCTAAACCTAAACTATACGAGGAAAAGTAGTTAAATGTATTGAAAACTTTGTACGAAGTATGACATAGCCACACAATACTAACGGCTAGTTATGATGATTTTCTAGCCGTTCACGGTGGTTGGCTTAGGATTTTTTTCTGCTTACTTGGCAAGAAATGTTTGGTAGTTCATGGTGACTCTGACCTGATTGACCACTTTGTGCATTTAAAAGTAAAATGATTGGATTTTTACCATGCATTTTCTGTTGTGTCATTTGTTCAGTAGATTCATCCTTTTGCTAATCTGGCCAGGTTTATCACCTGAATATTCAAATTATTAGATTTCGCATACATGTCTCGTCCTCCCACACATGCAAGCTGCCAAGCTGTGTGTGAGCTCGCGCTCTGATCTATTGAAAACTTTGTACTTTGACTAGTTGTAGTAGACGGATGATTAGAAAATTCAGAGTTCCCACCTGCGCTGCGCGGTGTGTGAAAGCGACGCTGACAGGATAAAGCTGGGCGCTGTTTTCTACTAGCACGCGCGGATGAGGCCGACGCACCGAACGAACGAGATGGATGGGCTATGCATGAGACGTCCTGGCCGCCGGGATGTCGGCGTACGTAAGTATTACCACGATACGATGGAAAGCCAGGCTTTGCTTTCAGACCGGCTCGTGCTCGATCGACGATTTTGCGTGCTCGTGCTCAGTCAGTCATTCTTGCTTGCTGGAGGCGACTTAATTTCATTGGGCGGGTATATAATAGGAATTCCTATGTCAACGTTGTGAACCAGGGGCCTCACTAGCAAGTGCCCGATTTGATAGCTCCAGTCTATGACTTGTAACAAGTTAGATGGAGTGTGGGTTCCCACGTTTCGATTGGCCTCTCTAGTGTAGAAAAAAAACTTGACTAAAAATTGGGACGGTTTAGATAGGTACGTATGAAAAACTGTACTGCATAAAGAAACTCGCTAGACTGGACTATCCATAGCCCTGTGTACGACTTGTGAAAACCAAACCATCTCAATTGTTTTTTAAAACATAGAAAATTTAGTACTTCCTCCGATCCATATTTGTTGCCACTAACTAATATAGATGTATCTATAAATAATTTAGTTCGAGGTACATCTATACTAGTGGCAAATAACATAAATCGGAGGAAGTAAGGATTTTTTCAAGATCAAGTCGTTGGTTGTCGATCGAGTCTTAGACTCTTAGATGCACACCAACTCCTTTCTTAAATCTCGTTGCAAATTTTGCGCTAAATGTGCGTTAGTTAGGCAATTTGAGAACATCATACTTCGGTGGCGGCTTTCTTCTCAACGAATACAAACATACAATGCTTTGGTTGATTTACCAATTTTGTGGTTTATGTGATGATTTCGACAAATGTCTGCAAGCGCTATCATTAGTGTGTGGCTGGTAAATTCGACTTGAATCCGCATCCGCACCCATTTTTCAAAGATTTGATATGGAATTATAGAAATCCTCCGGATAAAGATATGGACAAGGATTTTGGTCAGGGATATGGCATACCTATTAACCAGTGGATACTGATTATTTTCCTTTTCTTGCGGAACGTCGAAACTTCTCAAATAGAATTATCGGGTTAAATTAGCCCAATGGGCATCCCGACTAGTACCCAATTAATACATTATTGAACCCATTGATCTAATCACGACCTTTCAGTCACCACCATTGCAAAGTGCACATGAGATACATATCTTTGTCCTATGTTGGCGCATTCGTTCACATTCGTCGACTCGATCTCTCGGCCAAATTCGATTGGGTGCTGCTCCCTCAAGCCCTCCTGATCTGTTTGGATTTATTGGCTTATGCGTGCTGGTCGCTGAATCTAAAAGGAAGCGGCAATAATCAGGTTTACTGCCTACAGATGGTGTCCAGCAATTCCTTCTTTCATTGGTACACACAATTTCTCATACGTTGACTAAACTTTAATTAGATGAGCCGGTGCATCTTCTATTTTCCTTATCTTGCTGATAGCATGTATTTTGTTACCATGGAATCTCGATCTCCCCTGAATTAATTAGATATATTGGAATTTTTCTCATGGAATATTCATCTTGGGTGATGCCGCCGTGAAAAGGGACATTGCTTCTGCTCTTTTCTTTTGTAGTATTAGAAATTTCATAGGTTGATCTGTCGAGTGCCGATGGAGGCTATTTATTGACCCAAAGTTCAGCTACTCTATTGTAACTAGGGTTAACGACACTTTATATTGATCCTTTTGATCTGAATTTGTGTGGTGCTCTTGGTCTGAAGTGGAGCATTACTGCTGAATCATTCTCCTGGTCTTTCTTTGGAGCATTACCGCTGAATCTGAAGTGCGATTCTTCATGTGGATGTCTCTGTATCGTCTTATGGACTTCTGAAAGGATGAACGCAAGTGGATGGCCTTATCATGCCCATTGCTACTTTTGTTATCAGGTGTTAGGATCTGATGCTCACATGTTCTTGGGTGCCTCTTTCCGAAATCAGTTTGGCAGCTGTTTGGGATCTCTTATTCTCAGATTGTTTCCATTGCAAGCAACTCAAATTATATTTGCCTGGTGGTGGAAATCCCTAAAAAAGTGCCAGTCATCAAAATGCACAGATTTCGGCCAGTTTGTGCATTGATTGGCATATGTGAAAGCCCAGAACCGACGTGTCTTGGAAGAGGAGAAGTTTTCTCCTGTTGAGATTTCCCACTTGGCGCAAGATGATCTACTAGGTCGGGATTTAGGGGATTAATTGCCCTGTTTTCGTTTCGTTTTTCTCTTTGTTCTCCCTGGCTGCTTAAGGCTTTTTATAGTTTCCCTCATCTATAAAACAGCCCTGTAAAAGCCATGTTCTATGTATTTCAAAGTAGTTTTCTTTCATTTGGTTTAGTTGGTGTAATTTTTTATGTATGCATGATAAATTTTTTTTACTTAATAGTCTGTCACATCTTTTTATGTTTGTACAACAAAAATATGTCATGTTGGTGGTGTATGGAATAAGAACATATTTCCTGAAGTATTAGATCTCCAATTTAATTAGACGAAATATCAAATGTCCGTACGCCTCAAATCAGGTTTTCTTTACTCCATTCAAACTGCAATACCTGTTGTTCCACATCATTATGATGTTGTTTCATGTCCTTGCTATGTTAATATATTTCATAATATCAAATATATAAGTGGCCAAAGGTTTAGATGTTTCAGATCTGAATTCATAATATACTTGCTTTAGTTGTTTAGGCTGACAGCAAGGAAAGACCAAAAGAGGAAAAACTAATAAGAGTATTTTAATGCTAACATGCAATTTAGTTTATGTGCTGCACTAGAAGCACATTTAGTTCCTCCCAATATAATATTTACGTTTAAATAAATATTTTAAGCTGTCGTATGAATTTAATCGGTTGTACAACACAGAGGAAACCCCTATTGTATGATGTTTTTTTAATGTGCAACTAAACATATGAAAAAGAAATTAGCTTTGACTTATTATACAACAACCTCTTCCAGCGTCTCATTTTTCTCTTGCACAATTTGTACCACAAATTATCATGTAATCATCATTAGTTGTGCCGAACATGCCATTTGTAGCACAAACAATTTCTATAAATCTATTCCGCCGCAACGCGCGGGGTATCATCTAGTTTCCTAAATTAACTGGGATGTCCGAGCTTATCTTCCTGCAAAGAACACTACAGTGGTTGACTTTGACTACTTGCACTAGTAGTAGAAGGATGATTAGAAAAGTGAGAGTTCCCACCAGCGCGGTGTGTGAAAGCGACCCCCACAGGACATAAGGTCGAGCGCTGTTTTCTACTGCACGCGCGGATGAGGTGGAGTGTGGGTTTCCACGTACGTTTCGATTGGCCTCTCTCGTATAGACAAAAAACTTGACTTGGATTCGTAAGTACTCTTCCCTATGAAATAGTGTAGAAAAACTCTCTGGGCAGCATTTTTTGTTCATAGCTTTGCGTGTGTAGGGATGATGGCGACGCAAAATATAATAACGTACGACTTTGTGGAATCCAAACCATCTCGGTTGTCTTTCAAGTTTCAACGCCTAGCAAATTTAGTCGCATTTTTGTTAATCGAGTCATTTTTCTAGATGGTTGTCGATCGAGTATTAGGTACGCACTAGCTCCTTTCATAAATCTTACTCCCTCCGTCCTAAGTAAATGATTGGTTTTTTTAATATGAATTTATCTATGCATTAAAAACACGTGTCTAGATACAACCGTAGTTATATAAAGTTGAATAGCTTATTCTCCAATGGAGGGAGTACAAGCACATATTACTGCATTAGTTAGGCCATTTAAAATAGCATATTGTGTGGTGATTTTCTCCATGAATACAAAGATGCATTGTTTTGATTGATTGATTTACTGCATTAGTTAGGCCAATCTCTCTTTTAGTCTGACGCGGCCCATTAGAGTGTCCGATGTCCCCATACCCGTTCCCTCTACACACAAGGAGCGTGGATTTCCACTTCTCCATTGGCCTCTCTAGTATAGACAAGAAACTTCACTAAAAACGGGACGGTATAAAAGCGCAAGTATGAAAAATTGCACATATGTACTATAGAAGAAAAAAAACTCGCTAGACTCAGACTCTGTGGATTATAACGTGGCAAAATATAATATTGTAACGTACTCCAAACAATATCTTTCAACACCTGCAAATTTAGTCGGGTCTTTGTGAATCGAGTCATTTCTAGATGCTTGTTGACCGAGTGTTAAATGCACATTACCTCCTTTCTTAAATCTCAGTGTCGGTTCACTGAGCTCCTAGTGAAATTAGCTAATTTTTACCACAGTAAACCGATATCAGATGAAGATGCAGATATTGCCAAGTGGATACAAATTATCTGTGTTTTTTTATGGATTATCCAAATTTCTCAATTACAACGGAATTACTACACGTACAACTGAATTAGTCGACTTTTGTCCGATGAGCCTACCGAGGGCATCTTCATCTCTTGCTGGCAGCTGCAGGTTCTATACCTCAAGTATTGTGCCTGTAGCGGGAAATCGGACCTTGCGGTGATGGACGCCCCCGGATCAGGGATCAAGGAGCTCGTCGTGGACAAGTGTGCATTCTCACAAATGTGGCTGAGGGCTCTTCCCAATCTCGAGAGCCTTGCCTCCTTGGACACCACGGTGCTCTTCGAGTCCGAATCCTTTCCCTGCCTCAGGCGATGGAACCTCACCCGGAGCGTCGGTGCCATGATCAGATCAGCGGAAGGATTGCCGCTATTCTATACTGGGCATCAGATTGAGCTTGGCTGGTTTCTTGGGTGCACTCCAGACATAACCAACCTTGTAGTCCGGTTCACCGGGCCCCTACGATGGATCATGCCGTCTGGGTCCTCGTCATTGTTGCCGCTCTTGCTGCCCAAACTGAGGAAACTGCTTGTCGCCGACGTGCCTTCGTCGTGGGATGACTCGTGGCCCCGTCTCCTCCTCGAGACGGCGCCTTCCCTTGAGATCCTTCACATCCACATTGCTCCTTCCAAGGAGAAGCACGGGGATAAGATACCCTGGAAAAAACGCACCAGGCGTCGGCACCATTGCCTCAAGGAGTTTGTGGTGGCTGGTTTTGAGGGGACGGAGAGGCAGATTTACCTTGTCAGGTTTGTCATTGCAGTATCGAGGTTACGTCGTGTGGCACTGTTCAAGAAAGGGCAAGCTCAGGACAAGGGGCACTGGGATTGGGAGATGGTGACTGAGCAACACTCATGGACCGATGAGGAGAAGGATGCTACACTGGAGCAGATTATGGATGGGGTTTCTTTCTCCAACCATCCGAATCAATTGATTTTAGGCTAGCTGAGCTTCACCTGTTTCCATCAATTTTTCTATCTTAATAATTTGCAATCTCTCATCAATTTGGGGAAGCTACTGGTCGTGCCGGGCAAGATTGTAACGAGAATATTGTTTTATTGATGATTATCATTTGTCAAAAATACATTGGATGTCCCTCATCCTCACCATTACTTCGAGGAAGTACTAAACCGTACTATGTGGACACTATTTATGTATCTCATGCATACATGTATACATCTTTTAGTCTGACACGGCCCATTAGAGTGTCCGATGTCCCCATACCCGTTCCCTCTACACACAAGGAGCGTGGGTTTCCACTTCTTCATTGGCCTCTCTAGTATAGACAAGAAACTTCACTAAAAAAGGGGACGGTATAAAAGCGCAAGTATGAAAAATTGTACATATGTACTATAGAAAAAAAAAACTCGCTAGACTCAGGCTCTGTGGATTATAACGTGGCAAAATATAATATTGTAACGTACTCCAAACAGTATCTTTCAACACCTGCAAATTTAGTCGGGTCTTTGTGAATCGAGTCATTTCTAGATGCTTGTTGATCGAGTGTTAAATGCACATTACCTCCTTTCTTAAATCTCAGTGTCGGTTCACTGATCTCCTAGTGAAATTAGCTAATTTTTACCACAGTAAACCGATATCAGATAAAGATGCAGATATTGCCAAGTGGATACAAATTATCTGTGTTTTTTATGGATTATCCAAATTTCTCAATTACAACGGAATTACTACACGTACGAATGAATTAGTTGACTTTTGTCCGATGAGCCTACCGAGGGCATCTTCATCTCTTGCTGGCAGCTGCAGGTTCTACACCTCAAGTCTTGTGCCTGTAGCGGGAACTCGAACCTTGTGGTGGTGGACGTCCCCGGATCAGGGATCAAGGAGCTCGTCGTGGACAAGTGTGCATTCTCACAAATGTGGCTGAGGGCTCTTCCCAATCTCGAGAGCCTCGCCTCCTTGGACACCACGGTGCTCTTCGAGTCCGAATCATTTCCGTGGCTCAGGCGATGGAACCTCACCCAGAGCGTCGGTGCCATGATCAGATCAGCGGAAGGATTGCCGCTATTCTATACTGGGCATCACATTGAGCTTGGCCGGTTTCTTGGGTGCACTCCAGGCATAACCAACCTTGTAGTCCGGTTCACCGGGCCGCTACGATGGATCATGCTGTTTGGGTCCTCGTCATTCTTGCCACCCAAACTGAGGAAACTGCTTGTCGCCGACGTGCCTTCGTCGTGGGATGTCTTGTAGCCCCGTCTCCTCCTCGAGACGGCGCCTTCCCTTGAGATCCTTCACATCCACATTGCCCCTTGCAAGGAGAAGCCTGGACATAAGATACCCTGGAAAAATCACACCACGCTTCGGCACCATTGCATCAAGGAGTTTGTGGTGGCTGGTTTTGAGGGGAGGGAGAGGCAGATTTACCTTGTCAGGTTTGTCATTGCAGTATCGAGGTTACGTCGTGTGGCACAGTTCAAGAAAGGGCAAGCTCAGGACAAGGGGCACTGGGACTGGGAGATGGTGACTGAGCATCACTCATGGAC
Source organism: Lolium multiflorum (assembly GCA_030979885.1). Classification (NCBI taxonomy): domain Eukaryota; kingdom Viridiplantae; phylum Streptophyta; class Magnoliopsida; order Poales; family Poaceae; genus Lolium; species Lolium multiflorum. The sequence continues at coordinate 217,967,504 of CM061752.1, read as the reverse complement.
CGATGAGGAGAAGGACGCTACACTGGAGCAGATTATGGATGGGGTTTCTTTCTCCAACCATCCGGTTCAATTGATTTTAGGCTAGGTGATCCTCTCATGTTAATTTCCATCAAATTTCAGTCTAGATAATTTGTAATCTCTCATCAATTTGGCGAAGCGACTGGTCATGCCCGTACAATATTATTTATTGATTATTATCATTTGTCAAAAATACATTGGATGTCCCTCATCCTCGAAGTACTAAACCGTACTAAACCGAGGCACCCGTCCACGACGCACCTTGCGCACGCCGCAGCGGGAGCGGCAACGGCAAGTGGCAGCGTCGACGGCTCGATGTGCAGCGTAGGGACGACGGCGTCGCCGGAGACGACGGAGATGAGGGCGCGGAGGAAGAGGGAGTTCTCCTGCTCGGAGTTGGGGAGCAGGAACTCGTGCTCCAGCCTCGGCACCATGACGGGAGCTCGTGTAGCTCAGCTGTGACGTAGAGTGAGGTCGGTGTCCAAAGAAAGTTTTGCGATCTGAGTTGAGTTCTGGTGATTCGTTCCATTTTATACAGGATCCTGCAAGTCTAAGCGAATTTAAAACACGTTGTTGTCGTGTGAACGGAAGGGTGGAATTGCAAAGGATGGCGTCGACGGCATTTGGTGCAGCGTCGGGACGACGGCGGCGGTGTCACCAGACACGACGGAGATGAGTGCACGGAGGAAGAGGGAGTTCTCATGCTCGGTGTTGGGGAGCTGGAACTCGCGCTCCAGCGTTGGCATCATGACGGGAGCTCGTGTAGCTCAGCAGTGACGTAGAGTGAGGTCGGTGTCCAAAAAAAGTTTTGCTATCTGAGTTTAGTTCTGGTGATTCGCTCTGATGTTTCAGGTTGTCTGGTGCCGTGCCTTTTATACATGTCCACGCGCATTTAAAGCACGTTGTTGTCGTGGGGAACGGAAGAGTGAGTGGATGATTAGCCACATCCACACAGTACCCTGACGGCTGGATATGACCATTTTTGAGCTGTTCACACACGTTATCTTGCAAGAGCAAATCAATTAGTAGGTAGTCTCAGCTTATCTTCAAGGCACGGAGGAAGCCGAACAAGCAAAGCCTGAAGATAGATCTATTGTAATACCCGTATCCTGGGACCTGGACCTTATAAAGTAGGAGAGGGGCTATCGAGGGGACAATCAATCTCAGTAGTTGTAGGCAGAGCTTAGAACTTACCCTAGCAATTAGCAGATCACAGCCGAACTATTCGGCACCCCATTGTAACCTGTTTTCATCATAATCAAGAACAGACAAGGGACGTAAGGTTTTACCTCGAGGGCTCAACCGGTAAACCGCTCTCCCCGTTTGTCTGTGTACCGATGTCTCGTATCAGCTTGCAGGATTCCATCAACCCTAAGTCCCAATTGGAGGACATTGTCGAGGAACACCCCCGACACCACTGGTCGTGCCCGGCAAGATTGTAACGAGAATATTGTTTTATTGATGATTATCATTTGTCAAAAATACATTGGATGTCCCTCATCCTCACCATTACTTCGAGGAAGTACTAAACCGTACTATGTGGACAATATCTATGTATCTCATGCATACATGTATACGAAAAATAATAATGCAAAGCTGCTGCTCCGGTATGTTTGCTGATTTATTTTTTCTCCCAAACGGCATAGCCATCGCCGTGCGCCACCACCTGGAAGCCTCCAGGAATGAGGTTGCCAACATCGTATCTTGTGCCGAGCTTGACGATGAGCTTGCCGTCGATCTCGGCGAGGTAAAGGTCGGCGTCGGCCACCATGATCCGCAGCTCGCTTTCGTTGTGAATTCCATGTCGTGTCCTAATGGACACCAGGCGCTGGATGTCCTCCTTATGGCCCCAGTCGAAGAAGTGGTCGTAGAACTGAGGGGTAAAAACATGTTTCCATCATCATTTCGGTTATGATTTTGTTATGAATGAAAGGAAGGGAACGGCCACATGTGCTGCGTGGAGCCGGTGTCGTGGTTGTCGACGAAGGTGACAGCCTTGCCGGGCAACCGCCCGATCATGCCGGGCGCCTTGCCGTCGGCGCCGCGCAGCCGCCACAGCTCGCCCTCCACGGCCACGTTGAGGATGCCCTTGGTGGTGAAGTCGAAGGTGGTGGCGGGTCCAGAGGCGCCGACCCGGTTCACCCAGTTCACCAGCTCCTGCCGGTGCTCGTCCTGGTTGAGGTTCGGCTTGCCGTCCCCACCGTAGGCGAGCGAGGTCCATATCTCGGCCACCGCGAAGTTGGGCTCGGTGCCGTCGATGTACACCTTGGCGACGTCGGCGGAGTATCCCTTGGCGAAGTCGAGGCACCAGGGGACGATGCGAGTTGGAGGAGGACGGGAACGGGACGGTGGAGACGAGCTGGTAGCGGAGAATGGAGGCAATGGCGGGGAGTGGCGCCGCACGAGGAGAGACGTTGCACGAGGGGTCGCGAGGCGGCGGTGCCTATGACAAACGGCCGATGGGGATGAGAGATACGGGGATGACACGAATTGGAGGAGGGCAGGAACGGGCGGGGGAGAAAAGCTGGTGGCAGGGAACGACGGGGAGCGGAGGCAAAACCGTAGCCCTCCATGACACGGGAGGAGAGGAGGAAATGGTCGGGGCTGCCGATTCACATGTTATGTCTAGGGATAAGGAGTGGCGCATTTTTTATATATATAAATACCCAGAACTAGTGAGGGGAGTTCGGTCTGGTGGGACTCGGGAAAGCAGGCAAATGCTCGGGACGCACCTCCCAAGCTGCTTTCACTTGCGATAGCTCGCCCAGTTCATTTTGCCACAACAGCTTTTCCCCAACGGCTTTTCTATTTTGCAGTGTTTGTTTCAGCTTCCGCTTTTAGATGTCCAAATTCAAAAGCAGAAGGAGAAGCCCGAACAAACATGATCTACATCTCTCTAAACCCTAATTAATTCATGTGTTCCTAGATATTACAAGTTCATGCTACAAATCGTAGGTCAGTTCGTGACATTCTCGTAGTCTTTGGAGCCTTGTCTTGTCCAAATCTCACCCGTTCCTGGCTATTAAGTTCAATTTAAGTACTCCTTGCTTAACTGATGAAATTTTGAACTCTTAGACACTCTCTAGTGTTATAAGTTTGGTTGTACATTTTTTCTCATATTGTTTGCACGGTGAAACTGTGTCTGTTTGCTTGTATCTAGACGTTAATCATTGGTCGTTTCCAGTTGGCATCCGCCATTTCCGATCCAAATCCATATTCCGGTATAATCTGGTTTTTGAATCTGTATCTAGTTATTATCTGATTCTCTCTAGATCAAACAAAGAAAATAGCTAAAAATACAAAGAAAAATAGCTAAGGATATGAATAGAGCATCATCTGATGCTATCCGTTTACAACCAGACAAGGAGCAGGACAGACTGTTCCCCGCGCCGGCGGCTGAAGCCACTGGTCACGATCTCCTCCTCCATGTCCTCATGCAAGTTATCTAAATAACTTGCAATCTCTCATCAATTTGGGGAAGCCACTGGTCGTGCCGGGCTAGATTGTAACGAGAATATTGTTTTATTGATGATTATCATTTGTCAAAAATACATTGGATGTCCCTCATCCTCACCATTACTTCGAGGAAGTACTAAACCGTACTATGTGGACACTATTTATGTATCTCATGCATACATGTATACGAAAAATAATAATGCAGAGCTGCTGCTCCGGTATATATGTTTGCTGATTTATTTCTTCTCCCAAACGGCATAGCCATCGCCGTGCGCCACCACCTGGAAGCCTCCAGGAATGAGGTTGCCAACATCGTATCTTGTGCCGAGCTTGACGATGAGCTTGCCATCGATCTCGGCGAGGTAAAGGTCGGCGTCGGCCTCCATGATCCGCAGCTCGCTTTCGCTGTGGATTCCATGGTGTGTCCTGATGGAGACCAGGCGCTCGATGTCCTCCTTATGGCCCCAGTCGAAGAAGTGGTCGTAGAACTGGAAAATATCACATTTTTTCCCCGTCAGTTCAGTCATGAACCTTTTGTTATGAATGAAAGAAAGTTGAGAACTAAAGAATGGATCAAGATGACTGACGATGCATGGTGTCCCTGGGTGCGTGAGGATGTAGGCGTATCCCTGCATGATCCTGTTGGAGGGGAATGGCCACATGTGCTGCGTGGAGCCGGTGTCGTGGTTGTCGACGAAGGTGACGGCCTTGCCGGGCATCCGCCCGATCATGCCGGGGGCCTTGCCGTCGGCGCCGCGCAGCCGCCACAGCTCGCCCTCCACGGCCACGTTGAGGATGCCCTTGGTGGTGAAGTCGAACGTGGTGGCGGGTCCAGAGGCGCCGACCCGGTTCACCCAGTTCATCAGCTCCTGCCGGTGCTCGTCCTGGTTGAGGTTCGGCTTGCCGTCCCCGCCGTAGGCGAGCGAGGTCCATATCTCGGCCACCGCGAAGTTGGGCTCGGTGCCGTCGATGTACACCTTGGCGACGTCGGCGGAGTATCCCTTGGCGAAGTCGAGGCGCCAGGCGTCGAAGCCGATGTCGGTCTTGAGCCAGTTGAGCCACTGGATGAGCTCCTTCTGGACGGTCGGGTTGAGGTGGTCGACGTCCGGGGCGCCCCCGAAGTCGGCGCCGGTGTCCGGGTTGCCCGTGCCGTCGGCGTAGGGGTGGTCGTCGCGGCAGATCATGTGGGGGCCCCAGTCGAGGCGCGCGTCGGGGGTGCCGCCCTCGAAGAGGCAGTAGATGCCGCGCCCGTCCTTGTGCTCGGCGGTGCGGTGGTTGATGACGATGTCGGCGATGGCCTTGACGCCCTTGCCGTGGAGCGCCGCGATGAGGGACTTGAGCTGCGCCTCGTTGCCGTACTTGGACGCGTCCAGGTCGTACAGCCGGCCCGGCATGTACCCTTGCTCGCCGACGGACTGCGACGCCGGTGGGAGCCAGACGTGCGTGATGCCGGCGGCGGCGATGTCATCTACCTTGGTCATCAGGAGGTTGTACCACCCGCCATTATGCTTCCACGACTCCCAGTTGAAACCCTGTCGCAGAACTCAAAACTCATTCAGAGCAAGATCACAGGTTAATACTTAATACATAGATGATGCTTTCTGACGGGCACGATCTTACCTGAAATAGGACTTGCCCATAGGCCAAGCTGGACGAGAGGCCGAGGAGGACGAGGAACAAGGACAGGCACAAGTGTTTGCTCGCCATGTTCGTCTACACTACGTGTTGCAGCTCTAGCTGTGCTTAGGACGATGGCGACTGATGGATACAGAGGTGCGTCTGGCCAGGTATTTATAGTGCAGCATGCAGGAACTGCCGGTGCACAACTTGGAAATCTTTTTCCGTGGTGCTCCGGCTTGAATGTTGGCATTGGGCCAGTGGATCTATGATGTCGGCCGGAGTTTGTTATCGGCCGGTGCGGTGAGCTCAAAAGGCGATTTAATGGCGGAGAGCCTTGGATAAGAAGCCACCGGCCAGTACGACTGTCAGTTACTCTGAATTTCTTCATTCCTTTTTTTTTACTCTGAATTTCTTCATTCCGATGCAGAACATTTTCTTGAGCATTTTTATGCAGCAAGGATGAGAAATTGTGCTTACAAACCATCATCTAGAGCAATACTCCCGCAGTAGCATAATCGAGCAAAGCAAATTGGCGAGAACATGGACATTGTAGTTCTTGTTCTGTTGCAGCTTTTATCAACCGAGAAAAAGGCTTCAGCTTTCGCGCAGTAAAGTGAGCGTCAGTTCACACTTCGATCTGTAACAGTTCGTACGACGATGGGTAAATCTGCTTCAGAAATTTCTGACAACTTTTCCCTGAATAACCCGATATGGTGCGTGTCTCGATGCAGATAAACTGGTCATAAATCTCTTGAGGATCAAGCTCACAAACTTTCTACACATAGGGAGTGCTCTGCTCAAACTTTTTTCAGTCCAAAGCGATCAGTACTATCCAACTTTCATTCCTTCGATGAGCATTTAATTCTTGATGATAGGACTATCTGGATGACACAACACTTGCATCGTCACTAAGCGTCACAGATAAAGTTTTACGAGCCTTTGGGAAAGGCGTCATGGAAAGCATATCTGCGACGCTTTGTGTTGCTCGGGGCCGGGCTAGCAATTTCTGAAGTAATCTTTGGCAGAACACTTAGTAATTGCAAAACAAGTGTTGAGGAAAGAACATGCTATCACAACACTGATTAGTACCTCCTATGGTATTCGTCAGTACATGATCTGCCCACATAAATTTGATATTCCTTCTCCATGTATATGTATAAATTAGAGATAAGCATAATATAAAGCACATAACACAAATAATACAACCACACATGAAGCAAAGTGGACGTTGGCATACATGATATAACAAGAAACCCGCATAGTTTAGATTCAAGGACTTCACCCAAAACTTAAGTGCACAATTCATCTCCCACATATGCACATTGGACCCAAATTAAGTCCGACCCCACTAAATTAGATTTTATGCACTTTGACAACCAAATAACCCTCCTTGACTTCAAACCTAAAGGCACAAATATCCTTGCCACATGTCCAAACTTGCGAGATGTCGTTCTTCAACTCAACCAGGGAATTGCCTCCCACCGATTGCTAACCTGTCATTGAAGAAATTGGTACCTCCCACCGAGAGATTAACTTAGAGAGTCATTCCTTTTCAACAGTGTTATGATTGCTTGCGCCTCTATCAATGTGGTAGTCATGCGTCTTCATCCTATGCAGACGGGTGAATAGGCATTTTAAAATAATGACAAATTTGGGTTGAAAGGATGCAGAAATAAACGAACCTTTTACTTTGAAAGACAAATCTGAAATAATGAGCGTTCAACTAAGTGCACCAACAACATAAGCTAAACAAGATGATCACAAGAAAACTAGAAAGCAAAAGATATATGACAAGATTAACAATGCAAGGTAGAACCTTAGCTTGTGAATAACATCTATCATGAATTGAAGGCTATCACAACATAAATACAATTTAAAAAAACTCAGGTATAGAAACTACAATACCCACTTATACAAAGATTTATCCCCATATCCACTTCATCGCAAGAAAGCTACTCACTGATACATGTAAAATGCATACATGAACTTTGTCCTTTATCATATTGAATTCTGACATATTTGCAACATATATGATGATAATACTGTCGTCGTGGGGAACAAACAGATGCCATAGGATGGCTTATCTTGGGGCCGAATGGACGCTAGAGGATTCGGGGGAGGGTTTGTGACTAGATGGGACGAACTTCCGGATGGTTTCCTCAAGAACTTGGCCAAGGCCAGAGGTTGAAGAAGAAAGACACAAGGAAGAACTCGCTCTAGATCACCATTTTCATTGATCTCCACAGGTTACAGGTTCAAGCTTACAAGGTTCTCTCTATTGCTCCGCTCTCTATCTCGCCCGTGAAGGAGGCTGCCCCCTCTCCTTATATAGGGAGAGGGTGGCCTACAGGACAAGAAACCCTAATGGAATCTTTGACTAGACAAACTACTTTACAAAGATACTTTATAAAGCTACTTTAATCATAGATGACACCGGGGTCTTCTTTAAACGGGGAGGCTGACGTCCTCCGGCTTCTTTGGCCGTCATCCTCTTCTTTGTCTTCAGGCCTTCGTTTAAAGCTATTTTGCTTAGCTCATCCTTGTCTTTTAGCTCCTGACGGAATCTTTGACCAGCGACATGCTCTTCCTTCCGGTGCTCCGTATCTCTCCTTCCTGGTTCCGTATACCTCTTGGGGATACCGGCTTAGCTTACTTAGCCAAATTCTGGTCTTTGAGCTCCGGTATAAATATTAAACCGGTATCTTGATGGATAAGACCATCCGGTTTGGCATGCCTTTGGCATACCGGGGTCATCCCCCAACATTAGTCCCCGAAGCTGGTATAGTCGGCGGATTCTATCCAGGACCATGCCAGGTTTCATGTTCTTGTATACCGGTTTAATCTATCCGGCGCTCAACTTGGCTCCGGCATCTTTGGACTCATGCCTTCTCTCTTTGCAAGGCACTCTCCGGCAGCTATCTTCCGGCATCTCGGTCATTAAATACTTCCTCGCGAAGTCGAGAATATATCGGGTCCCGCGCCTGCAGACATGCACACCGGTCGACGCGCCATGTCGTGGTCACTTCCGTTCGGCTTCCGCGCTCGCATTAATCGCGCAGCGGATCCCAACCACTTCTCCGGATCCGTGTGTGCCTCCTTGTGGCTCTTCTCTTCCGCGCGTGTATCATTGCGCCACGTGGCGATACGCGGGGCGAACCGTCGCGGCCCACGGGCTGAACCGCTACGGTTCGGCGGTTTTTTAACCCACTTCTTTTTCTTTATAAGGTCAAACCGCCCCTTCCCCTTCTTCTTCTTCGCATTCCCCAGTTGCTCGCGCAGTCTGCTCCTCTCGTACGCCTCCGCCGCTCCTTTCGCTCGCTCGAGTCCCGCCGCCCACAAACCTTCGCCCGCGGACGCCGCCGGACTTCACCGCGGGAATAACTTCCGCGGCGCCTTTCTCTCGGCCACGACATTGGAACTCCTTCAAGTTCTTATCCGCCCCACCGTCGACGGACCTCTACGCCTACAGCAAGCTCGCCCAAACGCCGGCGAACCTCCCCCTTTGCGACTCTGCCGCCCCAGGTTAGGCCTTACTCGCGTTTTCTCCTCTTTTGCTTGCAGTTCAGATCTTGAGTTGAAAGCGTATTTATCCTTTCCTTTTCTTTGGTTTTTCTCTCCTTCGTAGATCTTCTCGCGGGGGTAGTTCTTGGGGAATTTGTTTTTCCGAGTAGATACGAAGCTCTCAAATCTGAATGTCTTCCGAACAATACCTTTCCACTTCTTCCTCCAGTAACCGGAAGATCCCGCCTGCGGGGTCAGCGCGGATCTAGCGCAGATGGAAGCTGATAGCGCCCAAGAACAAGATGCCGGAAGCTCTAGCCAAGCTTCCGGCGCTGATTCTTCCGAGGTCACCCGCGGAGCCTGGATGGGCTCCAGCGTCACTCAGTACGAGATTGACTGGTTATACCGGTCCCGGAGGATTCCGGAAGGAGTATCCTGCCGGATTCCCGGCGACGAGATTGAACCGGTGCTCGAACCCGTGAACGCGTTGTCTTTCTCACTTCGAGCGGCTTCGGCCTCCCCGTCTCTTCTTTTTCGGGACTTTCTCGATTTTTACAAACTTCAACCTCACCATCTTCCCGGCAACGCCATCTTCTACCTTTCTTGCTATGTCACCTTCATGGAGGCATACATTGGCATCCGTCCCACTCGCGAGACGTTTGCTCGATTCTTCGCCCTTCGGATTAATTCCGTTCAGGCTTAGACATTCCGAAACCCAAACCCCGTACAATGCGGGTCCTGCATCATTGGCTCCCGGCAGAGCCCCTTCTTCAAGTTTTCCGGTCTCGAGTCATGCCGGCTCTGGCAAGGGACCTTCTTTTACGTTAGGAACAACGGCGCCGCAGATCTCATCGATCTGCCTCCTTTTGATCCGGCGCCGCCCACCAAGACTAACTGGAGCTACAATCCGAAGGAGTCTCACAACGAGACAAACCGGATCATACGCTTCATGAAACAGCGGATGAAGGACACCAACATCTACTCTGACGACATCATTCGCACCTTCGCGCCGGGTGCTTACTCTTAAGCGTCGCGCCCACAAGATGTGCGAGATGTACGGCCCCGGCGGTCCTACCAAGATCACCGGCCTCCCTCTCAGCAAGAAGGACATCGTCCTTAAGGCCAGGCAGATCTGCCAGACCTCCATGCCGGAAGACTGGGAATGGGGCCTCCGGCCTTTTAGCTCCACTAACCCTCCGACCCAAGAAGTAAGAAATTACATAACTCGGGTCGGTTCTCCGAAAGCTTTTATTGCGGCTAACCTCTTCTTCCTTTTGCTTTTCAGGCCAAGGACCGTTTCCCCCGCATCGAATCCGACAAGCGAGGCCGTTGCCGGAAGCGCGGTCTCGACAAGTTTGACCCCGACCCCGTCATCTTCTGGCGTGACTTGAAGATGGGCCGGACTCCAGCTGCGCGTCTCGGCAAGGCTCCGCCGGAACCTGCCGGTTCGTCTGATGAATTGACCATCCTTGAGATAGCTTTTCTTTTATACTTCTCATATTCTTTTGCTATTGTTCTTCTGTAGATATGCCCTCAGCCAACCTCAACCCACAGGTCCATGAGCATGTGGCGCCGCTGCAGGCCGAGGCAGCAAAGAGTTTGTGGACAAACTCATGGCCCAGGGCGAAGAACAAGACGCCGGCCTCTGATGCCGGCTCAAGCCAAGATCCTCCTGCCAAGCGCTTCCGGACCGAGCCCGTCGCGGGTAAGGTCGTTGCCATGAGGCGCCACAAGGGCAAGCAGATGCCGACGGCTACCGGGTAAGGATTTTCTCTTTGCTTGTTTTGTTTTCACCGAGTTCTTTTCCGGTTGCTTTTTTCCCAACCTTCTTCTTTTCTCTCTTTCAGCCCCGCGCTCAAGCTTGGCCCCAGGCCTGAGGGCTCTGCCGGCTCGGCCGGGACCTCGACTCCTCCTCCTCACTCCAGCCCGCACCATTTGGTGCCGGCAATACCTCTGCCTCCCCTCTCGGGGGCACAACAGTTCGGGGCGCGCGGCCCTACACCGCCAGATCCCGCGCGAGGAGGACTTTTCCTCCTCCAGAGACCCAAGATACCGGCGCCGGCAACATGGGCGCCGGAAAAACCTGCCGGCGGGCGGAACCTTCTGTTCCTCCCGTCCCGAAAAGAAGAAAAGGAAGAAAACGTCCTCCAAGACCGCGCCGGAAGCTTCCGCGCGCTTCACCGCCGCCGCCACCGGAACCTCTGCTCCTGAGGCAACCGGGCCCACGCCAACGCCTCCACCGACCCAAGGAGCTCCTGCGACGCGCCCAAGCCGCCGCCGGCGTCCCTCAAGATCACCGACTATCTCAAGCCGGGGGCGTCGCGCGGAAAGGCCACGGATGGCAGCACCTCAAGCGGCTCGCAACCCTTAGTGCTGCACGCTGGGCCTGCCGTCATGGTGGTCCTAGACAAACCTTCCGGCCTCTTGGGCCGGATCGTTGAGCTTAAGCGCGGGGGCCAAGACTTGGGGCCTCTCCTCCCTTACGCCCAGCGCTGGAATGATGCGGATATCTCCGCAGCTACGCGCGGCTGGGAAGACCGCCTCAGCGCCAGATCCTGCCGGCCCTCGCTCTCTGAAGAACACTTCTTGCGCCTCAAGCGTGCCGTGAAGGAGTTCGACAGCGCGTGGTACGACGCCACCGCCAACGTGGTGGTAAGTTCTATCAACTTCTCTTGTAAATTTCCTTGATGCCGGTTTTCTTCTTTCCGGATCTTGTCTATCCTCCCAGTCCCCGAGTTTTGGGTTTAGAGTGCAACTCTTAGCGCAAAACTTCCTTTTAAAGAATTTCCGAAACCGGCATCTTTTTCATAGCAAACCGCAAACTCCTAGTCCCCGAGTTTTGGGTTGAGAGCTTGCTTTTAGCGCAAAACTCACTAGAAATGCACGAAACCGGCATAACCAGCCCCCGAGTTTCGGGTTAAAATCCTTCGTTCTTCACTAACATCATTTCCTTAAACAGAGCACGGCCGACGCCCGGAAGGCTCTCTTTGAGGAGCTTCTATGGGAGCACCGGAGCCTTGCTGAGGCGCACAGCAAGTGCCTAGGTAATTTCTCGCACCTCCGACATCCTTTTACCGGAAGGTTTCTCTTTTCTTTGTGGCTTACAAGTTTTTCGCATAACAACTATTCCGGAAGCCTCCATTGAGGCCCTCAAGGACCAGGTTGCCAAACTCCAAGGTACAACTTTGATCTTTCCGGTTAACTTGTTTCTTTGTGTTTCACCTGCCCTTCTGTTTTGCTAATATCTTCTCTTCCGGCTCTTAGCTGAAAAGGAGCAGCTCATCCGGGATCACCAGAAGGCCTTGGACGCCCAAAAGGAGATCTCCAGAGAGCTCAAGGACCAGGCTATGCAGGCCGGAGTCCGGCTGAGGAGCTGAAGGCGCCGAGGCTGCCGCGGAGGCCAGGCTTAACGAGGCCCTGGATGCCGGCAACGCCAATGTGGTGTTGCAGCTGGAAGAGGCGCCAAGGCAGAAAGCTTGAGGGCAAAGCCGCCAAAGCGCACAAAGCTGCCGTGGAGGAGGCCAGGGGAAAGCGCAGCCGAGAGGGCGAGGTTGCGCGGGCTGAAAGCGGAACGAAGGAGTACGACCTTCTGGTCACGCGGACTGACGCGCTTGCCCTTCGTATGTTTCTCCTTTTCTCTTTTCGGTTTCTGCTTAAGCTTATTTATTCCGGTATCATATACTTAGCTTTCGTTGTCTCGCAGGGCTCTTTCCGGACTCCCAGGCTCACGCTATCAAGAAGGTTGGGGAGCACCGGGCGCAGCAGGCCGGCAGCAACTTGGGTGCGCCTTGGGATCCTTACGATCACTTGGTTGCTCTAAGCGCGCGGATCTCCCACATGCGCTCAGTGGATCGGAACCTTTCCGACATCCCTGAGGTGGCCTCTCAGCTTTTCAAGACCCTTTGGCCTGGTGAAACGGTGCCGGAGACTTTCTCCCTCATCAGCGACCGGTTAAAAGGTGCCTGCAGAAGGATCCGGGAGTGGCAGTGCTCTGCTACCCGTGCCAGAGCGGACTCAGCGCTCCGCATTGCCTGCTCCTGGTATCCGGAGCTGGACCTGGATGCTTTCATCGGCGTGCGTGAAGGTGCTCCCACTGATGTGGATCCGGTTCTTACCGCTAGCGGCAGGACCGTGCGTACCACATCGCGGAGTATGCCGGCATGCGCACCTTCATCCCCCTCCTGAAGATGTCAAAGATTATCTGAGCGAGGAGGAGGAAGATGAAGGCGAGGACGTGCCACCGCCAACTCCTGATGCCGGCGCTGCTCCCCCGGAAACTCCTGCTGCCTAACTTGCCGTTGCCACAAGATATCACCTGTCCCTGATTACTTTGTCATAAAACTTGTTAAATTCTACCCCGGTATGCCGGGGTTTATGATGTAAGATAAGACTTAACCTTTTGGTTTGTGCTGCAACTTTTATGCCGGTAAGCTGCCGGTTAACTTATTAAGTTATGTTTGTCTTAAGATGTTTGCTTGTTGAGTTGCTTTTTCTTGCACTTGCAATGATTCGAAATTGTTTCCGCATCCAACTGATGCACTTGGCTCTTTGCCTTGGCTCTGCCTACCTTCTCTGGGCATTTTTGGCGTGAGCACAAAGTTCTTTTACCAAGCAAGCATTTTCTTGAACTTAGAAATAACTCGAAATTTTTGCAAAAAACCGGTATAACCGGGGTTAGTTAAACTTTTCGGATTGTTCTTTCCTGCTCTTTCTTTCCCAGTTCATGTGCTTATCCCCTACCGGTTTATCTTGCTTGCCATGAAGCCAAGTTGTGGACAACAGCAGAGAAGACTCGGTATGGTCTAGCACATTACTAAACGGAAAGAAAAACATTCAATAAGCAACCGGTAACGAGAAAAAATAAACATGTTTCATGCAACTTAGTAAGGGTAGTCCCGAGATTCATTCGAGGTTCCGCATCTTTTTATTCATAGCAATTAAGGTACAAAAAAGAACTCTTACAGCACCACTTCAAGAGTAGAAAGGACGCAACAGCTACATTCCATGGGCGTTTGGTCTCTTCTCCTGACTTGTCCGCCTTTCCTTTCTTCCATTCATGTGCATCAATTAGGTAATAGGCATCATTGTGGAGAGCCTTGCTCACAATGAAAGGTCCTTCCCATGGAGGGGAAAGCTTGTGCCGGCCTTGAGTGCGCTACCTAGGCGTAGCACCGGGTCCCCTTCTCGGAATACTCTTGGATTAACCTTCCGGCTATGATAGCGTATGAGGTTTTGCTGGTAGATGGCTGTTCTTGCCAGAGCTAGTTCTCTTGCTTCTTCTAGCAAGTCCACATCATTTTCCCGGGCCTCCTTTACCTCTTCTTCGGTATAGAGCTGCACCCTCGGGGAATCATGGAGAATGTCGGTTGGTATGACCGCTCCGCCCCATAAACCATGAAGAATGGCGTGTATCCGGTAGACCGGTTCGGAGTTGTTCTTAGACTCCACAGCACTGATGGTAGCTCATCGATCCAACATCCCGGCGATTTTTCCATTGCATCAATGAGTCTTGGTTTGATACCGGAAAGTACCAAAGCATTCGTTCTTTCAACTTGGCCATTGCCTTGTGGGTGCGCCACTGAGCACAAATCTAACCGGATGTTCTTGTTTTCACAAAATCGTTTGAACTCTCCTTGAGCAAAGTTTGAGCCATTGTCAGTTATGATACTGTGCGGGTATCCATACCGTAGAATTACATCTTTTAGGAACTTTACTTTGTGTGGCCATCACATTTTGCGATAGGCTTCACTTCCAGCCACTTGGTGAACTTATCCACCATTACCAAGATGTGGGTCATGTTTCCCCTTGCGGTTTAAATGGTCCAACCATGTCCAGGCACCCAGACAGCGAATGGCCAAGTTAGCGGTATGGTCTTTAAACCGGACGCTGGGGTATGGTTTTGTTTGGCATACCTCTGGCACCCATTGCATTTTCTTACCATATCCTCCGCATCATTCAAAGCCGTGGGCCAATAGAACCCATGCCGGAACACTTTTGCCACCAGCGCCCTTGACGAGGCGTGGTGCCGCATTCTCCTCGATGAATTTCCTCAAGCATTTCTCTTCCTTCTTCCGGCTCCACACATCTTTGGAGGACACCGTAACACTTCTTTTGTATGCCTCATCGTTGATGATAGTGTAAGCTTTGGACCTCCTTTGTATCCTTCTGGACTTTTCGTCAACCGGCAAGGTGCCGTTGACCAGGAATTCCTTAATAGGTTTAACCCAAGATGGCGCTTCTCTAACCACGAACACCGGCATGTCTATGTCCATGCTGTCCACGAGCATTGCCTCCTCCGGCATGGGCGTCGTAGTCCCCAAGTTTACCGCAGTCCCCGAGTTTGCCGGAGCAACGCCCGGGTTTCCTTCGTCAATCTCCATTGGCACCACATGCGACTCCGGTACAAAAATTGATTCCGACTCGGGCTTGGCTTGATTGATGGAACTCTTAGATGTGCCAAGGCTATTCCGGTGGAATTTCTTGCCTAGATGAGCCCAGCTTGGATAGAGCATCCGCGGCTTCATTTTCAGCCCGCGGTACATGGTGAAACTCACATCCTTCGAAGAAGCCGGCGATCTTTTGCACATGAAACCGGTATGAGGCCATGTTGGCATCTTTTGCATCCCAATCTCCGGAACACTGTTGCACCACCAGATCTGAATCGCCGTAGCAAATGATCCGGAGCGCTCCAATTTCTTTTGCGACCTTAAGCCCGTGTATCAGAGCTTCATACTCAGCGACATTGTTTGATGCCCTAAAGTGCACTTGTAAAACATACCGGAGGTGATCTCCCTAGGTGAGGTGAGTACCACACCGGCACCAGACCTTCTTTGAGTTTGGATCTGTCAAAGTGCATCTTCCAGTATTCTATTTTGTGCTCTGGCGGCTTGTATTGTACATCCGCCCAATCGACCAAGAAATCAGCTAAAGCTTGCGACTTTATGGCATCTCTTCTTTCATACACCGGTACATACGGTGATAGCTGAATTGCCCATTTTGCAATCCGGCCGCTGGCGTCCTTGTTACCCATGATATCGGAGATGGGTGTTTCACTCACCACCTTCATGGGGTGCTCCTCAAAGTAATGCTTGAGTTTCGTGGCGGCCATGAACACGCCATAAGTCATCTTTTGGAAGTGTGGGTAGTTTTGCTTCGAGGAGGAGAGCACCTCGCTCAGGTAGTATACCGGCCTCTGGACGGTTCTTCCTTCCTCTTCTCTTTCCACTACTACCACAACACTAACCACCCGGTTTGTTGCCGCTATATAAAGCAACATAGGTTCTCTTTCCAAGGGCGAGGCCAAGATTGGGGCCGTTACGAGCATGTTCTTCAATTCTTTAAACGCTGCGTCTGCTGTGTGGTCAGACAAAGTATCCGATTTTTCATCAAAGCATAGAGTGGCAAGGCCTTTTCTCCTAGCCTGCTTATGAACCGGCTTAGCGATGCCAAGCTTCCGGTAAACTTTTGCACATTGATACGTCTCCAACGTATCGATAATTTCTTATGTTCCATGCCATATTATTGATGATATCTACATGTTTTATACACACTTTATGTCATATTTACGCATTTTGCGAACTATTAACAAGATGTCCGTGTTCTGTTTCTGTTTTTTGTTTCGTTTTCAATACGAAATATTCTCGGAATTGGACGAAATCAACGCCAGTTCCTATTTTGCCCAAGCATCCGTAACACCCGAGAACCACGAGGAGGGGCCCGTGGCCCAGATGATAGGGTGGCGCGGCCGGGCCGCGCCACCCTATGGTGTGGTCGCCCCTTCGACCTTGACGCCGCCTCTTCGCCTATATAAAGGTCCCGACCTAAAAACCCTTACGGAGAGAGCCACGAACGGAAACCCACGAAACCTTCCAGAGCCGCCGTCATCGCGAAGCCAAGATCTGGGGGACAGGAGTCTCTGTTCCGGCGCCTGCCGGAGCGGGGAAGTGCCCCCGGAAGGCTTCTCCATCGACACCGCTGCCATCTCCACCGCCATCTTCATCACCGCTGCTCCCATGAGGAGGGAGTAGTTCTCCATCGAGGCTCGGGGCTGTACCGGTAGCTATGTGGTTAATCTCTCTCCTATGTGCTTCAATACAATAGTCTCATGAGCTGCCTTACATGATTGAGATTCATATGATGATGCTTGTAATCTAGATGTCATTATGCTAGTCAAGTGAGTTTTACTTATGTGATCTCCGGAGACTCCTTGTCCCACGTGTGTAAAGGTGACAGGTGTGCACCGTGTGGGTCTCTTAGGCTATATTTCACGAAGTACTTATTCACCGTTGAAGAGCGTAGTGAAGTGCTTATTTATATCTCTTTATGATTGCAATGTGCATCGTATCACAATTTATCTATGTGCTACTCTAGCAAAGTTATTAAAGTAGTTTTATTCCTCCTGCATGTGTGCAAAGGTGACAGTGTGCCGTGTTAGTACTTGGTTTATGCTATGATCATGATCTCTTGTAGATTGCGAAGTTAACTATTGCTATGATAATATTGATGTGATCTATTCCTCCTACATATGCATGAAGGTGACAGTGTGCATGCTATGCTAGTACTTGGTTTAGTCTTTTGATCTATCTTACACTAAAGGTTACTAAAATATGAGCATTATTGTGGAGCTTGTTAACTCCGGCATTGAGGGTTCGTGTAATCCTACGCAATGTGTTCATCATCCAACAAAAGTGTAGAGTATGCATTTATCTTTCTGTTATGTGATCAATGTTGAGAGTGTCCACTAGTGAAAGTGTAATCCCTAGGCCTTGTTCCTAAATACTGCTATCGCTACTTGTTTACTGTTTCTTGTGTTACTACTGCTGCAATACTACCATCAACTACAGCCAAGCTATTTTCTGGCACCGTTGCTACTGCTCATATATATTCATACCACCTGTATTTCACTATCTCTTCGCCGAACTAGTGCACCTATTTGGTGTGTTGGGGACACAAGAGACTTCTTGCTTTGTGGTTGCATGGTTGCATGAGAGGGATATCTTTGACCTCTTCCTCCCTGAGTTCGATAAACCTTGGGTGATCCACTTAAGGGAAAACTTGCTTCTGTTCTACAAACCTCTGCTCTTGGAGGCCCAACACTGTCTACAGGAAAGGAGGGGAACGTAGACATCAAGCTATTTTCTTCTCCGTTAAAAAGGTAAAAGGTACTCACACTCCGGATCTCGGCTACTAAGCTATTTTCCGGCGCCATTGTAAGTACTCGAAGCTATTTCCTTTAGACTCTGCAATTGCGACATTTGGTTTCTTGTTTACACTAGTTAGGCATAATGGAAAACAACAAAAATATGAGAGATCTTTATGAACTTTATCTTGAATTAGGACATGATGTGTTTGAAGAGAGAATTAAAAAACCCATGGAACTTTATATGCATGCTAATGGGAATGTTATTAATATGAATGCTTTGAACACTATTGTTGCTAATGCTATGGAAAATTCTAAGCTTGGGGAAGCTGGTTTTGACGAGCATGATATTTTTAGTCCCCCGGGCAATGAGGAGGAAATTTACTTTGATGATACTTTGCCTCCTATTTATGATGATTATAATGATAGTAGTCTTTTGTTACCACCTGTTATGGAGGAGAAATTTGATTATGATTACAATATGCCTCCTATATTTGATAGCTACTTTGTTGAATTTGCTCCCACTACAACTAATAAAAATGACTATGCTTATGTTGGGAGTAGTAATTATTTTATGCATGAGACTCATGATAAGAATGCTTTATGTGATAGTTATATTGTTGAGTTTGCTCATGTTGCTACTGAAAGTTATTATGAGAGAGGAAAATATGGTTGTAGAAATTTTCATGTTACTAAAACACCTCTCTATGTGCTGAAATTTTTGAAGCTACACTTGTTTTATCTTCCTATGCTTGTTACTTTGCTCTTCATGAACTTGTTTATTTACAAGATTCCTTTTCATAGGAAGCATGTTAGACTTAAATGTGTTTTGAATTTGCCTCTTGATGCTCTCTTTTGCTTCAAATACTATTTCTTGCGAGTGCATCATTAAAACTGCTGAGCCCATCTTAATGGCTATAAAGAACGAACTTCTTGGGAGATAACCCATGTGTTTTTTACTACAGTACTTTGTTTTATATTTGTGTCTTGGAAGTTGTTTACTACTGTAGCAACCTCTCCTTATCATGTTTTTGTGCCAAGTAAAGTCTCTATGGTAAAGTTGATGTTATATTTTGGATCGCTGCGCAGAAACAGCATTGCTGTCTGTCACGAATTCTGGCACAGTTCTCTGTAGAAAATTCGAAAAAGTCTGCCAATTTACGAGCGTGATCCTCAGATATGTACGCAACTTTCATTAGTTTTGAGTTTTTCCATTTGACCAAGTCTGGTGCCATTTTAAAATTCGTCTTTACGGACTGTTCTGTTTTGACAGATTCTGCCTTTTATTTCGCATTGCCTCTTTTGCTATGTTGGATGAATTTCTTTGATCCATTAATGTCCAGTAGCTTAATGCAATGTCCAGAAGTGTTAAGAATGATTGTGTCACCTCTGAACATGTGAATTTTTGATTATGCACTAACCCTCTAATGAGTTTGCTTAAAGTTTGGTGTGGAGGAAGTTTTCAAGGGTCAAGAGAGGAGGATGATATACTATGATCAAGAGGAGTGAAAGGTCTAAGCTTGGGGATGCCCCGGTGGTTCATCCCTGCATATTTTAAGAAGACTCAAGCATCTAAGCTTGGGATGCCCAAGGCATCCCCTTCTTCATCGACAACTTATCAGGTTTCTTCTAGTGAAACTATATTTTTATTCCGTCACATCCTATGTATTTTACTTGGAGCGTCTGTGTGCTTTTATTTTTGTTTTGTTATCTTAGTTCTCTGAATAAGTTCATCCTTGTGTGGAGAGAGACACGCTCCGCTGGTTCGTATGAACACATGTGTTCTTAGCTCATAATATTCATGGCGAAGTTTCCTCTTCGTTAAATTGTTATATGGTTGGAATTGGAAAATGCCACATGTAGTAATTGCTATAATGTCTTGGGTAATGTGATACTTGGCAATTGTTGTGCTCATGTTTAAGCTCTTGCATCATATGCTTTGCACCCATTAATGAAGAAATACATAGAGCTTGCTAAAATTTGGTTTGCATATTTGGTTTCTCTAGAGTCTAGATAATATCTAGTATTGAGTTTTGAACAACAAGGAAGACGGTGTAGAGTCTTATAATGTTTACAATATGTCTCTTATGTGAGTTTTGCTGTACCGTTCATCCTTGTGTTTGTTTCAAATAACCTTGCTAGCCTAAACCTTGTATCGAGAGGAATACTTCTCATGCATCCAAAATACTTGAGCCAACCACTATGCCATTTGTGTCCACCATACCTACCTACTACATGGTATTTTCCGCCATTCCAAAGTAAATTGCTTGAGTGCTACCTTTAAAATTCCATCATTCGCCTTTACAATATATAGCTCATGGGACAAAATAGCCTTAAAAACTATCGTAGTATTGAATATGTACTTATGCACTTTATCTTTTATTAAGTTGCTTGTTGTGCGATAACCATGTTCCTGGGGACGCCATCAACTACTCCTTGTTGAATATCATGTGAGTTGCTATGCATGTTCGTCTTGTCTGAAGTAAGGGAGATCTACCACCATATGGTTAAGCATGCATATTGTTAGAGAAGAACATTGGGCCGCTAACTAAAGCCATGAATCATGGTGGAAGTTTCAGTTTTGGACACATATCCTCAATCTCCATGAGAATAATAATTGTTGTTACATGCTTATGCATTAAAGAGGAGTCCATTATCTGTTGTTCATGTTGTCCCGGTATGGGTGTCTAAGTTGAAGAATGATCAAAAGCGAGAAATCCAATGCGAACTTTCTCCTTAGACACAGGCGGCATGGAGGTACCCCATTGTGACACTTGGTTGAAACATGTGCATTGTGATGATCCGGTAGTCCAAGCTAAGTAGGACAATGTGCGGGCACTATTAGTATACTATGCATGAGGCTTGCAACACTACTAGAAAAACGCTTATAGCCGCACTCCTTACCGCCGGCGAGTTTGTTTCGAGATGGCCGGCGGTAAGTTACCGCCGGCGAGCTGGTTTGGGGTCGCCGGGGATAGGCCCCTTACCGCCGGCGAGTTGGGATTGAAATTGCCGGGGGTAAGTTGGGCCGAGAGCACCCAGATGGACTTCCCATTACCGCCGGCGATTTGGCTCCAAAAATGCCGGGGGTAACTTTATTACCACCGGCGAGAATAATTTATTTTCGCTGGGAGTAAATTGGGCCCATCCACTCCCCCGCACCTATCCCCACTCCCGTCTCCTCCCCAATCCCCACTTCTCTTCCCCAACTGCTCCTTCCCCATCCTGTCCCCGTGACGTGCCGGCGGCAGCCACCCAAGCCCCTCCTCCTCCGCCTCCAGCCACCCAAGCCCTCTTCTCTCCCCCGCACCCCATGCCCTCTCTCTCTCGATCTCTCTCACTCCTGCAGCCCCCTCCCCCTCGTTCCCACCACGAACCCTAGCACGGGTGCTCGATTTGGGCTACCCAACTCCGGCGAACGGACCACCCCTCCACCGGCGTGGCTCTCACGGCGGCAGGGACGACGCCCGGTGTCCTTCCGCATCACGCCCGAGCTCCCCTCCCCTCCGCTCATGCCGCCGCAACCCGAACCCTGTCGTCCCAGCGACAACCATGGCGGCGGGGAAGATCCGGTGGGGGGAGCTCGAGGAGGACGACGGCGGCGACCTCGACTTCCTGATCCCGCCCCGCGTCGTCATCGGCCCCGACGAGAACGGGTTCAAGAAGACCATCGAGTACCGCTTCGACGACGACGGCAACAAGGTCAAGGTCACCACCACCACCGCGTCCGCAAGCTAGCCCGCGCGCGTCTCTCCAAGGCCGCCGTCGAGCGCCGCAACAGGGTAATGGTATTTTGGTTAGACACAATTCGCTTAATGTTAGAGTATATACTTCAGTATGTACGTATGCACAGGTAGCCTGTTTGATAAACTATGGTGAATGAGAAGCTAGCTAGCTTATGCACTCGATTCCCTGTTATTAGATACTACAGTATATACTTCTTGCTTTTGTTGTTCTTAATATAACATGCTGGTTCTGCATTTAATTATTCTTTCTAGTGCTGTATGCTTATTATGGAGTAGTTGCTTTATTTTCTGAGTAGGAGTGTATACTTTAAGATGAATTTTCTGTGGGAGTAGGAGTATAAATACTTCAGTTCTCCGTTATGGTGATGGAGTAGGAGTATATACTTTAAGCTATGATGACATTACAGTCTAAATAAAATCCACTTTTAAATTCTATTTAATTGTACAACCTGTTGAGAAGGTAATTCAGTGTAATTGTACAACCTGTTTAGTATTCTGCCTAAAATACACACTCCTGTACTTTTAAATTCACTTTAATCTGGAGTAGTAGTATAATGAAGATGGTATCTGAATTCACTTTAATCAACCAGATGCTCCTTTAGCTTAGTACTCCATGAGCTTATTGTCATATTCTAGTATTGGAGTGTGTCCTTTTGATGTGAATGAGCTCGGAGGCGGCCTGCAGGTGAACGACTTGTAGGTGTACTGCATGAGCTTATCTGCTTTCCTTCTTCGGACCATGCATGCCGGTTTCTATCATCCTTACTTGTGAATCATTAGATTCCTGAAAACCTCTGGCTCCTGAAAACCATAAAACTTATGAAATGCACGCCGGTTTCTATCATCATTATTTGTTAAATCTCTGGCTCCTGTGTGCATTTTCTGAATTATATTAACTGAAATTTACTGTGTGCATTTCTACTTGAGCTATCATTACATCACTGCCAAATGTTTATCAGCTTGCATATGTTTCTTGATCAAATGGACAGTGAAACTTATTTTTCAGGTACACATGGAAAGGAAGAGAGTTGAATGCATCACCTTTTTATTCAGATGCACATGGAAACTTATTAAGGCATACAGATGTTTCTGACTAGTGGTATGTCATGAGGCAACTATAACACTGGCAATTTTGTGTACCAACGATTATATTTGTATGCCTTCCTGTTGTAAGAACTAGCTAAATGATTATTCCATGCTTTTTCACTTGTATTTCAGTTTTGAATTAAACCTGGCAGAGTACATGATTCACCTTTTTATTTTCTATCATGTTCATTAGGTCATTCATCTGCTTTGAGATGATCTGAACACTTTATAATTTACAAACCTGCTTAGTCTGAAATGCCAGGCACATATATCAGCTCACTTTTGTGTCTCATGGGTAGTCTGAAACTCCCATGCATTTCATTTACCGCTCTTCTTCAGACTTGCCATTAGTGTTTTCTGTAGCTTACTCCTGTGTAATAATTCAGTAGCAGTAGTTGGTAGTAATAGCAGGAAGATAATTCCTTACTTTTTTCTTTCAAATTGCCTTCTAAACATAAATGCTGCCCATGGTATACTCCTTAGATGGCAGGTCAATTATCTTGTTTTTTCATGATGTTGCAGTGTTGTTTGGCCGGAATCGGAGACGAACATGGCGGAGGCGAGCAGCAAGGAGAAGCAGACCCCAGGTGCTCCTGGACATGATGTTCAAGATCAAGGACATTTCACAGGTGGCGTCAGCGGAAGGCGTTGACTCCAATTACCGGCCGCTGCAATGTATGCCTGCGTTGGGCGTGGTCGGTGGCTGGTATGCAATACTAGCCATGACCGTCTCGGTTGTTCAATGTGACATTATTCTTGGTCTATATTCTTGTATTGAGGATTATTGTATATTCTCGTGTATATTCAAACAATTGAAAATGCGTCTAATGGGTACACCTAGTTTTTGTGTATATTCTTGTATATGTTGTGTATATTCTGCATATTCTGTGTAATTCGAGCATTTTTTTTGCTCCTGCTTAATGTTACCCCCGGCGAATTGGAAAGCGCCGGTGGTAAGTATTACCCCTGGCGGATTGGATGGGGGCGCCGGTGGTAAGCTTGGTTACCCCTGGCGGTTTCGGAAGCGCCGGCGGTAGGCCATTACCACCGGCGAGGTGATCGCCGGCGAATACGAAAGTGCCGGCGGTAAGCCTTTCCAGGTCGCCGGTGGTAAGCCTTTTCCTAGTAGTGCAACTTGTAAGATATAATTTACATAACTCATATGCTTTATTACTACCGTTGACAAAATTGTTTCATGTTTTCAAAATAAAAGCTCTAGCACAAATACAGCAATCGATGCTTTCCTCTTTGAAGGATCATTCTTTTACTTTTATGTTGAGTCAGTTCACCTATTTCCCTCCACCTCAAGAAGCAAACACTTGTGTGAACTGTGCATTGATTCCTACATACTTGCATATTGCACTTGTTATATTACTCTATGTTGACAATATCCATGAGATATACATGTTATAAGTTGAAAGCAACCGCTGAAACTTAATCTTCCTTTGTGTTGCTTCAATACCTCTACTTTGAATTATTGCTTTATGAGTTAACTTTTATGCAAGACTTATTGATGCTTGTCTTGAAGTACTATTCATGAAAAGTCTTTGCTTTATGATTCAGTTGTTTACTCATGTCATTACCATTGTTTTGATCGTTGCATTCATTATGCTTACAAATAGTATGATCAAGATTATGATGGCATGTCACTTCAGAAATTATCTTTGTTATCGCTTTTACCTGCTCGGGACGAGCAGAACTAAGCTTGGGGATGCTGATACGTCTCCAGTACGATAATTTCTTATGTTCCATGCCATATTATTGATGATATCTACATGTTTTATACACACTTTATGTCATATTTACGCATTTGGAACTAACCTATTAACAAGATGCCGAGTGCCGTTCTGTTTTGCTGTTTGGAAATCCTAGTAACGAAATATTCTCGGAATTGGAAATCAACGCCTGTGTTCCTATTTTGAGGAAGCATCCAGAACACCCGAGAACCACGAGGAGGGGCCTGTGGCTCAGATGATAGGTGGCGCGGCCGGGCTGGGCCCGCGCCACCCTATGGTGTGTCGCCTCGACCTTCCGACGCCGCCTCTTCGCCTATATAAAGGTCCCCGAAAACCCCACCTTACCAGGGCAGCGACGAAACCCACAAAAACCTTCAGCCGCCGTCATCGCGGCCAAGATCCTGGGGACAGAGTCTCGTTCCGGCGCCCTGCGGAGCGGGGAAGTGCCCGAAGGCTTCTCCATCGACACCGCTGCCATCTCCACCGCCATCTTCATCACCGCTGCTGCTCCATGAGGAGGGAGTAGTTCTCCATCGAGGCTCGGGGCTGTACCGGTAGCTATGTGGTTAATCTCTCTCCTATGTGCTTCAATACAATAGTCTCATGAGCTGCCTTACATGATTGAGATTCATATGATGATGCTTGTAATCTAGATGTCATTATGCTAGTCAAGTGAGTTTTACTTATGTGATCTCAGGAGACTCCTTGTCCCACGTGTGTAAGGTGACAGTGTGTGCACGTGTGGGTCTCTTAGGCTATATTTCACGAAGTACTTATTCACGTTGAAGAGCGTAGTGAAGTGTTATTTATATCTCTTTATGATTGCAATGTGCATCGTATCACAATTTATCTATGTGCTACTCTAGCAAAGTTATTAAAGTAGTTTTATTCCTCCCGCATGTGTGCAAAGGTGACAGTGTGTGCACCGTGTTAGTACTTGGTTTATGCTATGATCATGATCTCTTGTAGATTGCGGTTAACTATTGCTATGATAATATTGATGTGATCTATTCCTCCTACATATGCATGAAGGTGACAGTGTGTGCTATGCTAGTACTTGGTTTAGTCTTTTGATCTATCTTACACTAAAGGTTACTAAAATATGAGCATTATTGTGGAGCTTGTTAACTCCGGCATTGAGGGTTCGTGTAATCCTACGCAATGTGTTCATCATCCAACAAAAGTGTAGAGTATGCATTTATCTGTTCTGTTATGTGATCAATGTTGAGAGTGTCCACTAGTGAAAGTGTAATCCCTAGGCCTTGTTCCTAAATACGCTATCGCTACTTGTTTACTGTTTTACTGTGTTACTACTGCTGCAATACTACCACCATCAACTACACGCCAGCAAGCTATTTTCTGGCACCGTTGCTACTGCTCATATATATTCATACCACCTGTATTTCACTATCTCTTCGCGAACTAGTGCACCTATTTGGTGTGTTGGGGACACAAGAGACTTCTTGCTTTGTGGTTGCAGGTTGCATGAGAGGGATATCTTTGACCTCTTCCTCCCGAGTTCGATAAACCTTGGGTGATCCACTTAAGGGAAAACTTGCTGCTGTTCTACAAACCTCTGCACTTGGAGGCCCAACACTATCTACAGGAAAGGAGGGGGAACGTAGACATCACACATCCTTCAGTTCCCGTGGGATAGTCATTCTTTCTATTGCCCGGATTTTTACCGGATTGACCTCAATGCCCCGGCTCGACACAAGGAAACCAAGCAGCTTGCCGGCAGGGACACCAAAGGTGCATTTTGCCGGATTGAGTTTCATCCGGAACCGTCTTAGGTTATCAAATGTTTGCCGGATGTCATCGATTAAGGTATCTTTTACTTTAGTTTTTATCACAATATCATCCACATAAACTTGCACATTCTTTCCGATTTGATCAAACAAGCATTTTTGCATACAGCGCTGGCACCAGCGTTGCGCAAACCAAAAGGCATTGTAACATAGCAATAAGCCCCGTGCGGGGTAATGAACGCAGTTTTTATTTGATCTTCTTTTTCAGAGGGATTTGGTGGAAGCCGGAATACGCATCCAGGAACGACAACAACTCACACCCAGCGGTAGAATCAATCACTTGATCGATTGGGCAAGGGAAAGGATCTCTTGGGCAAGCTTTGTTGAGGTTGGTGTAGTCGATGCACATGCGCCACACCTTTGGAGCTTGCGCCTCCAGGTTCTCATCTTTTTTCTTCTCAACCATCACCGGATTAGCCATCCACTCTGTGTGCGTGACCTCCACGATGAAACCGGCGACCAACAGCTTTGTCACTTCTTCTCCAATGATTTTTCTCCTATCTTCTGCAACCGGCGCAAAGGCTGACGCACCGGCAGCATCTTTCCGGACGTTTAGAGAGTGCTCAGCCAGCTCCCTCGGAACTCCTACCAAGTCATCAGTAGACCAGGCAAAGATGTTCCGATTCTCACGGAGGAAGCTGACGAGCGCTTTCCTATGCTTGACTGAGGCCGGCACCGATACGAACGGTGCGCTCTGGGGCCGGATCCAGCACAATGTCCTTTGTCTCGTTTGTCGGCTTGAATGCCGGTGAGGCCAAGTTTCCACTCATCGCCGCTCAACTTTGAGGACCCAGCCAGCGAACAGCTTTGCATTCTTTTCTTTTCTTCCGCTATCACCAGTGATTCTGCTTTGATCCGGCGGAAGCTTCCATTGAGACCTTATAGCTTCCCACCACAGTCAAGGGTCCACGAGGTGCCGCATCTTCATCTTGAGGTAAGCCGTATGGGTTGAAGTCATGAAAGCTGCCAGTGCCGGTCTCCCCAGCAATGCATGGTAGGGACTATCTAAGTCCACCACCTCAAACTCAATGTTCTCAACACGGCAATTGTCACGTCCTCCAAACGACACATCCACCCGAACTTTTCCTATCGGGGCGCAAGACAAACCGGGAACAATCCCATGGAAAGTTGTGTGAGTTGGCTGCAGCATATTCTTCGTTATGCCCAGCGTACGCATGGTGTGCTTGTACATGATGTTTATGCCTGCTATTGTCTATCAGCACCTTGCTGAACTTTACCCGAGTTTCGCCCCTTCATGATTGGGTCCACAACAAGAGCGTCCCCGGATTCGGCATGATTTTGGGGTGATCCTGAACGACCAGGTTATTTCCTGATCTGACCATAGCATGTACTTGGGTACTGCCGGCATCACCGCTGTTCACTTCCATGGAACGGCGATGCACGCTCTGCCTGTCGGTTGGCTCGGTGACAAAGACAACCATGCACAAGTGTGGGTCTTCAGAAACATTCCGGCCCAAAGGTGCCGGTGGAGTGGTTGGTCACGATTCTCTTCCACCCGGTTAACTTGCTGGTATTGCTGCTGTTTGGCTGAGGTTATACCGTAGAGCATTTGCTCCAGTGAGTGGTGGTGGTGGTAGTTGTTGTTGGCGCGGCATATCTTGCGGCGGCGGCAACATTGTGGCGCACCCTTGTCCTTGCGCATCTTTTACTGCACCCTTTTGCATCAAGCACTTGGTCCAAGAACAATCCTTCGTCAGATGGTTTGACGGGTGATCCGGATTCGGCATGTGCCACCGGCAAGGTTGGTCCATGGCGGCTTCCATGGTGTATTTCAGGCTCTTGCCAATTCTTTTTCTGGGCCCAGGGTTTCTTCTCGACCCATCGCTTCTTCGGACCATGGCTGCGATCCGGTTTTGTCTCTGGCTCCGCTGATTTTCTGCACGGCAGCAACTGTGATGCGTATCTTCGATCCGGGAAATCTTCCCTTCTTTTGTTGTTCCGTTATCCTATTGATGTTGAGGCAGATTTGACTGCTCCGCTCGCTTACCGCCGGTTGCATTGGGTCTCCCAATGCATAGCTATCTCCGCACGTATCATTTCCGCCAAGGTCGTTGGCATGCTTCTCTGCAGCCTTTGCCACAAGGTGATCCTCTCCGCATCCTTGACGAACCAAGCAATTGCTTGTGCCTCAATCACTCCTTCACATGTGTTTATCATTGAGTTCCACCGGGTGAGATAATCCCGGTCTGTTTCTCCTGCACGCTGTTGGCACAGCGCAAGTTGCTGGGGCCGGTTTGGCCTTTTGTAAGTGCTGCTGAAGTTGTTCACAAATGCTTCCTCAAAATCCAACCACCCGTTAATGCTTCCTGCCGGCAAATTGTTAAGCCAAATCCTTGCAGGACCCACGAGGTAGGACGGTATGATTCTTACCGCCCGCGCCGGTTCCTCCACCACCACCACGTAAACAGCTGTGACATAATCTGCCAGCCAGTCTTCCGGCTTGGTCGTTCCATCATACGTTCGTGTCCGGGCAGCTGGAAATTGCGCACCGGTGGTTCTTCTCTCATGATCCGTGGGCCAAAACACCTTGGGCCAGGAGGTCCCCACATTCAACTATTGCGAAAGATGTACCCTGTCCAACTGTGCCTCGCATCCCGGTCTGGCAAACATCTTTCCCCAGACGTTCCCCAAAGGGTTCCGGTGGACTCTTGTTGTTCCACCTCGGAATCTGATTCTCATATTCTTCCGGTTCCGCGGCTCTTGCCGGTACCCTGGTGGTGGCATTTCTTCATCCACGTATGCCACTCTTGCGGTTCTATAATTTTGCCCGGTTTCATATCTACCGGCATGATTGTTTCCGGCATAGCCTCCCTTAGCCTCGATCTGCCCCTTGGCTTTTTCTACCGCATCATGTTGCCCGGCTTTTTGCTTTTCTTGGATCATACATCATCTGCCGTCGTTCTTTTCTCTTTCCCTTCTTTTGTCCGGATGAGGGACGATGCCCCCTCGGACTTGCTTCCGGCATTCTTTGTTGAACGCGCGACTTTGATGCCACTTTTCTAGCTGCTCAGATTTTGCAGCTCAATGGTTTTCAGCAGCTCTTTCACACGCTCTTGCTTTGCCAACTCGTCACCGGAAAGCGATTCACATAGTTCTCAGCTTTAGCGGCTTTATAGTTTTATCCGGCCGTACTTAGGCTTTTCTACGATGCTTACAGAGATACGGATGCACTTTTGCCGGTAAGAATTTCTTTGCGCAAATCCTGATCTAGATTGCGAGCCTTAAGCCGGTTTTCCGGTATCCTAGCAGCATGAACGAGAAGCAAAGCCATGGGCAACGTTGTACTCACGTAGGGTTAGGTTCAGCTCGCTGCGCCGGATGATGTCGGTGCCGCCGGTAGCGGGCCTTGCGCGTGGCCTCTAGCTCCTCCCGAGCCTTTGCCGGTCGATGTTCTCGGCGATGGGCGTGGCCAGCGTGTGCATCGCCGCTTGAAGGGGTGTTGCCGGTGGTGCGACGATGCTCCCGCGACGCCGGCGTCACGCTCCAGGCGGTTTGCGGCGGGTCGATGCCGCACGTTCATCTCCTTCCTCCACAGCTCCCTTGGGTGTTGACCGCACCCCATCATGACCTCCACGCTGCCAGCGGCGCAACAGCCACCTTGGCCGGCCATGCCACCGAGCGGAGCGCGCAGACGGTGCCGAAATAGACGGATGCTGCCGAACTCGATGGTGCGGCCGTTGCGGGAACTTGCCGCGTTGGCGAAGCAGCCCGCGTTATCGTTGATGAAGTCCATGTTGTAGATGCGTTGCACGAGCGCGACACCGTGCGCTCGCCGTTGATGTCGAGGATGCCCGCCCGAATGAACTCCGCAGCGCCACTTCATGCCCCACGGTGGGCGCCAACTGTCGTCGTGGGGAACAAACAGATGCCATAGGATGGCTTATCTTGGGGCCGAATGGACGCTTCGGGGGAGGGTTTGTGACTAGATGGGATGAACTTCCGGATGGTTTCCTCAAGAACTTGGCCAAGGCCAGAGGTTGAAGAAGAAAGACACAAGGAAGAACTCGCTCTAGATCACCATTTTCATTGATCTCCACAGGTTACAGGTTCAAGCTTACAAGGTTCTCTCTATTGCTCCGCTCTCTATCTCGCGCCCGTGAAGGAGGCTGCCCCCTCTCCTTATATAGGGGAGAGGGTGGCCTACAGGACAAGAAACCCTAATGGAATCTTTGACTAGACAAACTACTTTACAAAGATACTTTATAAAGCTACTTTAATCATAGATGACACCGGGGTCTTCTTTTAACAGGAGGCTGACGTCCTCCGGCTTCTTTGGCCGTCATCCTCTTCTTTCTTCAGGCCTTCGTTTAAAGCTATTTTGCTTAGCTCATCCTTGTCTTTTAGCTCCTGACGGAATCTTTGACCAGCCAGCCGACATGCTCTTCCTTCCGGTGCTCGGTATCTCTCCTTCCTGGTTCCGGTATACCCTCTTGGGGATACCGGCTTAGCTTACTTAGCCAAATTCTGGTCTTTGAGCTCCGGTATAAATATTAAACCGGTATCTTGATGGATAAGACCATCCGGTTTGGCATGCCTTTGGCATACCGGGGGTCATCCCCCCAACAAATACCACGTTTTATATTGATTTATGGGGTTTTACCAATGATACTCTTTATTTGGTTTATAACTCTGCAAAACAGGAATTTCACGTGTTGTGTATTTTTTACTTTTATAGACCTATACAGAGTTAAATTGACCTGAGATTTTGGAGTGTCAGTTTTTCATTAGGAGAAGCACCTTGGAACCTGGAAGCACACTTGGATGGGCCTGAGGCCAAAAAGACACCAGGTGGTGCGCCCAGACATGTAGGGCGCGCCACCCGAGGTCTTTCGGCCGTCGATCGTCCAATTCACTTGATTCTTTCGCACACCGACGTATTTTAACCTAAAAATCACTATATATATGGCCCCGAAGAGTTCTCGGGAGGAGAGCGCCGCAGAAGACAGAAACATGAAAACTGAGGCTGAAGCAGCAAAGATTGGAGGGGGGAACTCCACCGGCATCACCACCGGAGGGATCTCCACCTTCTCCAACGTTTTCATCATCATCACCATGCATCAAGGGGGAGTAGTCCACCTCTGGACTACGGGTTTGTGGCAGTAGCTTGATCTATTTGTCTCATGTTCTTCATAGTTCTTAGTGCCATATCAGCTGCCCTGCATGATTATAGCCATATTTGTAATACCTATGTGGTGGATCCTTATTCTATGATATTGTGCTATGAGATCTGATCATATTCTGTACAAAATGTATTGATAGATGCATATTATGTATCCCATTCTTAAGTATTTGTTCTGATCCAACTTATATGCAAGAGTGTGTGTGGGATGATGTGTGTGTTAGAGGGAGTAGCATGGTTTTAGTGATTGAATAGTGACAAAAAAAATGATGATCTAATATCATTTTGCCTTTACTTTTGCTACCTCACTAGGGATAAAGTGGATGCATGTGCTATGTTTGTCACGTAACAAAAGTGATGATCTTGTCTGTTCAAGGTAGCATATTTGATATTCAAACATCATATCAAAGTACTTATGGCTATGCTCTGTTAATTCTTAATACAAGATTGCATTGAGTTTTCCCTTTCTCGTGGAGTATAAGAGAGATGTGTTGCATCATCTCTATGTTAGGAAGTGATGCCCATATAAATGTGTATCTTGCACATGTTATTATATTGCATCTTCATATCTCATTTATGAATTGTTATTGTCCACTATAACTTAAAAGAGAGAATAGTCCAGTGAACCCATGAACCCCCGTCCACTTTTTATCATAAAAAAAACCTTTATATTTGGGAGCGGCGATTTGGCTCCCGGGAGCATTTGCTCCCGGTTTTTTCGAAAAATTAAAACAAATCGAAAACTTGTCAAAAAAATTCCGAAAAAAATCATGCATGTACCTGACCATGGCACGCACCACCGTGTAAAATTTCGTTGCAAAATGTTATTGTATGCGCCCTGGACAAAAATGACAAATTTCTGACATGAAATGAGATCCAAAAATATGAATCTCAGATCTGGAAATTTGTCATTTTTGCCCAGGACGCATACGATGACATTTCGCAGCGACATTTCACAAGGTGGTGCGTTCCATGGTCAGGTATGTGCATGATTTTTTCGGAATGTTTTTGAAAAGTTTTGAAAAACAAAATTTGCTCCCCAAAAATCCGGGAGCAAATGCTCCCGGGAGCCAAGACGAATTTCCGCTTTTATCTTGTTTTCTCTTTGCTGCACTATTTAGTATGAAAATAAAAATATTTAGTTTTCTTATTTGCATCCAAAACACCCAAAACAATCAACCCTTTTGCTGTCTTTTACTTAGTTACTTTATTTTATCTAGTTTACTTGTTTTATTACTATTTGTGTTTTATTTACGTGAAACCTTGTGCTTGACAACCACACGGTGGAGTTGGGTACACAAGGCTTTATTTTACTTTGCAGGATTGCTAGAAGAAGAGAGGGAGAGACAACTCTTTGCTTAGTTCCCCGAGAGTTCGCTATTAACCCTCGAGTCACCCTTGTGGGGAAAATTACTTCCTGAACTACACACTCTGCACTTGGAGTCGCAACATTTCAAGAGTTTTTGCTGGTGTTGTTTAGCTCCATCACTCACCAGTAGAGTGGTACGGGAACTACAAATTTTCTGAATGCCATGAAGGCCACCTTATTCTCATTGAGCCCCCATGAATTTAGGGCTCCTTCATTATGGATAGATATTCCTCCTGCCTCGGAGAGGGAAAGCTCCACAACCACTTCATAATCCTTAGGAAGGGAAACCTCAGGCTTCTTCATAATCTATCACAAAGAGGTCATTTTGGTCGCAACCACCAAGTATTATAAGAGGGACACCCTCCAAAATTAACAAGTCCACATGCTTCCACTCGAACGAATTAACTCCAAGAGCTAAACACAATTCTTTCGGCAAAACGATGGCCACAAACGGAAGTATAGACTAAGTTGAATATCATTTGTCGTCCTAAAGACCAAGGCGCTCTTGTGATAGAGGTGCTAGCGGTTGAAAATAAGTCTACTCAGCAAATGGTTGTTTTAACTCTTAAATAAGAGGGGTACGGTGTGGTAACAGTTACTACACAACAAGTATCTTCACTCTAAAATGCTAGCACAAGTTCATACTAAACCCATTGATTTCCCATTTTGGAAGATGTTGATGATGGTCAAAGAAGATTTCTTCTATAGTGGTTCCTATAAGATCGAGAATGGATTAGATACTCGGGTTTGGGAAGACACGTGGTTAGTGGAGATCATCCTCTAAGTGCAAAAATATTCCTCTCCCTCTATAATATTGTCCAACACAAGGACGTGCTAGTTGCTAATGTTTTATCTAGGTTCCCTCTAAATATAGCTTTTAGAAGAAACCTAAACGATTATAAGTGGACGAGGTGGATGCACTTGGTCAGTCGTTTAATTAATAGATATAAACAAGACACAAGAAAATAATGTCTTACATTAGAATTTGACTCAGTCGGGTGGGTTAGCAGTAAAGTTGATATATCTTGATCTCTTAAACGGGCACACAGTTTTCTTGAAAAAATATCAGGAAGATTAAGGTTCCACTCAAGATAAGAATCTTTACGTGGTTCATGCATAGAAAAGTCATTTTAACAAAAGATAATCTGACTAAAAAGATTTGGAATGACAATACTAAATGTTATTTTGTGACAAAGATGAAACAATACAAGATTTTTTAATAGATTGTCCGCTTACTAAAACGATTTGGCGCATTGTTGGAATTTCTCCACCGAAAAATATCACTAATCTATACAGAAATTGGTTGAATGGATTAAACAAAAGAGTCAAAAGCGAGACAAGAGTTGGCGTTTGTGCTCTTTTATGGGCCATTTGGCATGTTCTCAATGACCTCTTTAACATATAACTACTATATTAAAGGGCAACAAACTTCATTTTTCTTAGAATTTTGAGGGATCTTCCGAATTAGCGTGGGTGCTTTGGTGATCGGCTGTGTTGGTACTTTCTTGGGTGAACCTAGCTGAAGCACCTCTTATCTATTTCTTGATTTCCTCCGGGATCTTGGGTGGGTCTTGCTAATTTGCGTGGCTTGGTTGATCTCTACCGTAGGGAATCTGGGTTCTTTGTTTGAAACATTATTTTTGGTCCTGTTGTAGACATGGTAAATTCGGAAAATTTGTAGCTCTTGCGTCACTACGCCAGTATATCTTGATAAGAAGAATTTGTAGCCGAGTTCTACTATCTAGAATTTTCATATGTGGAGTCACCGGTTTTTTGGGTGTGTATTTTTGTTATTGGTTTTTTGAAAATTGATTTTACAATAGGTGTCTCTACCTGTGGAAAAAGTGGAAGAATTAGTTGTTGAATTCCTTGATGATAGGAGCAAGGTAATCTCTACAACCTCCGTTGTTTTATGTACACCTTGCTTCTGAGCACATTTCATTTCATGCATTGTGTTCTTTGGAAAAGGAGTCACTTCAAAAGGAGTCACTGGAAAAAGTTGAAGCTTAAGTAAGATTGGAGTTATCTGAGAGGCTCCAAGGAGCTGCGGTTTGTAAATATTTGTATATTTTTATTCAAGTTATTATTTGTTAACTGCTAGTCTCTCTATTCTTCTGCACTTGAGATCCGCAGTGATATTCTGTTGGTATGCTTTTGCTCGGAAGGGGGGGGGGGGGTTCGGTCCACTAAATAAGTGATTATTGATTCCTGTGGGCATCTTCATGTTATCAGATGCTTATTTGTTCATAGTAATATTGATTATTTCTACCTATGTGTTTAAATCGAATGGCTTAGATGGTACTTTAGACAGATTTGTAAATATAACAATCTAGGCAGTTTTAACTCCATTGATGGTTGAACTGTACATAACTTGGGCACGCAGACAAGCGGTGGGGAATTATATCCCCTCCCCCCTCCCCCCGCGTAATTATCAAAAAAAAAAATTGGGCAGGTAGCAACAATATTAAATTTCTTACTAAGTTTTCTCTTGCAATGTATTTTCTTAGGAAGTTGTTGACACTGCCAATTAAAAATATAGGAGTTCCTGTTGCATTAGGAAATGCTGTTGGTAAGCTAAGAGAAATTGAAAAGTGATTAATGAAGAGGAATTCAGTGTCATGTCATGTGGATTTGACGAGCTAAAGTGTGATAACAAGTGCCAGGCTATCATGCTTATTCTAATTAATCAGGTACTATATGCAATTTATCTAGCATTTCACATAGGTATTACAATTAAATCCAAAAAATATCATTCTTCTTGTACTATTAATGGTCACTCAAAAAACATTCTTAATAACCAGATCTTGTATATTTGTAGTTTGTTCTGACATCTGATGCAACAACTTTGATATTGATTCCATAGATCTCTGATCCTAGACTCAAGCCCGCCGTAGATTTGTCTTTACTGATAATGACAATAAAGACCATTGGCTATCTATTGTTGATGTGGAAGTCCTTAATATGAACCGAGGTACAAATATCCAGGTTTCTAACGAGCAATAAAATGCACTTATATCTGTTATAATAGCCTTTGTTAAAACATGATGCTTTATTCATCATGGAATCCATTTTGTCTAGGCAACTTGCATTTAGTTGGGACATAACAGAAAGTATAATTCATATCATTCGTTACATAAGCACCACAGGTAGAAACCGATCATTTTGAAGCTCTGTAAATAATCATTTTCAACTAAATATACAAAGACTATTAGATGACAGGAATAGCTACATGACGCCCTTACCGTTTCTGGAGGCCAAATAGCAGGAGCTACATATTAAGTCCAAAGAACAAAGGCGAGGATGTAGCAGCTTAGATCAACGCATGTGCTTTACGATTGAAAGGGTGCATACATTTTTAAGATTGAAATAAGTACTAGGCCAAGCGGTGAGGCAAACCTTATTGTAATTGCGGCATAAACGTGCCTAGGGTGCAACTTTTTTTTTGTGAAGGACCTAGGGTGCAACTTAAGCACATCTTTTACTCAGTTACCATATTAAACCCGCAAGTTCTTCAGAAAGATGTTCTTGCTGCATATCGCATATTCATACTCGCCGATCAACAATTAAACTCAATTGAGCTCTTACCTTTGCCCGACTTTCATGCTATTAGCGTATTTTGTTTTTCATGTTTCCAGGAATTCGTATGTTATCTGATCTTTTTTTCCTTTGGAATAATGTTATCATTATACTTTTTCCATCTAAACAAAAACTTGAGTTCGCCTACCAATGTGTTGATTTCTTAATCATTGTCAATGTCAATCCATCTTGGTTGCAGCAACTTTATGAACTTTAACTTGTCGAAAAAAAAAAACAGCTATTTTAATCGCTTTAGCATTGTACCTTTAGGATTTGAGCCCCTTCTGGGCTTCCTTCTCTTTTCTGTGTCTCCTTGTATGCATAGCCTACTTTGTACTCAAAGTAACATATTGAAACAATACAAGGATGATTTGTAACAACAATTTCCACCAAAGAAAAATTTAGTTTCGATGTCTCCTCGAGCACAACACAAGTTATGCCTAAGTAGACCATGTATGCGAATCTGATTACGCCTTCCTCAACGCCATGGAATGTACATGGTGTTTAGGAACAACAAATTCAGCATCATGTATATTTGTAAAATACAAATATGAATGGTTTTACCCATACCAATGCATGGTCAAAGGAACAAACATGCAGATTTTGCCAGTTGACGATGTATCACGCTAAGGCTATTAGCAGAAAGTTACCCGCAAATTGCACGCGGCAAAACTCATCGGGATCAAGATGCGGCTAAACTTATCGGAGTTGGACTGTTGTTGTTGACTTAAGGTACTCCTGCACATATCAATACATAGGGATGCCTCACCTTTCCATCTTTTCCCTATGCATAAACTATTCGAACTATCAAAAATAAGATTATAGGAAATACCGTACATTATGCTTAAAATGGGTACTTGCACTGCTCAGAATATGCACACTTCTTATAGGTAGAAAATCATGAATGTATGCTAGCTATAAGTGGTATCGAATCAGAACTTCCATTTTCAGTAACTTTACCTTCATTGCCCCTAATGAAATAGCGCTCTTTATGCTTCTTTGCTTCCTTCTCCCGGCTATTAAACTCTTATCTTATAAACTAGCATGGTTTTTCTTCTAAGAGTGCTTAAGAACATTTTAATCTGAACTATTATGCCCTTCCTGTAGGAGGTTGCAATGGGTCATCAAGACTATGGCAGATGACAACACCATCAATTCAGGTAACAACACTCCCTATTCATCGCAATTCTATGTTCTTGGAAGAAGTTATCTTGCAAGCTGAATAAACTAAGAAAAGGTGACTGGGACATACTGTCGTCCGGCGTTGCCATCGGCGTCATAAGAGACCATTTCCGCGTGTGTACCATGCGCTCGCATTGGTGAGATTTCTTGGTCTTTAGTTTGCTAGCCCCGTTTGTAATTACTCTACAACTAAGACTAAGTAGCTTTTATATATGTACCTTGGTGCATAAATTTCTTAGTTGTAGATGCTAGCGAGGGTATTACCACACCATGATTATACATCATTATACTGAAGGTAGGTAGAGATGTGCAGGGTGTCACTTTCGCTGATGAATATTAGTCAATAGGTATCAGAACTCGGTCAATTATGTGAGATGTTTCAGTGTTGCTTCTTTGTGAAGAGCGTTGATGGCTGGAGATTGTGTTCGAATCAGATGCTACAGATTTCATTATAAATACTACTGTTGTTGTTTGACTGAATGAAGTTATTTAAATTCAGATGCGTTTTGCCTCTAAACTCTTTCCTCCATGAAGGTACAGTATGCAATATACTATGGTTTCGACTTCGAAGTAGGGTGAAAAGCCAACTTTACTTCTCTCTAGGGGTAACCACATGTGTCGCTTGATGTTCTGGCTGTATGTTCTCTAACAGTCTCTGATAGGAAAAAGTGAACAATTTTTTCCTTAGAAAACGTGTGGTCATCCTATACACAGAATTATTTCAGAAATCTTAAATGTATATCCTATGTCAAAGAAATTGGATACATATTGTGAGCCACTTCATCGAAGCAATGGGTTGCTACTCATGTTAGTATATTTGGTTAACATCAATCTATTTGACTTTGTCTTCTAGATATCAATATGTGGCCGCGTGCTGATGAAGCTATTTTGTTTTTCTCCCCGGGCCATACCAGGATTAGCGGCAAAGTGTTCCTGAATGTCATATTGATGTAGCTATTTTCTTTTGCTCCCTGGGACATACCAGGTTCAGCAGCAAGATGTTGTTCAATGTCATATTACCAGACTCCATTACCACCACTAGAACTTTTAAGTATGTTAATTGGGACGTCTTGATGAACCATGTTCATTATATGAACTATCTATTATCTGCTTCCATGTCATCCATCAGTTTCCATCTCTCCGACAGGACATGGATTTTGGGTGCAACTGTTTCGAAATGGTTGCATATGATTTATTCAGTCGGTGTGGCTAGCAACTTGATCGCGGGCCCACATGCTGATCCGTTGGCATCTTTCTATTTTATTGCTATTTAAATGGTTTATGCACGATATCAACCTTAAGTGATCTTTGAAATGTAATAAGTTGCACTTTTATTACTTAGAGACATATATACATAGTTGAGTGTATATATATGTATAGGTTCATGCTTGAGTATATAGAAATAACCAAAACGCATATCTATATTTTCAATTTGACTACAAAACATCAAAGTAGATCGAATATTCTGAAACACAATTTACTAAATATTTAGTGGATGTCTGCAATTTCATACTCTTTCAATATTAATTTGAAAAATAAAAGCACTAGCTTATTTAGTTTGATTAGTTTAATTAAGCATCTGATATATATGGTTATATGTTGGTGCATTGATTATTTATTTTTTAAAAACTAGATACTACCACATAAATGGACATAGGCTAGAAACATTGACTTGATCTATTATATATTACAATCTACTGAACACATGAAATAATGGGTATACTAGGAATTTCTATGAAAGATTGAAGCATCATGTTGCCAATCTGATGACTCCTGTGTCTATCATAATTAACATATATCCCTAAGAACTACTCTATGTTTGATAAGCAACGTATAAACATGTTAATGGGTTCCCTCAAAAGAAAATTAATAGTGATAAATAGTGTTAACTTTTTATTTATATTTATTTTAGGATCATGTTAATATACAAAATAATGGACATTGATTCACCACGGATACTGTATTAAAGTAAATAAGGGTTCACAATTTGAAACCATAAAAGTAATTGTGAGGAAGAATAACCAAGATAACAATTCTCTATGTTTAGTTTGGCCTAACAATTAGTGATGATGAAATATCCCAAAAATTAACCTCACATACTAATCTAAGAACAACATACATGTGTGTCTTTACATGTTACACCATAACCACTATCCTACAAATTTAAGTTGGTTAAATTTGTTACCCGCATATGTGATCTATATTTTATCTTAACAAAAAATTGTAGTCCTTCAACCGTGCTATTTCTTATCATAAAATGTGTTATCCATGCATAACTTTATTTCTGGAACCCTTTTAACCCACTAAAGACCATGCGCTCTCACTTGAGATAGTCACCTCGCTAGTTTCGGAAAAAAACACAATACGACGTATGCAAATAAACACTCGAGCAGAATATCGATGGGGTTTCTTCTCCAGCCATCGGGTTCAATTGGTATTAGGCTATTTGATCCTCTCTTATTTTCAAAAGAATTCTATTTATATAATTTGCAATCTGCGTCAAATTGACCAAGCCACCGGTCGTGTCCTCCACAATTGTAACAAGAATGCTGATTATTATTTAGCAAAAATACATTGGATGTCCCTCATCCTCACTTTTACACGGAGGAAGTACTAAACCGTACTATGTGGGAAATATGAGCTCCGGCAATATTATGCATCTCATACATGTATAGTTAGAAAACTGTAGAGCTGCTCCGGCATGTTTGCTCATTTATTTCTTCTCCCAAACGGCATAGCCATCGCCGTGCGCCACCACCTGGAAGCCTCCAGGAATGAGGTTGCCAACATCGTATCTTGTGCCGAGCTTGACGATGAGCTTGCCGTCGATCTCGGCGAGGTAAAGGTCGGCGTCGGCCTCCATGATCCGCAGCTCGCTTTCGTTGTGAATTCCATGTCGTGTCCTAACGGATACCAGGTGCTCGATCTCCTCCTTATGGCCCCAGTCGAAGAAGTGGTCGTAGAACTGGAAAATATCACATTTTTTCCCGTCAGTTCAGTCATGAACCTTTTGTTATGAATGAAAGAAAGTTGAGAACTAAAGAATTGTTCAAGATGACTCACGATGCATGGTGTCCCTGGGTGCGTGAGGATGTAGGCGTATCCCTGCATGACCCTTTCGGAGGGGAACGGCCACATGTGCTGCGTGGAGCCGGTGTCGTGGTTGTCGACGAAGGTGACGGCCTTGCCGGGCAACCGCCCGATCATGCCGGGGGCCTTGCCGTCGGTGCCGCGCAGCCTCCACAGCTCGCCCTCCACGGCAACGTTGAGGATGCCCTTGGTGGTGAAGTCGAACGTGGTGGCCGGGCCGGATGCGCCGACCCGGTTGACCCAGTTCATCAGCTCCTGCCGGTGCTCGTCCTGGTTGAGGTTCGGCTTGCCGTCCCCGCCGTAGGCGAGCGAGGTCCATATCTCGGCCACCGCGAAGTTGGGCTCGGTGCCGTCGATGTACACCTTGGCGACGTCGGCGGAGTAGCCCTTGGCGAAGTCGAGGCGCCAGGCGTCGAAGCCGATGTCGGTCTTGAGCCAGTTGAGCCACTGGAGGAGCTCCTTCTGGACGGTCGGGTTGAGGTGGTCGACGTCCGGGGCGCCCCCGAAGTCGGCGCCGGTGTCCGGGTTGCCCGTGCCGTCGGCGTAGGGGTGGTCGTCGCGGCAGATCATGTGGGGGCCCCAGTCGAGGCGCGCGTCGGGGGTGCCGCCCTCGAAGAGGCAGTAGATGCCCCGCCCGTCCTTGTGCTCCGCGGTGCGGTGGTTGATGACGATGTCGGCGATGGCCTTGACGCCCTTGCCGTGGAGCGCCTGGATGAGGGACTTGAGCTGCGCCTCGTTGCCGTACTTGGACGCGTCCAGGTCGTACAGCCGGCCCGGCATGTACCCTTGCTCGCCGACGGACTGCGACGCCGGTGGGAGCCAGACGTGCGTGATTCCGGCGGCGGCGATGTCGTCTACCTTGGTCATCAGGAGGTTGTACCACCCGCCATTATGCTTCCATGACTCCCAGTTGAAACCCTGTCGCAGAAATCAAAATTCATTCAGGACAAGATCACAGGTTAACTTATAGATGATGCTTTCTGACAGGCACGATCCTTACCTGGAACAGGACTTGACCGGAAGCCAAGCTGGACGAAAGGCCGAGGAGGACGAGGAACAGGGACAGAGACAAGTGTTTGCTCGCCATGTTCTTCAGCAATGCGTGCAGCTGTAGCTGTGCTTTGGAAGAGGACGATGGAGACTGATGGGATCGGCAGGTGTGTCTGGCCGGGTATTTATAGTGCAGCTTGGAAATCTTTTTCCGGTGTGCTCCGGCTTGAATGTTTGCTTTGGCCCAGTGGATCGATGGATGTCGGCCGGAGTTTGTTATCGGCCGGTGCGGTGAGCTCAAAAGGCGATTTAATGGCCGAGAGATGGAGCGAGCCTTCGATAAGAAGGCACCGGCCAATACGACTGTCAGTTACTCTTAACCGAATTATGATGCAGACCATTTTAGCATTCTTTGTGCTTTACCGGAATTAAGAAGAAAATTATCTAACAATTAAGGCATGATTGTTTCTACAGGCATGATTGCTTTACCGGAATTAAGTAGTAGTGTCTGGCTACAAAGGGAAAACTGCAAGAGTTTTTTGACTTTTGCTTTTTCAGTTCTCTCAAATTATATACTGTTTTGATTTTATTTTTTTGCAAGTCACTCGAAAATAGCAAATAGAATGGGTGACAAATAGTTTGGGATTTTTTTGTGCAATTTTAAATTTCAGATTATTTAAAATATAAAATAAATTCTTTAAATATATATACACAATGATAAAAAAATCCAAACTATTTTTCCACATTCCAATTGTTATGTTTAAATGATCTGCAAATTTCTTTGTTCAAACAATGTGTGGTGTGAGTGAGAGATACAAAAATGAGAAATTGTTTGAGAGAGAAACAAAAAGAATTTGCACGGATCTTGATGCACGGTATGGATACGGGTGCTCACCAAGCACATGCTCCAAAAGTCCACTCTCGGCTACAAATCATAACTTTTACGGCAAATAGAGTGTAAATCGAGCAAGGGAAATTGGTGAGAACATGAACATTGTAGTTGTTGCAGCTTATGAACCGAAAAAAGGCTTCACATTTCAGGCAGTAAAGTGAGGGTCGGTTCAGACTTCAGACTGCGGTATGCAACAGTTCGCAAGATCCATGGTAAGAAGCCTAAGACTACCCATAATAAAAGTATCATAGGTAGTATTATACATTTCATGTATATAAAAAATTAATGTGGTAGTGCAGGATAATATCATATGCAAATACTGTATCATAGATAGATACCGTATCATAGCACGTAGTACTAGAAAATTTAATACAGTATCAAATAAATTTTGTACATATATTTGCATCGAGATTGTACAAATTAATTATAATATAAAAAACTATGATACTAATACATGATATCATGCATTGCGGAGATAGTAACATAAAGTAGTATACATGATACTTCTATATGATATACATACATTATGACTAAATCCGTTTTAGAAATATCTGGCAACTTTTCCGTGAAGATATGGTGCGTCTCTCGATGCAGATAAACTGGTCATAAATCAATCGAGGATCAAGCT
The DNA here is from genome assembly GCA_030979885.1 of Lolium multiflorum. NCBI lineage: Eukaryota > Viridiplantae > Streptophyta > Magnoliopsida > Poales > Poaceae > Lolium > Lolium multiflorum. The sequence goes on along the minus strand of CM061752.1, from coordinate 217,924,527 downwards.
TTACAAAGTTTCTATAGCGATCAATACTATCCAAATATTCATTCGTTCGATGAGCAATTAATTCATTCGTGAGGATAGGACTATCTGTGGCACGGAAACGATTGTGCACCGAAAATTGGTTGATATCCCAAGGAAAATGAACAAGAGGCTTCTCCAATGCGGCTGCAACTCTCCGCGTCACTTCCGTAGTAGCGGTTACACCTTTTGCTCGAACTTTCGGATAAGCAGGCGCCATGATAACGCTGGCGAGAGCCGTATCGCGCGCGATAGCGTACCGAACTGACTCAACAGAAAAAACGTTGGAGGATTTTCCTGCGAAAGAGACGTGTTTCGTTGCTCGGAGAAGATGTTTTCCCGGATCCAGAGGAGGATTGCTTGTTTCCTCGCAATCCAATTTCTCGCATCCTCTGAGGTAAAAAAAATAAAAACTGTTTACTTGTTCTGGTCGTGCATAGCATGAGTTTTAAAGCAGCCTAAAATTTGGCACATAAGGTACTCTCTATTCAGACGTTTTCACGTCAACATGCGCTGGCGAGCGCAACGTGCCTGCTGGTTCGCACGCGCTGGAAAGTGCAGGAAACGGGAGGTCTCTCTTAATTTGTCACTCCACTCTCCTCACCGCCCAAACCCCATTTGCCCACCCTATTAGGGGTTGCCTCCATGGCCGGCGCACCTCCACCCGCATCCGCCACGCAAGCCCATCGGCATCCGCAACAAATCACTGCATGAATTGTGGATGGCTTGCCAGATTGATAAGCTGGCGATGCAAGACGACCATGATCTGGCGAGGGCGCCAAAATCAGCATCACCGGTGTGCTCGATGTCATGCACAACGAGGGCGAACACGGTTGCAGGGAAGGCCTTGCATTTTTAGTGCCAACCCTTGCCGACCTGGCGGGGATTTTTTCGACCGTGGTGGCAGCGGAAACGACAATCCTAGCTTCTCCCTCATCTATAAAGGTAGCGAGGTCTCCTAGGGCACCAACGCCTACACCATCGCTGATTTCGACGCCCGATTTCTCCCTTGTAAGTGCATCGAACCCTTGGACTGATGAAACGATTAGAATGTTTTACTGTGGTTGATTTTGCAACTCCGACGAGCGGTCGGAGTTCACTGTGGTCGATAAGTGTAGAATCGAGCCAGTGAACTAGATATGATCTGGAATCGATGTATATTCGATGTAGACTCGGTAGATTTTTTCAGTTTGGGCATTGCTGATGTGTGAATGTCCGATTTGTGCACATCCCAAATTGGGAAATGCACTAATTTTTCCTAATCTGGGTAATTTTACTTGTGATCCATGCATTTGATGTGCCATTCTTATCCATTTCATGATCCTTTTGTTCATTTCTGTTTGATCATGTCTTGCATTGCTGAAAGGACACGGATGTCGCCTAGAGGGGGGAATAGGCGGTTTAAAACTTTTACGAGATGGGCTTAACAAATGCGGAATAAAACTAGCGTTTACTTTGTCAAGCCCAAAGCCTATATGCTATGGTTCACCTATGTGCACCAACAACTTATGCTAAGCAATACAAGCAACTATGTGATAGCAAGATATATAACTTCAAGCACGATGGCTATCACAGAGTAAAGTGCATAAGTAAAGAGCTCGGGTATAGAGATAACCGAGGCACGCGGGAGACGATGATTTAACCCGAAGTTCACACTCTTGCGAGTGTTAATCTCCGTTGGAGAGGTGCGGTGGCTTAGAGCAGGTCTAACAGACCCCGTAAAAGGGGCAAACCCGTATAATAACCGCCGATTTGAGGGTTTCGCGTCTACCCGGCCGTCTAGCACGCCCCGTAAAAACGGCCCCCGCATCGATTTTTTCTGTTTTCGACTACGGGGCGGGTCGTCGCCCTACTTGTGCGGGGTGAGCGGGATAGTGGGTGAAACCAGCATCGCCCACTCCATTGCGCGCGAAGCATTTCGCTGAAGCCAACCGCCGCCGCCGCCGACCGATCTCCTCCCCCGCGCCCTTCCCGGCCGGATCCCGCTGCCATGGACCGTCCGCAAGAGCCGCCAGCCGCCGGCGATGCATCTCTTTCGCCTGCGGTGGTCGATGTCGCCGTCGGAGCTGCGCCGAACGCCGGGGTGGTGTCGGCCATGATCTCCGCCACCATCCCGTCGAAGAGGAAGAGGATCCCGAAGGTATTCTTCGAAGCACCTGCGCCGGCGCCGGCAGCGCCGGCCGCAGCTTCGCCGGCCCAAGCCCCGCCGGCTGCCAAGAAGGGGGCCAGGCTGAAGACCAAGGCGGCCGGACCGAGGGGCGTCGCGCCGGCCAAGGTGCGGACAAAGGACATCAACCGCATCGGCCTCGCGCCTCCACCGCCCTCCAAGGCCACGCCCTCTCCTCCCTCCGTTCCGTCCGATGCGCCGCCCGCGCCGCCGCCATCCACCATTGACGTAGACAAGGTGTTCGATGTTGAGTCCACAACATCCTACATGGACATGCTCAACGATTCCGCGGTGAATTTGGACGCCGGTATGGATGCATTCGATGCCGAGTGCAACGTCAAAGAGATTGATGAGGAGGAGGATGATGAGGGTGACGAGGAGGAGGTGGTTGAGGTTGATCCGGCTGCCGCCGGTTCTTCGTCGACGCCGAAGCCACGCACGGCGAACTACAGCGAGATCGAAGACACCATCTTGGTCCGTGCTTGGAGCAAGGTGGGGATGGATGCGTGCACCGGAGTGGACCAAGGCGGCAAGCGCTATTGGCAGCACATTGAGGATCTGTACCACCAGCTGAAGCCTCGCACGAAGAGCATGGCGGACAGATCCTACCGCTCACTTGAAGGCCGATGGAACATCATCAAGCCGGCTTGTTCTCGTTGGAGTGCTGCCATGGATCAAGTGGCCGACAACCCCCCTAGTGGATGCGTGCCGGAGGACTATGTAAGTTTTCCTTGTTTTGATGATGTGAAACTCACAAGCTATCCATATTATGTGTTCATGATGTGGAAACATCTCCTCATACTATTGTTGAGCAGCCCAAGTATGCTAAACAAAGGTACAAGGAAATGGCCGGCTCTAAGAACAAGGACTTTCAATTTCAACATTGCTTTGCCATCCTTCAACATCTTCCTAAGTGGAAGTTGAGGGACAACGAGCCAAAGTGCAAGAAGGAGGCACTTCTCACCATGGATGATGAAGCGGAGGACATGAGTGGGAGAAACACCGGCAAGCCCGAGGGCAACAAGAAGGCCAAGGAGAGGGTCAAGGTAGAACTTGAAGCAGCTAGCTTCCGGGAGAAGTTGGATCAACTCATGAAGTCCAAGGAGGCATTGACGATGAAGACGTTGGAGACCAAGATCCTCATCACCGACAAGAAGAGTGTGGTGAAGCTTGCCAAGGTGCAAGCAAGGAAGGAGCTTGACATGAAGATGATCGCAGCCAAAGAAGCCAAGGCCATGAAGGAGCTCTTGGCCGAGGAGAGGGAAATCATGATGATGCGCACCGACGGCATGGACGAGGATCAGCTGGCGTGGTGGAAGGAGACCAAGGCGGACATCATTGGGAGGAAGAAGGCTGCGCGTGAAGCTTGTGATCAAGGTGAGTCTCCGGCGAGCGGTGGCGCCGTTGGCGATGGATCCGTTGATGGTTGATCACATTTGGGAATTCCGTGGCTTGAACATTGCCTATGATCGCGTTGTGATGTTAAAACTATGAATTATGCATCACATATTTTGGATGTGCTATGTTTGATGTGAAATTGTTGTGCAAATTGCTGTCTGAAACCCTGTTTTGAGGGGCCGGAAACTCGGACGAGCTAGCAGAACCCGTATCCCCACCCCGTAAAACAGAATATTCTGTTAGACTTGCTCTTAGTACTCCCGAACGCCACAAGAGGCTCACCTTGAGGTGTGGTTGCTCGATGCACACCAACGCCACAAAGGCCTCACCCCAAGATGCGGTACTCACACCACACACCGAACGCCACGAAGGCGCCTCACCTTATTCTCCGGTGACCATCGCCACAAAGGCCTAGGTCACGGTTCCACTAAGGGATTTCCTATGAGGCGGAAACCGGGCCTTACACAAAGCTTGGGGCACGCATCCACAACTTAATTGGAGGCTCCCAAGAAATTGCCACTAAGGCCTAGAATCCGTCTAGGGTTCCAAGAACCCAAGAGTAACAACCTTCTTGCTTTCACTTCCACGAATCACCGTGGAAAGCTCAAACCGATGCACCAAATGCAATGGCAAGAACACCACAAAGATGCTCAAGTACTTCTCTCTCAAATTCTAACAAAGCTACAAAAGCTATTGGGGGAATAAGAGAGGAAGAACAAATAGGAGGAGGAACACCAAATTTCTCCAAGATCTAGATCTAGTGGATTCCCCTCACAAAGAGAGGGATTTGATTGGTGAAGATGTAGATCTAGATCTCCTCTATCTCTCAAATAGATGCAAGATTCATGGGAGGGAGAGGGAGATAGCAAGCTCAAAGAAGGTCAACAATGGGGGCAAAACGAGCTCCAACGGATGAGGAACATTGGGGAAGAAGACCCCCTTAAATAGGGCAAGAGAAATCTGCCCGTTATGCACAAAACTCGTCAAAACCGGAGCTTCCGGTCATTTGGGGTGGAACTCCCCCCCCCCGAAGTACCGGCCAACTTCCGGGTGAAGTAGGACGCCCCCGGAATGCTCCCGGTATGATTTCTGCGTGCAGAATCGACATTTCCGGAAGTTCATCGGAAGTAGGGCGGAAATTCCGGCCACCGGAACTTCCGGCCAAAAAACTGCTTCACGAAAACTTCAAGAACTTTTGCATCCGAACTCCGATTTTGATGATCTTGGGCTCGTTTCGAAGCTAGTAACAAGCTCTACAAGATCATGCAGGGAACCATGATAGTACAGTAAGGTAGGATAGAAATAAATGATGAAAGGTTTGACCTATCTAAAAAAGACATACCGGTAAAATCTCTAGCCTCGAAAATGCAACAAGTTGCCCGTGCAAAAACCATTCTTTATGAACTAGAGCTTGTCATGAGAATAAGAACAAGCTCTAAAACATCACATGGATAAGATCCAAATAACAACCAAGAAAGATGATGCAAGTATGCAAAGGTTTGAGCTCTCCAAAGGATACGATCGAGTTACTCACTTGAGAGCCCTCTTGATAGTACGGCAACTAAACTAGAAACCGGTCTCCAACTACACTATAAGACCGGTGAGAAAGAAGCCCTATCAAGAGCAAACCTTAATCTTGCGCATTCCACTTGAGCTCGATGATGACGGTCTTGACCACAACAAGATGGAACGCCTTTCTTGATCGTGCTTGCTTGACGAAGTCTTGTGGATTGCTACCCCATCATCCGTCATGGGAGAGCTTCTTCTTCGTCGCATCTTCTCATATCCATGAAGAGCATATGGATGGCAAGATTCAAGCAAAGGATCTCTTCAAGATAGCTCATCTTGAACTTGCACTTCATTTATTCATTCTTCATCAGGTTGATGTCTTGAAGTTAACTTTGAGGGCTCACTTCATCTTAATCTTCAAGACATACTTGACACTTGATCTTCTTCATTTGCTTCTTATTGCAATCTTGAAGGCAACATATGGTTCAAGCATTTCCTATGGACAACTCCTACAAATATAACTCAATGCAAACATTAGTCCATAGGGATTGTCATTAATTACCAAAACCACACATGGGGGCTCCATGCACTTTCAATCTCCCTCATTTTGGTAATTGATGACAATCTCTTTGAGAGGGTTTATATAAGGAATTTAAATAACAAACAAGTTGAATATATAGAGCAAACTCCCCCATAATATATGCATGTGTGAATGAACTTGACTTTCATTGCATATATTGGCATTCAAAGCCTAGTGGAGTTTCCTCTAAATATTGAACTATGCAAAACAACAAGATGCAATGCAAGAAAGGCATATGCTTAAGCACAAAGCAAAGACATAGCCAAATTCCCTTAAACCCTCCAAACTTCTCCCCCATTGGCACCAATTGCTGAAATGGGTGAAAAATTTAGAAGGCCAATATAGTGAGAGTTCCTCCATATCTTGTGCATTTCTCATAATTTGAGTGAAATCAAATGCATGTATCCAATGACGAATATTCAGAAGGAATCACACTATAGAGAGGATCAAAGATTGCAAAAAGATAACAAGGTCAAGAAGCTTCGACCAATGAAGCAAGCAATCAAATGAACCACAAAGAAGATACCAAAATAAAGATAGATATTATGATAAGATCAAGAAGATTGCTCTAAATAATATGAGGAAGCTCCTGATACGTCCAATTTTCATCACTATTGTGTATCATAATTTGCTGTTATTCATTGATATATTTCATATTTGGACACAATACTTATGTTATTTCATCTATTTTGCATGTTTCATCATTATTGGAGGATCAAGCACCGGAGCCAGGATTCTGCAGGAAAAGCACCGTCAGAACACAATATTTCGGAAGATCAACTGTGGAAGGAAATTACACGTAAATTCCTATTTTTCCGATGACGAAGGAAGCCAGAAAGGGGAGCCAGCTGGACCCAAGGTGGGCAGACAGGGCGGCGGCCCATGGCCTGGCCGCGCCACCTTGTGGTGTGGGGGCCCCAGCCCCTTTCGCCTCCTTTTCTTCGCGTATGCCTTCGTCCGAAAACCTAAGCCACAGAGGGTACCTCACGAAGAGTTACAGCCGCCTCTCGCGGCGGAGAACACCAGAGAGAAAGAGCCTCCGGCGGCAGGAATGGGAAATTCCCTCCGGAGGGGAAATCGACGCCATCGCCATCGTCATCGAGCTGGACATCATCTCCATCATCATCATCATCATCTCCACCATCTACACCGCCATCACCACCGCTGCACCTCGTCACCGCTGTAACGATTTGGGTTCGATCTTGATTGTTTGATAGGGGAAACTCTCCCGGTGTTGATTTCTACTTGTTATTGATGCTATTGAGTGAAACCGTTGAACCAAGGTTTATGTTCAGATTGTTATTCATCATCATATCACCTCTGATTGCATTCCATATGATGTCTCGTGAGTAGTTCGTTTAGTTCTTGAGGACATGGGTGAAGTCTAAATGTTAGTAGTGAACTATGGTTGAGTAATATTCAATGTTATGATATTTAAGTTGTGGCGTCATTCTTCTAGTGGTGTCGTGTGAACGTCGACTACACGATACTTCACCATTTATGGGCCTAGGGAGTGCATCTTGTATTCGGTTGCTAATTGCGGGGTTGCCGGAGTGACAAACCTGAGCCCCCGTTAGTATATCGATGCAAGAGGGATCGCAGGATCTCAGAGTTTAAGGCTGTGGTTAGATTTATCTTAATTACTTTCTTGTAGTTGCGGATGCTTGCAAGGGGTATAATCACAAGTATGTATTAGTCCTAGGAAGGGCGGTGCATTAGCATAGGTTCACCCACACAACACTTATCAAAACAATGAAGATTAATTAGCTGTATGAAGCGAAAGCACTAGACTAAAATCCCGTGTGTCCTCAAGAACGTTTGGTCATTATAAGTAAACAAACCGGCTTGTCCTTTGTGCTAAAAAGGATTGGGCCACTCGCTGCAATTATTTCTCTCGCATTTTACTTACTCGTACTTTATTCATCTATACATCAAAACCCCTTGAATACTTGTCTGTGAGCATTTACAGTGAATCCTTCATCGAAACTGCTTGTCAACACCTTCTGCACCTCGTTGGGATCGACATTCTTACTTATCGAAGATACTACGATACACCCCCTATACTTGTGGGTCATCAAGACTATTTTCGCCGCCGCCGGGGAGTGAAGTGCTATTGGTAAGTGGAATTGGTAAGGAAAACCTTTACTGTTTGTGCTGATTTTATTTCTGCCTGCTGCTATAAGTCATTATGGAGAGATCTTCTCTTCAATTTCTATTTGGGAAATCTACTACTACTGCAACGGTAGTGGATGAGGCGCCAGGTGAGGAAGTGATACCATATAAAATACCTATGAAAATTATTGAACGTGTTATGGATAACCGCTATGAAGGGGATGGAACTGTCCATCCTGGTGATCATTTACTGTTTTGCATGAATTATGCGGGTTATTCAAATGTGCAGGTATTGCTATGAATGAAGTTAGAAAGAAACTATTCTCTATATCGCTGTCTGGTAAAGCGGCGCATTGGTATAAATTGCTGAAGAATGGTGATTCTCTTGATTGGGAGGACATTGTGCCTTTATTTTATTCTAAATTCTATCCTCCAAGTGAAATTCACAAAGATCGAAACCGCATATATAATTTCTGGCCTCATGATGGAGAGAGTATTGCCCAAGCTTGGGGGAGATTGAAGTCTTTAATGCTCAAATGCCCCATTCATGAGCTTCCTGGTAATGTTATTATTGATAATTTCTATGCAAGACTTTCTTTTCAAGACAAGACCTTGCTGGATACTTCTTGTTCTGGATCATTTACACGTAACAAAGAAGAGTTTAAAATGGACCTTCTTGATCGGATCCAGGAGAATACTGAAGGATGGGAGAACGACAAAGATAGAGAGTCAGGTATAATCTTTGATTATAAATGCATTGAAGCTTTTATGGATACTGATAAATTTCGATATGAGTGCTATTTATGGTCTTGATTCCCAAGTTGTTGCAAATCTTTACAAAGCTTTTGGCTCTCATTATGAATTGCCTAAGAAGAATTTTGATAAGTATCATGAACCGTATAAAGATAAAATAGATTCATCTGTAAACAAATGTGTAGTGATTGAAACTGTTGATCATGTTATTCCTGAAGCTTATATTGAAAAAACTCCTTTTCCTGCTAAAATGAAAGAGTACTCTGTTATATCTAGTGTGGTTAATAAAAGTGAAAAGAAACCTATAGAGCCTGAAGAACAAATTAAGGTTGAACCTGTTGTTGCAATAGTTAAAGATCTTGTGACTGAAAATGTGGAGGATGGTCATATTATTTTCTGTGAAGATGCTTCTAATATTGTTTCACATCCTAATAAACCCAAACAAGTTAGTGTTCCTATGCTATCTGTTAGAATTGGTGATCATTGCTATTATGGTTTATGTGATATTGGTGCAAGTGTTAGTGCTATTCCTTATGAGCTTTACACGGAGATTATGCACGAAATTGATTCTTGTGAACTTGAAGATATTGATGTGGTTATTCAGCTGGCTAATAGAGAAACTATTTCTCCAATTGGTATTGTTCGAGATGTGGAAGTTCTATGTGGTAAGATTAAATATCCTGCTGACTTTTTGGTACTTGGTTCTGCTGCTAGTGATTATTGTCCTATCATTTTTGGTAGACCTTTTCTAAATACTTGTGGAGCTATTATAGATTGCAAGAAAGAGAAAATTTTGACTAAATTTGTTGGTGAATCTTATGAGTTTAACTTCTCTAAATTTACCAAAACTCCTTATAAAGCTGATTTGCCTAGTGATGATTTTAAAATGGAGCAGTGTGCATCTATTGTTCTTGTTCCTAATAATCCTTTGCAGCAACATTTGGAGAATAGCGAGAGTGAAGTTTTTAAGAAAGAAAGAGATGAGCTTGAGGAAATTTTTCTTCGCCAACCTATTCTCAAGCATGATTTACCGGTGGAAGATTTGGGTACAACACCGCCACCAAAGGAAGATCCTGTTTTTGATTTAAAGCCTTTACCTGATAATCTTAAATATGCTCATATTGATGATAAGAAAATATATCCTATTATTATTAGTTCTAAGCTTTCAGAGATTGAGGAAGAAAGGTTATTGGAAATATTGAAGAAACACCGAGGAGCTATTGGCTACACTCTTGATGATTTGAAGGGGATTTCTCCTTCTATTTGCCAACATGCTATCAATATGGAAGATGATGCAAAGCCTGTTGTTGAACATCAGCGTCGTCTAATTCCGAAGATGAAGGAGGTGGTAAGGAATGAGGTATTAAAACTTCTTGAAGCTGGTATTATATATCCTATTGCTGATAGTAGATGGGTTAGTCCTGTGCATTGTGTTCCTAAGAAAGGAGGAATGACTGTTGTGCCTAATGATAATGATGAGCTCATCCCTCAAAGAGTAGTTGTAGGGTATAGAATGTGCATTGATTTTCGAAAAGTTAATAAAGTTACTAATAAAGATCATTACCCTTTACCATTTATTGAACAAATGCTAGAAAGGTTGTCTAAAAATACTCATTTTTTGCTTTCTTGATGGTTATTCTGGGTTTTCACAAATTGCTGTTAAAGCTAAAGATCAAGAGAAAACCACGTTCACTTGTCCTTATGGAACTTATGCTTATAGGCGTATGCCTTTTGGTTTATGTAATGCTCCTGCTACTTTTCAAAGATGCATGTCCGCTATTTTTCATGGCTTTTGCGAGAGTATTGTAGAGGTGTTCATGGATGATTTTTCTGTCTATGGGAATTCTTTTGATAATTGCTTGCGAAACCTCGATAAAGTTTTGCAGAGATGTGAAGAAACTAACCTTGTTCTTAATTGGGAGAAATGCCACTTTATGGTTAATGAAGGAATTGTATTGGGACATAAAATTTCCGAGAGAGGTATTGAAGTTGATAGAGCAAAAGTTGAAGCAATTGAGAAGATGCCCTATCCGAGGGATGTTAAAGGTATTCGTAGTGTTCTTGGTCATGCTGGGTTTTATAGGAGATTTATTAAAGATTTCTCCAAGATTTCAAAGCCTCTTACTAATCTTCTTCAAAAAGATGTACCTTTTGTTTTTGATGATGATTGTAAGGAAGCTTTTGAAACTCTAAAGAAAGCCTTAACAACTGCTCCTGTAGTTGAACCTCCTGATTGGAATTTGCCTTTTGAAATTATGTGTGATGCTAGTGATTTTGCTGTAGGCGCTGTTCTTGGACAGCGAGTAGATAAAAAATTAAATGTTATTCATTATGCTAGTAAGACTCTTGATGCTGCTCAAAGAAATTATGCTACAACTGAAAAAGAATTGTTAGCTGTAGTCTTTGCTTGTGACAAGTTTTGATCCTATTGTTGCCAGCCAAAACCCACCGGCGAGCAGTGGTTAAGCAACACGAAGAGCCGGGAGGCTTCCAAGGCGGCAGTGGGCCTTGGTCCCTCGACGTCGTCCCGCAAATGCTCCGGCACACGACCTGGCGGCTGCAAGGGCGTGCCACCTGACCTATACCTGGCCAGGAAGGTGTGGATTGCTTCGATTAGTTCCTGCATGGCAGACATGTAAACATTAAATACGAGCCCTATCGGCTCTCAGGTTGCCCTGTGGATCGGCTCAAAGAGCCGATCGCCCCATGGTTCATGTTGGATTTTCAATGACATGGGGATCCTGCTTGATCACAACAAAGCTAAACCAATCTACGACAGTTTAGGGTTTTCACCGTATGATCGGAACATCCTACGCGTAGTTGAGCCTAATAGACACGAAAGATAATGGAAAGCTAACCCTAAAAGAGGCCTAAAAACCAACATTACGTTAATTCCCGAAACATCCCTCCTAGGACTAACAAACCATACCTAACGCACTACCGGATCGTTCAACCCGTTTGCAGGGCCTAACCATACAGATATTAAACTAATCCTTGAAGAACAAGGAGCAACTATAACAGATCGGATCTACTAAGTAACGAACAAGCAAGATGCCCTTACACCTAGATAGGTGTAAGGGCAGCTAGATGTTGAGGGACGGCACAGCTAAGCAGATATACGCAAGAAAAGCATCTATGCAAGCCCCAAAACATCTACGATAAATAGTGCTACTCGCCATCAACAACGCTTCAACACGAGCAACACAAGATAAACGAATAAACGTACGTGCCTAGATCGCAAGATGCGATCTAGGCAGCATGATGCTTACCCGGGAGAAACCCTCGAAAGAAGGGGTGGCGATGCGCCTGATTTGTGTTTGTTGTGAACGTGATTGTCTTCCTTTTCCGATAACCCTAGATACATATTTATAGTCCAAGGGACTTTCTAATTTGACGTGCACCTAACCGTGCAGTTAAACTCTATCTAAACTACACGATGATCTACTATATTACAGATACACGGGCAATTAAGCCCAAACTCTTTGCGCAAGGCCGCTTCAAAGATACTCCACGTGTATATTCTTCAAGCCCATCTTCACTTACGGCCCATCTCCTGATTTGGCCAAAATCCGGTGATAACACATGCCCCCTGGTTTTGGTAATGATAATTTCAAAACCACTCTGTTTTTGTATTTTCGATATTTTATTAGTCGATCGATTTCATGAATCGGCTTCCCCTGGGTACATACTTCATGGCCTTGTACCTTCTCCGTGTGTATGCCCCCCAAGCCGAATCTTTCAAGTGATTGAAGATATCGGCTTTTCAGCCAATTCAAGCTTGTCCCACCACGCACCACGCTAAATAGCACATCGGTGGACACGAGTGGTGGTGTAATGTTAGCCGATTGCTGGAATCGTCCCTTGCGGTTGTCGGTCCGATCGTTTACAACCGTGAGATTTCGAAAATCTATGGCAACGCGCCATCGGCCATCCTTTTTCTCTACAGGTATTACATTGGAAATCCATTCAGCGCACCTGCATGGCCTAATGAACCCGGCGTCCAACAACTTCTTGATCTCCTTCTTGACTTCCTCAATCCCTTCTAGCTCGTCAGCTGATGTAAACCCATACCCCAGCTTTCCGTCGCCGCTAAATCCATGTCGCGCACCGGCAGAAGGCGTTGAGGTTGGCTTTAGCCGATCGCTAGAATCGGCCTCCTTTTCCATTGTAATGTTTACGAGGATTCACCACTTTTCATTGTTTGGTGCCGATCGTGTGGATCGGCCTCCTCTTCACCTTTGCCGCGGGAACGACTGTTCTCGGGCTTATCCTTGTCATGGTGATCTGCCAGCCCTGCCATATTGATTTCAAACGAAAAACCTGGCTCGCGTCCTATGCACTGACTGAGATCGACCATGTTGACTTCCGGAAACGGCTGCGTGTCAACTCTCATGGCAAACTGACCAAAGAGCAATCGGCCTTGTTCTATTGCCATCTGAATCTCCAGACTTTGCAGTCGTTGGTGGTATGGTGTGAACGTGTGATGCCATTTGCGTATGGCTTGCCGTTCATCTCTTGTGGCGTGGGGATTTTGTGGCCTTCGGGTAACTTCAGCTGTTTCTCCTTCAGCAGATCGAAAATTTGCTATGTTTTGCTCAAATCGAAGTCGAACCCCTTCATAGGCCCTGGTTGTTTCACCCACTTGCAGGACACGGGTTTTGCCCCCGAGTCCACTCAGCTACAGCGACCTCCTGATCTCCTGCAGAATCTTCATCTTCGTCTGTCTCGATCAGGGCGACGCGCTTGTACTTGTCCTGGTACAATTCTGGATGGCGTTGTTCATATGCTGTCAACTTCTGAACCATGTGCGCCAGTGAATTGTACTCTGCTTGGAAGGTCACATCTTTGAGCGGCGTTGATAATCCTGCTACCGCCAGCTCGACTGCTTCCTTCTCAGATAGGCGAACCAAATAACATCGGTTCCTGACGGTCCTGAACCTCTGGATGTACTCAGATACCGTCTCTCCTCTCTCTGCCGAACTTGGGTCAGATCGAAGGCTAGCTTCCGTAGTTTTGAATGATATTGTACATGGAATTGCTCTTCCACTGCTTCCACGTCCGAACCGAGTCTGGTAGCAACGAGGTATACCACCCAAAGGCTGGACCCGTGAGAGACTGCGAGAAGAACCTCACACGTAGCTCGTCTGAAGCTGAGACCATGCCCAACGTGCCAAGTATCGCTCACGTGCTCGATCGAGCTGGTTCCTTCGATCCACTAAATTTCGTGAAGTCAGGGAGCCGATACTTAGGTGGCAGCGGATCAGGTCGTAGTCATTGGGATACGGCTTGGAATAGCCCATCCTCTTCTTCGGCAGGATGCCGAACTTGTCCCTCATGATGGCGGTGATCTCATCCACCGTAGGAGCTGCAGAAGCTGATCGTTCATGACTTGTACTGGTGGCATATTTAGTTAGCCACGCCTGTTTCTCAGCATCTGCTCCAAAACTGCTTCCTGCTCCAGCGACTCCCTGTGGCAGTCCTTCCTGCTGTAACCTGGGTCATCCAGTCGTTGCAGTCCGGCACGAATGTGCACACGTATCCATGTGGAATTTCCTTGGGCGGCTCATACAGGAATTGGTAGTCGCCTGGATCACCTCCAACCTTGTAGACGACGTAGGCCGGTGAACCTTGTTGCTGTGGAGCTGCAAACGTGTGTTGCAGTGGTGGCCTTGTGTAGAGCGGTACCTCCCCTTGGTGAGTTCCTAGAGCAGGACCTGACGGAGAGTACTTGTGCTTCGTGACTTCTTGCACCACATTGAGCGCGACACGCTCCAGAGTATTCACCAAGCTCTCAGCATGCCGATGAAGAGAGTGAGCAACGGCATAGTTGACTTCCTGTCGCAGGGCTCTGGTACGTTCGTCCGAAGGGAGAGATAGATCTAGTCCATCTAGCGCGCCTTCGGGTTGGAACCCTTTGAACTTGATCCCGTGCGAACGGGTTTTCTCAAAAGCGCCGATGAGATCGGCTTCCAGGATGGCCTTGAGCTCATCATATCTCTTCTTATGCTCAGGAGGCAGATCCTCATACTTGACTGGTTCTCCCGCCGCAGATGTCGACATGGTTGCTGCGAAGATTGTCCCGATGTCCCACCGGGCGTGCCGAATGTGTTGCCTGCCAAAACCCACCGGCGAGCAGTGGTTAAGCAACACGAAGAGCCGGGAGGCTTCCAAGGCGGCAGTGGGCCCTGGTCCCTCGACGTCGTCCCGCAAATGCTCGGCACACGACCTGGCGGCTGCAAGGGCCCACCTGACCTATACCTGGCCAGGAAGGTGTGGATTGCTTCGATTAGTTCCCTGCAGGCACAGTAAACATTAAATACGAGCCCTATCGGCTCAGGTTGCCCTGCGGATCGGCTCAAAGAGCCGATCGCCCCATGGTTCATGTTGGATTTTCAATGACATGGGGATCCTGCTTGATCACAACAAAGCTAAACCAATATACGACAGTTTAGGGTTTTCACCGTATGATCGGAACATCCTACGCGTAGTTGAGCCTAATAGACACGAAAGATAATGGAAAGCTAACCCTAAAAGAGGCCTAAAAACCAACATTACGTTAATTCCCGGAACATCCCTCCTAGGACTAACAAACCATACCTAACGCACTACCGGATCGTTCAACCCGTTTGCAGGGCCTAACCATACAGATATTAAACTAATCCTTGAAGAACAAGGAGCAACTATAACATATCGGATCTACTAAGTAACGAACAAGCAAGATGCTGCCCTTACACCTAGATAGGTGTAAGGGCAGCTAGATGTTGAGGGACGGCACAGCTAAGCAGATATACGCAAGAAAAGCATCTATGCAAGCCCCAAAACATCTACGATAAATAGTGCTACTCGCCATCAACAACGCTTCAGCACGAGCAACACAAGATAAACGAATAAACGTGTGCTGCCTAGATCGCAAGATGCGATCTAGGCAGCATGATGCTTACCCGGGAGAAACCCTCGAAAGAAGGGGTGGCGATGCGCCTGATTTGTGTTTGTTGTGAACGTGATTGTCCTCCTTTTCCGATAACCCTAGATACATATTTATAGTCCAAGGGACTTTCTAATTGAGGCGTGCACCTAACCGTGCACGGGTTAAACTCTATCTAAACTACGATGCGATCTACTATATTACAGATACACGGGCAATTAAGCCCAAACTCTTTGCGCAAGGCCGCTTCAAAGATACTCCACGTGTATATTCTTCAAGCCAATCTTCACTTACGGCCCATCTCCTGATTTGGCCAAAATCCGGTGATAACACCTATATTGTTGATTCAAAAGTCACGATTCATACTGATCATGCTGCAATTAGATACCTTATGACAAAGAAAGATGCTAAGCCAAGGCTTATTAGATGGGTACTTCTTTTGCAAGAATTTGATTTACATATTATAGATAGGAAAGGTGCTGATAATCCTGTTGCTGATAATTTGTCTAGATTGGAAAATATTACTTATGATCATGTTCCTGTTAATGATAGTTTTCCAAATGAACAATTGGCTGTAATAAAGGTGAGCTCGCGAGAGAGCCCTTGGTATGCTGATTATGCTAACTTTATTGTTTCGAAGTATTTGCCTCCAACCTTTTCAGCTCAGCAAAGGAGGAAATTCTTTTATGATTTGAGGCATTATTTTTGGGATGACCCACACTTATATAAAGAAGGAGTAGACGGTATTATGCGAAGATGTGTTCCTGAATATGAACAACAAGAGATATTGAGTAAATGTCATGGTAGTGTTTATGGAGGACATCACGCTGGAGATAGAACCGCGCAAAAGGTTCTACAATCAGGTTTTTATTGGCCAACACTTTTCAAAGATGCAAGGAAGTTTATCTTATCTTGTGATGAATGTCAAAGAGTTGGTAATATCTCTAGACGCAATGAAATGCCTATGAATTATACTCTTGTTATTGAACCATTCGATTGTTGGGGATTCGACTTCATGGGTCCTTTCCCTTCTTCAGAAGGTAACACTCATATACTTGTCGCTGTTGATTATGTTACTAAATGGGTAGAAGCTATACCTACAAAAAGTGCTGATGGTGAGACCTCTTTAAAAATGCTTTTAGATATTATTTTTCCTAGATTTGGAGTACCTAGATATATTATGACTGATGGAGGTTCTCATTTTATTCATGGAGGTTTTAGAAAAACTCTTGCTAAGTATGGTATTAATCATAGAATTGCTTCCGCTTATCACCCTCAAACTAGTGGTCAAGTAGAATTATCAAATAGAGAGATTAAATCTATTTTGGGAAAGACCGTTAATAAATCTAGAAAGAATTGGGCTAGCAAATTGAAGGAAGCACTATGGGCTTATAGAACTGCTTATAAAAATCCTATGGGAATGTCACCTTATAAAATGGTTTACGGAAAAGCTTGTCATTTACCTTTAGAACTAGAGCACAAAGCTTATTGGGCTGTTAGAGAACTAAATAAAGATCCTAAACTAGCCGGTAATAAGAGGTTGCTGCAATTAAGTTCTCTAGATGAATGGAGAAGTGAAGCTTATGAAAATGCTAAACTCTTTAAAGAAAAAGTTAAGAAATGGCATGATAGAAGGATCATCAAAAGAGAGTTTAATATTGGGGATAAAGTCCTATTGTATCGGTCTCGTCTCAGATTCTTTGCAGGGAAATTACTCTCGAAATGGGAAGGACCATATGTTGTTGAGGAGGTGTATCGTTCAGGAGCAATTAAAATTAGCTCTCTCCAAGGCAATGCTACGCAAGTGGTGAATGGACAAAGACTCAAGCATTATATCTCGGGTGATTCTTATAATGTTGATGTTGATATTATTCAAGTGGAAACACCGGAGGCTTTCATCAAAGGACAAATTGACAGTCCGCCAGAACTCGACTTTGAATAGGTAACAGTACAGGTAATAAAAAGTCCGCGTTTAGCTTTCCGAACAATATTTCTGCTGTTTTTGGAAAATATGAAAAATTACGGGATCGAAACGGAGTGAGGAGACGCACGAGGGCGTGCCCCATAGGCCGGCGCGGGCCCCAGCCTGGCCGCGCCGCCCTATGAGGACACCGCCTCGTTGTCCCCCTCCGACTCTTGTTCGACCTGGAACCTTCCTTTTGTTGTAAAAATATTTGCTATATAATCCCCCGGACCCCTGGAGGTCCGTATATCGTTTTCTCGTCGTGTTTTGTTTCGAGCTGTTTTCTGCCAGGATCTGTTTTGATCTAGAAGCACCATGGTCTCCAACAACAAGGACAAGGGACCTTTGGAGGAAGATATTCAAGACCCGGAACTGAAGGAAGAAGTCGCGAGTGAGGATGAGGAAGAAGTGGAGGAGGTTCCGCGAGTACACCAGCGTGCCACCATTGCAAGCATTGGCGTGATATCAAATCCATCCAACACCAAGAGGAGTGCACGAATCGCTACCGGAGGAGCAGTTCCACGTCGCTATTTAGCTCCAAGAACATCCTCTCCAAGCAATTACCGCCCTTTCCGCAACCTAATCTACGATCGTCAAACTGAAAGGACCCCCAAGGTAGTGTTGCCAAGTGGTTGGGATATAGATCGTTCTAACATTGCAGGAGAGATGAAATCTGAAGCTGAAGGATGGGGAAACAACTCTAGGAGTTGGGACTCGCCACCTGACATGATTATGAGCCGCATTGAGCACAACTCAGAGCTGATTCGCAACCTCACTTATGAGATTGAGGATTTAAAGGAGCTTGTTAAGAAACTTGTTGAGAAGAATCCATCACCATCACCACCGAAGGAGTAATTCATCATCGGTATTGGCATCCCCTTGGTTTGTTCCAAGCTTGGGGGAGTGCCGCGGTATCACATCATCACTACCTTTATCTTTTACTATCAAGTAGTGTCATATCATGAGTAGGGAAGTTATCATATGGAATAGTATGCAATGTGGAAGTATCTCTCTTAGTTGGTTATCTATGTATCCGTTGGTGTGAGTTATTGTTATGAAATATTAATGAGAAGTCTTATCATTTACTTTTTGCACACCTTATTTTAGTTTGCAATATCCATTATATGATTACTCTTGACATTAGTATTGATATCACTTTGGGAGCATCAAGTAAACCTATTTGGTTTTGGCAAACTTAGCATTGGTCAATAGCAACAACACCCTGATGTTTAAATAGAAGAGAGAAATACACTTAGATATATTACTCTATTATCTCTATGCTAATGAGTTTAGTATTCTGAAGTTAAAATTGCTTGTGCTTATGAGAAAGATGCATGATTGTTTCTATCATATGTATATTTGTTTGTTTCCCTGAACCAACCATTTATGCTATGATTGAGCTAATCATGTCCTTTATACTTTCTTGTTTAGTACAAATTTTACCTGAATGAATATGACTTTGAAAGTTATCAATGATTATGAGGAGATTGTTATGATTGAGAATGAAAGCCCTGCTATATAAATTCTAATATGAAAGCTTTGCTTAGAAGATAAGTACAATCCGTTAGTAGTTCTCTGACCAAGAACAAAGTTTGCCATAACCATCTATGATTTCCTATGCACCTTTACTTGTGATTTCTCTTTACTTATTTCAAGTTGAGTTATATGAAGAGAATGTTTACTAGAATGTCTTGTGTGAAGCAATATGATGCTTCTTGTCCGTATTTTATTTATCGACTCTTCACTCCATAAACATGTGGTCTTGTTTATCGAGCTCAGTTTCGCTTGGGGACAAGCGAGGTCTAAGCTTGGGGAGTTGATACGTCCAATTTGCATCACTATTGTGTATCATAATTTGCTGTTATTCATTGATATATTTCATATTTGGACACAATACTTATGTTATTTCATCTATTTTGCATGTTTCATCATTATTGGAGGATCAAGCACCGGAGCCAGGATTCTGCTGGAAAAAGCACCGTCAGAACGCAATATTTCGGAAGATCAACCGTGGAAGGAAATTACACGTAAATTCCTATTTTTCCAGATGACGAAGGAAGCCAGAAGGGAGCCAGCTGGACCCAAGGTGGGCTCAGACAGGCGGCGCGGCCCATGGCCCGGCCGCGCCACCTTGTGGTGTGGGGGTCCCACAGCCCCTTTCGCCTCCTTTTCTTCGCGTATGCCTTCGTCCCGAAACCTAAGCCACGAGGGTACCTCACGAAGAGTTACAGCCCGCCTCGGGGCGGGAGAACACCAGAGAGAAAAGAGCTCTCCGGCGGGCAGGAATCCGCCGGAAATTCCCTCCCCGAGGGGGAAATCGACGCCATCGCCATCGTCATCGAGCTGGACATCATCTCCATCATCATCATCATCATCATCTCCACCATCTACACCGCCATCACCACCGCTGCACCTCGTCACCGCTGTAACGATTTGGGTTGGATCTTGATTGTTTGATAGGGGAAACTCTCCCGGTGTTGATTTCTACTTGTTATTGATGCTATTGAGTGAAACCGTTGAACCAAGGTTTATGTTCAGATTGTTATTCATCATCATATCACCTCTGATTGCATTCCATATGATGTCTCATGAGTAGTTCGTTTAGTTCTTGAGGACATGGGTGAAGTCTAAATGTTAGTAGTGAACTATGGTTGAGTAATATTCAATGTTATGATATTTAAGTTGTGGTGTCATTCTTCTAGTGGTGTCGTGTGAACGTCGACTACACGATACTTCACCATTTATGGGCCTAGGGGAGTGCATCTTGTATTCGGTTGCTAATTGCGGGGTTGCCGGAGTGACAGAAACCTGAGCCCCCGTTAGTATATCGATGCAAGAGGGATCGCAGGATCTCAGAGTTTAAGGCTGTGGTTAGATTTATCTTAATTACTTTCTTGTAGTTGCGGATGCTTGCAAGGGGTATAATCACAAGTATGTATTAGTCCTAGGAAGGGCGGTGCATTAGCATAGGTTCACCCACACAACACTTATCAAAACAATGAAGATTAATTAGCTGTATGAAGCGAAAGCACTAGACTAAAATCCCCGTGTGTCCTCAAGAACGTTTGATCATTATAAGTAAACAAACCGGCTTGTCCTTTGTGCTAAAAAGGATTGGGCCACTCGCTGCAATTATTTCTCTCGCATTTTACTTACTCGTACTTTATTCATCTGTTACATCAAAGCCCCTGAATACTTGTCTGTGAGCATTTACAGTGAATCCTTCATCGAAACTGCTCTTCAACACCTTTTGCTCCTCGTTGGGATCGACATTCTTACTTATCGAAGATACTACGATACACCCCCTATACTTGTGGGTCATCAGCTCCCCAAGGTTTGTGCACAAAACTAGACAATTTGTATTGGAGTATAAAGTGCACAAACATGGAATCATCACTCCCATAATATTATTCAAAACAAAAGATACCAAGTGAATCAAACTCTAATGATCACCACAAAATTGTGCTTTAAATAAAATGAGGAAGCTCCCCAAGGTACATGCATAAATTATAATGTTGCATTTGAATACAATATGCATAACATGGAATACTCACTCCCTCATTATCATTTAAAAACACAAACATTTGCAATGGATCATAGATAGAAAATTAAGCTTAACACTTGCAACAAACAAATGGTTGAGCAAGAAGTAAGAGGCACCATAATAAAAGGCTCAACCAAGAGGATATGTGAACAACATGACAAAGCATATTATAAGACTATTACAAAGATGCGCAAAAAGCACATAGTCTTCAATGAATTATATTGCTTAGCATGACCAATCAACACACAACAAATAAATAAGATATCAAATGGAGATGTATCATCTCTTATGTGTATAAGTTTCTCTAAGTGGGCAATATCACGAAGATTTTTATCCACAAAGAAACATGTACACAAAAAATAGATACACAAGAAATATAGCATGATATCGAAGACGAAGTCATGCAATATACCAATAAGAATTTTTTCTTAATAGCATGGCCAAATGCTCAATTTTATCTTATTGTACATTCATGGACTTCAACCACAAACACATCAAAGACATCACAAATATCAACAAGGGAAAGAAGATAGTTGAGATGTTTTCAGAGGAGCAACAAGTATCGCAAAGAAAGAATACCAAAACAAATAACTCAATTTGCACTTTCATCGATATTGCACATGTGAGAGGCTTGAGGAATTGTTATGCAATAAAATTGCTAGATAGGCATAGTCGGGATGGATGAATCATGATCATGATTTTATATACTTCCCAACATATGTGCTCATCTCAATTTACTCACATTTGTAATAAAGAGGTTTCATTAAAATCTTTGCAAGAAGCATAATATTTGCAAATCAAGAGATTCATGCCAAGATGCAACCACATGGTTGGATGCTAGAAAAATATGCATGAGAAGATACTTGTTACCGAGATAGCATTGGTGTGGATGTAGTAGATATGAGTTCGTTGATCATCATAGCTTTCCTCAAGTTACCATTGAGTCACCACTTCTTCCTAAGTGTGAGACAAGCATCCAATGTATCTCCTTGTACCTAAAACAAACTTAAGTACAAAAAGGTTCCCAAACTAATTGGGTCCAAAGTACTTAGATACACTACAACATATATGACAAACTCCACAAAACTATGTGCATATAGATATGAAATTGAATTTCATGCACATCTTAATCAAATTAGGCTTTGATGGAGTTTACCCTATATATTGGATCAAAGAAAGTAACACATGCCATAAGATATACATATATTAAATATGCATGCACAAGACTTTCAAGAACCAAAGGAAGATACAATTTGGACAAAACACAAAATAAATCAAGAAATAATGGTTGTCCAAATTATATCAAAGAATCAAATCAACACAAGATTGACTCCAAAGACTTATCTCATTATAAGAAGCTAATTAAATCCAAAAAAAATAGAATGAGATAAACAACTCCCAAGAGAGCAAGGTTCCCACAAATAAACCAAACCCTCAACACTTTTTATGATGGCACAAATTACCAACAAGACAAGGGTTGTCTCCCAAAACCAAATTATTGATAATGATCAAGAGATGTTAAGCATTCTAACAAATATAGGAAAGCTCCCCCAAGATTAGTGCATTATCTAGGATTTTGCATATGAATACAAAATGCACAAAACTAGGATCATCACGCTACCTATATCTACTAAAAATGCTAAGAAAGTTTGAATAGATAAATTAGATCCATAAGATGCAAGGAAGACACATGGGAGTCAAAGCGCAACAAATTCATAGCATTGAATAAGACAATTTAAACACAAGAGCCAATGCAAATATGATCAATAAATATCTACCTCATAATAGATTGCCAATTGTCCTAGGACAAGAGGTATTTAGGAAATATTTCCCGGTGGTAGTTTGTAAGTATACATAAGATCATATTTACACCAAATAAAGCATATGGTGAAAGATAAAAGTTAACCATCATGCAAAGAGAGTTTCTTGATAGCTTCAATTAGTCATACCAACATGCAAAGCAATTAATAGTATTCATACCAACATGCAAAGCAATTAATAGTATTCATACCAACATGCAAAGCAATTAGTAATAGTATGACTTGAAGCACATGATTTCCAAAAAATGTATTGAGGGACATGTTGTGAAAAACCATGCCAAAAAAAACTTTCACAAATAAGATCCACAAATATATTAGGAATGAAGCCATTTAAACAAATTGGAGCTTGTTTGAGCAAACATGCCACATAGGAGAGAGATAATTTACAGTATCAATTCTACGTGACACAACCTCAAATGTTCACATTTTCTAGGCTTGTAATATGCACAAAAACTTATTACTCCCCCATAATGTGACAAGGAATTTATTTTCACAAGAGGAAAATAAGATCCAACTAGAGATATTAATGGACATTAGAATTTGAATTTCTCATGAAGATAACATACCGCATAGAGACTAGATAATCTTGCAATATCAATTCTAAGTGATATTCCTCATGTACACACATTGTTAGGATTGTGAAATTCCCAAAGGAATATCACTCCCCCAAAATGGGATTGTCCATTAATCGCTCATAAGAGCCATATAAGATACAACAAGACGCAAAGAGGCTCCAACACAAGCACAAATACATGGTGTGCAACCCAACATACATAGACTAGATTTCTCAAGAAAAGTAAGTAGGAAGCACAACATATACAAACACATGTTAGGAACAAAACTAACACATGCAAAGGGGTGAGTACCTTTCAATATAAATGAGTTGAGCACATGTTACCGCAAGCAGGAATCATTGGATATATGATAGAAGCAAGATAACCAAAAGACTTGGCTTGAAATAATATAAATGATGAAGATCCCTTAATTCTTCATGATGTAGCCAAGTCTCCAATGCCCTCCAACAAGCACCTATTGATCAAGTTTTGGATTGTTTGTCCCCAACTAAGTTTGGTCCTAAGAGGTTAGTCACAATAGGCTTGGCAACCCAAATGGTTATTTTCTTGACACCACTTTGAGCACCAACAAATTTGGCAAACACATTGCCACCCTCATCCTTACGAAGAGAATAAACATCATCAATGGTGATAGAGTTGGATGAGGTACCAATAGTGCAAAAGGAGGAGATGTGACCCTTCTCACGGCATATGTAGCAAGTTCTTTTCTTCTCCTTCCTCTCACTAGATTTCTCCACAATTGGAGCATTGACTTGATTTTTCTTGGGAAGTTGCATTTCTTCAACTTGAGGTTGAATATGAGTTTGAGCTTGAGGCCGCTTCCCTTTTTGCTTCTTCTTCAAAGGGCAAGATCTAACATGGTGCCCTTCAATATTGCACTTGAAGCAAACAATCTTGGCCGGGTCTTTGACTTGTACTTGGCCCTTCTTCTTATAGTTGTTCTTGGACTTGTTCTTGTTATTGGATTTGAATCCAAGTCCACTCTTGTCATTGGGGGATTGTTGCACACTCAACATCGTGTCAAGTTTGCATTTCCCTTCATGACTCTTTACCAAGTCGTTCTTCAAAGAAGTGACTTGGGCCTTGAGCTCTTTGATTTCCTCTACATGGTTAGTAACAACACAAGTACTAGAGGAAGTAGAACCTTCATTGTTAGAGCAACAAGGCAAGGAAGATAATTCATCACAAGATTTAGCAATACTATGAGTGGATGAATTACTAGGACTAGCACATGGCAATATAGCATTTTGAGTAGTAGTGCTAGTATCCAAATGAGGCTCACAAGGTGTTGTCTTTGATATGATAGCCCCATGAGATAACTTTAGCCTATCATGAGAGGCTAGAAGATCCTCATGGGAGCTGGAAAGATTTCCATGATTTTCTTCCAATTTCCCGTAATTGCTAGTTAGCAATTCAAGTTGGGCCCTTAGCTCAACATTCTCCTTCAATATAGATGCTTCAAAAGAAGTAGAGTTAGTAGCACAAGAATCATCACAAGACATATCAAGAAGAGAGGGTAACATAGCATGCTCTTTTAAATATGAAGCTTGTAGTTGCTGATGTGACTTGGTGAGGATAGAGTGTTTGCTCTCCAAGGCCTTGTGGGCCTTGTCTAGATTATCTAGATCCTTAAAAAGTTTATCATGACCAACACCAACATTGGACTTTTCATTTTTAAGCATTTTTAATTTAGCTTTAGCATGGTCTCTTTCTTTAGTGAAGTTTAGCAAATATTTCATTTTGAGACACCTCAAGGGTTTCAAGTTGCTCCTCAAGAGAGGCTACGGTCTCTTGTTCTTCTTCAAGATCCTTCGTTAGGGATGCTAGATCATTGGCATACTCTCGTTCAAGAGCACCCATTTTATCAATGGTGTTCTCATGCATCCAAATAAGTTTTTGGCTCTCAATAGCGGTAGTCAAGATTTCAAAGAAGTGAGAGCTAGAAATTTTATCTTTGCAAAGAACCTTGAATACATTATTACCCTTATCGCGTAGAGAGACAACCCAATCCTCTTCATCCTCATCCTTATCACCACGAGAAATATTAGGTTCCATGGTAGGAGATACCGTGGAACCCTTGGCCATAAGGCATATATGAGAACCGTGAGATAAAGATGAGGAGTTACTTGAGGCTCCTTTCAAGATCTTGTCTTGACCAATAGAATCTTTGGTTTCCTCAACATTGTTAGTCACACAACAACTAGAGGAAATCAAAGCATTTTTATCATGGCCACAATACAAAGCAAGCATATCATCATTAGATTTATTCAAGCAACTTACACATGATATGCAAGGACTATCAACACAAGCATGTAAATCATTTCTAAGGCTAGATGTGTTTAAGTTCAAAGATGAACCATTGCAATGAGATATAGATGAAGGATCATCAATAGTAAGCTTAATACCAACATTGCAATTTCCATCACCACTCACCATATCATTACCTTGTGTCTTTCCACACATTGGTGAAGTGGATGAAGATGAGAACTCATCACGGCCGGAAGTGGAAGCAATACAATCATCCTCAATAATATTAGACACATCATATTTATCTTGAAGCTTTGTCCATAATTCATGAGCGCTCCCAAAAGGCATGATTGATGAAGTAACTACATTGCTCACAACAATGGAAAACACATGAGAAGCAAGAGCATCGAGGCAAGAGTTTTTCTCCTCCTCAAGAGATAAATTTTGAGGATCCTTAGGAGAAGAAAAACCCATGTCAAGAATTCGCTCCATGTCCGGGGAAATACCCCGCAAAATATTAAGCACATAAAATTTCCATAGATCATAATTTGTGCCATCAAATATAAACAAGTTATTGTGAGCTAATCCCCTAACCGACATCTTTACTCTCAAGGCGGTGAAGCCTAAGAATGAGAGACCTCGCTCTGATACCAATTGAAAGGGCACAGATGTCGCCTAGAGGGGGGTGAATAGGCGGTTTAAAACTTTTACCAGATGGGCTTAACAAATGCGGAATAAAACTAGCGTTTACTTTGTCAAGCCCAAAGCCTATACAAGCAACTATGTGCACCAACAACTTATGCTAAGCAATACAAGAAACTATGTGATAGCAAGATATATAACTTCAAGCACGATGGCTATCACAGAGTAAAGTGCATAAGTAAAGAGCTCGGGTAGATAACCGAGGCACGCGGGAGACGATGATTTATCCCGAAGTTCACACTCTTGCGAGTGCTAATCTCCGTTGGAGAGGTGCGGTGGCTTAGTGCTCCCGAACGCCACAAGAGGCTCACCTTGAGGTGTGGTTGCTCGATGCACACCAACGCCACAAAGGCCTCACCCCAAGATGCGGTACTCACACCACACACCGAACGCCACGAAGGCGCCTCACCTTATTCTCCGGTGACCCTCGCCACAAAGGCCTAGGTCACGGTTCCACTAAGGGATTTCCTTCGAGGCGAAAACCGGGCCTTACACAAATCTTGGGGCACGCATCCACAACTTAATTGGAGGCTCCCAAGAAAGCTCCGCTAAGGCCTAGAATCCGTCTAGGGTTCCAAGAACCCAAGAGTAACAACCTTCTTGCTTTCACTTCCACGAATCACCATGGAAAGCTCAAACCGATGCACCAAATGCAGTGGCAAGAACACCACAAAGATGCTCACTTCTCTCTCAAATTCCAACAAAGCTACAAAAGCTATTGGGGGAATAAGAGAGGAAGAACAAATAGGAGGAGGAACACCAAATTTCTCCAAGATCTAGATCTAGTGGATTCCCCTCACAAAGAGAGGGATTTGATTGGTGAAGATGTAGATCTAGATCTCCTCTATCTATCTCTCAAATAGATGCAAGATTCATAGGAGGGAGAGGGAGATAGCAAGCTCAAAGAAGGTCAACAATGGGGGCAAAAACGAGCTCCAACGGATGAGGAACATTGGGGAAGAAGACCCCCTTAAATAGGGCAAGAGAAATCTGCCCGTTATGCACAAAACTCGTCAAAATCGAAACTTCCGGTCATTTGGGGCGGAACTTCCGCCCCCCGGAAGTACCGGCCAACTTCGGGTGAAGTAGGGCGCTCCCGGAATGCTCCCGGTATGATTTCTGCCTGCAGAATCGACATTTCCGGAAGTTCACCGGAAGTAGGGCGGAAGTTCCGGTCACAGGAACTTCCGGCCAACTTCCGGCCAAAAAACTGCTTCACGAAACTTCAAGAACTTTTGCATCCGGACTCCGATTTTGATAATCTTGGGCTCGTTTCGAAGCTAGTAACAAGCTCTACAAGATCATGCAGGGAACCATGATAGTACAGTAAGTTAGGATAGAAATAAATGATGAAAGGTTTGAGCTATCTAAAAAAGACATACCGGTAAAACCTCCAACCTCGAAAATGCAACAAGTTGCCCGTGCAAAAACCATTCTTGATGAACTAGAGCTTGTCATGAGAATAAGAACAAGCTCTAAAACATCACATGGATAAGATCCAAATAACAACAAAGAAAGATGATGCAAGGATGCAAAGGTTTGAGCTCTCCAAAGGATACGATCGAGTTACTCACTCGAGAGCCCTCTTGATAGTACGGCAACTAAACTAGAAACCGGTCTCCAACTACACTATGAGATCGGTGAGAAAGAAACCCTATCAAGAGCAAACCTTAATCTTGAGCATTCCACTTGAGCTTGATGATGACGGTCTTGACCGCAACAAGATGGAACGCCTTTCTTGATTGTGCTTGCTTGACGAAGTCTTGTGGATTGCTACCCCATAATACGTCATGGGAGAGCTTCTTCTTCGTCGCATCTTCTCATATCCATGAAGACCATATGGATGGCAAGATTCAAGCAAAGGATCTCTTCGAGATAGCTCATCTTGAACTTGCACTTCATTTCTTCATTCTTCATCAGGTTGATGTCTTGAAGTTAACTTTGAGGGCTCACTTCATCTTCATCTTCAAGACATACTTGACACTTGATCTTCTTCATTTGCTTCTTATTGCAATCTTGAAGCCAACATATGGTTCAAGCATTGCCTATGGACAACTCCTACAAATATAACTCAATGCAAACATTAGTTCATAGGGATTGTCATTAATTACCAAAACCACACATGGGGGCTCCATGCACTTTCAATTGCCACTATTGTGCATTGGCATGATTCTTTCGTTAGCTTCATCATGTATTGATTGCAAATATGTAGTTCTACATTATTCTCTTTGTGCATTGGAGTGATCGTCTTGTTTATATCTGGTTGATCATGTATTGCATTGCATTGCCATTGTTCTTACATTTTGTCAGTGTACTAGCAAGGTCGTGAAAGTAGAGTGCGAGAACGTGGGGAGGGGCTAGTTTCATCCACATGGGTACCAGAACGAGCTTGCCTTAAACCAGTGGACGAGGGCGCTGAAGCCACATGTCTTGGGCAGGATACACGCATCAGTGGTGCCACCTCCTACCCATGGCCACCATTCGAAGCTCAGGCACATCCCTATGGCCTTGATTCCACGCCACTGATATGTCCAACTTGCGTTCCAACAAGGCCTCAGGGAGTGGATAAAGATCCCACTGCACCGCATTAAGATCCACGAGCCTCGATGCCATGTCGAGCTGCTGCATCACCGGCACCGCCGCAAATGGCTTCGGGTGCAGCAACCTCGATCGCAGTCTCCCAGGCATGGGACCTGTACAAGGGTCGGTACCCGGTGTCGCCTGACATGCGTCTCCTAAGCAACGCCGCTGGAAAATGGCAAGTGATACGTCTCCAACGTATCTATAATTTCTTATGTTCCATGCTACTTTTATGACAATACTCACATGTTTTATACATACTTTACATCATTATTATGCATTTTTCGGCACTAACCTATTAACAAGATGCCGAAGCGCCAGTTCCTGTTTTCCGCTGTTTTTGGTTTCAGAAATCCTACAAAGGAAATATTCTCGGAATTGGACGAAATCAACGCCCAGGGTCTTATTTTTCCACCGAGCTTCTAGAAGACCGAAGAGCATACGAGGTGGGGCCACGAGGAGCCGCCACCATAGGCGACGCGGCCAAGGAGGGGCCCGCGCCACCCCATGGGGTGGGCCCCTCGGGCGCCCCCGCTGCCCTTCCGCCTACTTAAACTCTCCGTCGCGAAACCCTATTACCGAGAGCCACGATACGGAAATACTTCCAGAGGCCGCCAATCCCATCTCGGGGATTCAGGAGATCGCCCGCACCCCGCCGGAGAGGGGAATCATCCGGAGGGCTCTACATCACCATGCCCGCTCCGACTGATGCGTGAGTAGTTCATCCTTGGACTATGGGTCCATAGCAGTAGCTAGATGGTTGTCTTCTCCTCTTGTGCTATCATGTTTAGATCTTGTGAGCTGCCTAACATGATCAAGATCATCTATTTGTAATACTACATGTTGTGTTTGGTGGGATCCGATGAATATGGAATACTATGTCAAGTTGATTATTGATCTATCATATATGTGTTGTTTATGTTCTTGCATGCTCTCCGTTGCTAGTAGAGGCTCTGGCCAAGTTGATACTTGTAACTCCAAGAGGGAGTATTTATGCTCGATAGTGGGTTCATGCCTCCATTGAATCTGGGACAGTGACAGAAAGTTCTAAGGTTGTGGATGTGCTGCCACTAGGGATAAAACATCGATGCTTTGTCTAAGGATATTTGTGTTGATTACATTACGCACCATTGCAATTGTCTGTTGTTTGCAACTTAATACTAGAAGGGGTGCGGATGCTAACCTGAAGGTGGACTATTTAGGCATAGATGCATGCTGGATGGCGGTCTATGTTCTTTGTCGTAATGCCCCGATTAAATCTCATAGTGATCATCATGATATGTATATGAATCTTTATTTGTCAATTGCCCACCTGTAATTTGTTCACCCAGCATGTTATTTATCTTATTAGAGAGACACCACTAGTGAACTGTGGACCCCGGTCCATTCTTTTACATCTGAAATACAATCTACTGTAATCTATGTTCTTTGTTGTTCTTCGCAAACAAACATCATTCTCCACACCATACGTTTAATCCATTGTTTTCAGCAAGCCAGTGAGATTGACAACCTCACTGTTACGTTGGGGCAAAGTATTTTGATTGTGTTGTGCAGGTTCCACGTTGGCGCCGGAATCCTGGTGTTGCGCCGCACTACACTCCTCCACCAACAACCTTCACGTGGCCCTTGACTCCTACTGGTTCGATAACCTTGGTTTCTTTCTGAGGGAAAACTTGCTGTTGCGCATCACACCTTCCTCTTGGGGTTCCCAACGGACGTGTGCATCACGCGCCATCAAGACTGTTTGGCACCGTTGTCGGGAGATCAAGACACGCAAGGGGAGTCTCTCACGTCCAATCTCTTTACTTTGTTTTTGTCTTGCTTTACTTTACTTTATTTACTGTCTTGTTTGCTTTATATCAAAAACACAAAAAATAGTTACTTGTCTTTACTTTATTCTATTTGCTTAGTTTACTTTTATTACTGCTACAATGGGTACTCCTGAAAATACTAAGTTGTGTGATTTCACTAGCACAAATAATAATGATTTTATAAGTACTCCTATTGCTCCACCTGCTACTACAGCAGAATTCTATGAAATTAAACCTGCTTTACTGAATCTTGTTATGAGAGAGCAATTTTCTGGTGTTAGTACCGATGATGCTGCTGCCCATCTTAATAATTTTGTTGAACTTTGAAATGCAAAAGTATAAGGATATATATGGTGATATTATAAAACTGAAATTGTTTCCTTTCTCATTAAGAAGAAGAGCTAAAGATTGGTTGCTTTCTTTGACTAAAAATAGTATTGATTCATGGACTAAATGTAAAGATGCTTTTATTGGTAAATATTATCCTCCTGCTAAGATTATATCTTTGAGAAGTAGCATTACGAACTTTAAGCAATTTGATAATGAACATGTTTCTCAAGCATGGGAGAGAATGAAATCTTTGGTAAAGAATTGCCCTACCCATGGACTAACTACTTGGATGATCATCCAAACCTTTTATGCAGGATTGAATTTTTCCTCGAGGAACCTATTGGATTCAGCTACTGGAGGTACTTTTATGTCCATCACCTTGGGCGCCGCAACAAAGCTTCTTGATGATATGATGATCAATTACTCTGAATGGCACACCGAAAGAACTCCTCAAGGTAAGAAGGTAAATTCTGTTGAAAAACCTCTTCTTTGGGTGATAAGATTGATGCTATTATGTCTATGCTTGCAAATGGTAGATCTCATATTGATCCTAATAATGTTCCTTTAGCTTCATTGGTTGCTCAAGAAGAGCATGTTGATGTGAATTTCATTAAGAATAATAATTTCAACAACAATGCCTATAGGAATAATTATGGTAACAACAACTATAGGCCATATCCTTCTAATAATGGTAGTGGTTATAGTAATTCTTATGGTAGATCTGTTTTGCCTAATGAGGAAAAGATATTGGAAATTGAAAGAACCACTAAGAGCTTTATGCAATCACAATATGAGCAAAATCAATTGTTTACTAAAACTATGAATGAACAATCTGCCTTGTTGAAAAATATAGGAAATCAACTTGAAAATTTGAATATGAAAATTTCTGGTTTGCAAACTAAACTTTCAAATGCTGAAAATCGAATCTCATATATGTCTGAATCACAATCTTCTTTAATTAATAAAATGGCTGCTAAACCTGAGGATAATGATAAAAAAATCTTGCTACAGCAAATGCCATCCAAGTTCGAATTAATGATAATATAAGAATGTTGGCTGAATTGCATGCTAGGTGTGTTGGGGGGATGACCCCCGGTATGCCAAAGGTATGCCAAACCGGATGGTCTCACCCTTCAAGATACCGGTTTAATGTTCATACCGGAATAAGAAGATAGAGTTTGGCTAAGTAAAGCTAAGCCGGTATCCCCAAGAGGGGTATACCGGAACCAGGAAGGAAAGATACCGGCGCACCGGAAGGAAGGGCATGTCGGCGGCTGGTCAAAGATTCCGTCAGGAGCTAAAGGACAAGAATGAGCTAAGCAAAGTAGCTTTAAACGAAGGCTTGAAGACAAAGAAGAGGATGACGGCCAAAGAAGCCGGAGGACGTCAGCCTCCATTTTTAAAGAAGACCCCGGCGTCATCCGTGATTAAAGTAGCTTTATAAAGTATCTTTGTAAAGTAGTTTGTCTAGTCAAAGATGCCATTAGGGTTTCTTGCCCTATAAGCCACCCTCTCCCCTATAAGGAGAGGGGGCAGCATCTTTCATACGCGCGATCCACAGAAGAGAGAAAAACCTGTAACCTGTTGAGATCGATAAACATGGTGATCTAGAGCGAGTTCGTCCTTGTGTCTTTCTTCTTCTACCTCTGGCCTTGGCCAAGTTCTTGAGGAAAGCATCCGGAAGTTCGTCCATCTAGTCACAAACCCTCCCCCGAATCCTCTAGCGTCCATTCGGCCCCAAGATAAGCCATCCTATGGCATCTGTCCGTTCACCACGACGACAGTTGGCCCACCGTGGGGCATGAAGTGGCGCTTGCTGGAGTTCATATTCGGGCGGGCATCCTCGACATCAACGGCGAGCGCACGGTGTCCGCGCTCGTGCAACGCATCTACAACATGGACTTCATCAACGATAACGCGGGCTGCTTCGCCAACGGCGGCAAGTTCCCGCAGAACGGCCGCACCATCGAGTTCGGCAACATCCGCGTCTATTTCGGCACCGTCCCTGTGCGCTGGCGCCTCGCGCGGCTGGGCGCCGATCCGCCAAGATGGCTGTGCTGGCCGCGCCGCCGGTAGCGTGGAGGTCATGATGGCTGGTGCGGTCAACACCGGCAAGGGAGCTGTGGAGCAAGGAGATGAACGTGCGGCATCGACCTGCGCGGCAAACCACCGCTGGAGCGTGACGCCGGCGTCGCGAGCATCATCGCACCACCGGCAACACCTCTTCAAGCAGATGCACACGCGGCCACGCCCATCGCGCAGAACATCGACCCGGCAAAGGCTCAGGAGGAGCTGCAGGCCACGCGCAAGACCCTGCGCGGTGGCGCCGACATCATCCGGGGGCGCGCGAGCTGAACCTAACCCTACGTGAGCAATGCTGCCCATGGCTTTGCTTCAGTTAGTGCTCATGCTGCTAGGATGCCGGAAAACTGGCTAAGGCTCAATCTAGATCAGGATTTGCGCAAAGAAGTTCTTACCGGCAAGAGTGCATCTGTATCTCAGAAGCATCGTAGAAAAGCCTAAGTACAGTAGTCCGGATAAAACTATAAAAGCGCTAAAGCTGCAGTAGAGTTATGTGAATCTCTTTCCGGTGACGAGTTGGCAAAGCAGCAAGAACGTGTAAAAGAGCTGTTGAAAACCATTGAGCAGCAAAATGCTGAGCAGCTGGCTAAGCTGAACGAGGCAGTGGCCTCAAAATCTGCGCGTTCAACAAAGAATGCCGGAAGCAAGTCCCAGGGGCAGGCATCGTCCCCTCATCCGGACAAAAGAAGGGAAAGAGAAAAGAACGCACAGCAGATGACTGTGTATGATCCAGTTCTTGCCGGAAAGCAAAAAGCCGGGCAACATGATGCCGGTAGAAAAAGCCAAGGGGCAGATCGGGGCTACGCCAAGGAGGCTATGCCGGAAACAATCATGCCGGTAGATATGAAACCGGGCAAAATTATCGAGCCGCAAGGGTGGCGTACGTGGATGAAGAAATGCCACCGCCAGGGTACCGGCAAGAGCCGCGGAACCGGAAGAGTATGACGAATCAGATTCCGAGGTGGAACGAACAAGAGTCCACCGCAAACCCTTTGGGGGAGCGCCTGGGGAAAGATGTTTGCACGGATGCGAGGCACAGGTTGGACAGGGTACATCTTTCTGCAATAGTTGAATGTGAGGGACCTCCTGGCCCAAGGTGTTTTGGCCCACGAATCATGAGAGAAGAACCACCGGTGCGCTCCAGTTGCCCCGGGACACAAGAACGCACGATGGATACGACCAAGCCGGAAGACTGGCCGGTAGATTATGTCACAAATGTTTATGTGGTGGTGGTGGAGTAAACCGGCGTTGGGCAGTAAGAATCATACCGTCCTACCTCGTGGGACCTGCGATGATTTGGCTTAACAATTTGCCGGCAGGAAGCATTAACGGATGGTTGGACTTTGAGGAAGCATTTGTGAACAACTTCAGCAGTACCTACAAAAGGCCAAACCGGCCCCCAACTTGCGCTGTGCGCAGCTGCAGGAGAAACGGACCGGGATTATCTTACCCGGTGGAACTCAATGAGAAACACATGTGAAGGAGTGATTGAGGCACAAGCCATTGCTTGGTTCAGTCAAGGATGCCGGAGAGGGTCACCTTTGTGGCAAAGGCTGCAAAGAAGCATGCCCACAACCTTAGCGGAAATGATACGTGTGGCAGATAGCTATGCATTGGGAGACCCAATGCAACCGGCAGTGCAAGCTGAGCCGGAGCAGTCGAATCCGCATCAGCAGCAATACCGGGATAACCGGAACAACAAAAGAAGGGAAGATTTCCCGGATCGAAGATATGCATCACAGCAAGTTGCTGCCGTGCAGGAAAATTATGACGCTACCGCAGTCAGATAGAAACCGGATCGCAGCCATGGGCGTCCTAAGAAGCAAGGTAGAAAAGAAACCCTGGCCGTAAAAGAACTGGCAGGAACCCGTGAAATACACCATGGAAGCCATGGATCAACCTTGCCTGGTGGCACACGCCAACCCGATCACCCGTCAACCACTTGACGAGGGATTGTTCTTGGACCAAGTTCTTGATGCAAAGGGAGCGGTAAAAGATGCGCAGCGCCAGGGGGCCCTGCAGCAACAATGTTAGCACCACCACCACCACTCATCGGAGCAAATGCTCTACCGGTTCAAATACAACCAAACAGGCAAGCACACCAGCAGTTAACCGGGTGGAAGAGAATCGTGACCAACCACCTCCACCGGCACCTTTGGGCCGGAATGTTTATGAAGACCCACACTTGTGCATGGTTGTCTTTGTCACTGAGCCAACCGACAGGCAGAGCGTGCATCGCCGTTCCATGGAAGTGAACGCAGTGATGCCGGCAGTACCAAACATGCTATGGTCAGATCAGGAGATTACATGGTCGTTCAAGGATCACCCCAAAATCATGCCGAATCCGGGTGGATATGCTCTCGTTGTGGACCCAATCATGAAGGGGCCGGAAACTCGAGTAAAGTTCAGCAAGGTGCTGATAGACAATGGTAGCAGCATAAACATCATGTACATGCACACCATGCGTACGCTGGGCATAACGGAAAATATGTTGCAGCCAACTCACACAACTTTCCATGGGATTGTTCCCGGTTTGTCTTGCGCCCCGATAGGAAAAGTTCGGGTGGATGTGTCGTTTGGAGGACGTGACAATTGTCGTGTTGAGAACATTGAGTTTGAGGTGGTGGACTTAGATAGTCCCTACCATGCTTTGCTAGGGAGGCCGGCATTGGCAGCTTTCATGGCATCAACTCACACGGCCTATCTCAAGATGAAGATGCCGGCACCTCGTGGACCACTAACTGTGGTGGGGAACTATAAAGTCTCAATGGAAACTGCTTCCGCCGGATCAAACCGCAATCACTGGTGATAGCGGAAGAAAAGAAAAGAATGCAAACTGCTGTTGCGCTCGCTCAGTCCTCGAAGTTAAGCTTAGCGGCAATGAGTGGGAACTTGGCTTCACCGGCATTCAAGCCGACAAACGAGACAAAGGACATTGTGCTGGATCCGGCTTACCCAGAGCGCACCGTTCGTATCGGTGCCGGCCTCAGTCAAGCATAGGAAAGCGCGCTCGTCAGCTTCCTCCGTGAGAATCGAACATCTTTGCCTGGTCTCGATGACTTGGTAGGGGTTCCGAGGGAGCTGGCTGAGCACTCTCTAAACGTCCGGAAAGATGCTAAGCCGGTGCGTCAACCTTTGCGCCGGTTCGCAGAAGAAGGAGGAAAATCATTGGAGAAGAGGTAACAAAACTGCTGGTTGCCGGTTTCATCGTGGAGGTCACGCACACAGAGTGGCTGGCTAACCCGGTGATGGTCGAAAAGAAAAAAGATGAGAACCTAGAGGCAAAACTTGCAAAGGTGTGGCGCATGTGCATCGACTACACCAACCTCAACAAAGCTTGCCCAAGAGATCCTTTCCCTTTGCCCCGAATTGATCAAGTGATTGATTCTACTGCCGGGTGTGAGTTGTTGTCATTCCTGGATGCGTATTCCGGCTTCCACCAAATCCTCCGAAAAAAGAAGATCAAATAAAAACTGCGTTCATTACCCCGCACGGGGGCTATGTTACTATGCCTTTTGGTTTGCGCAATGGTGCAACGTACAGCGCTATGCAAAAATGCTTGTTTGATCAAATCGGAAAAAATGTGCAAGTTTATGTGGATGATATTGTGATAAAAACTAAAGTAAAAGATACCTTAATCGATGACATCCGGCAAACATTTGATAACCTAAGGCGGTTCCGGATGAAACTCAATCCGCAAAGTGCACCTTTGGTGTCCCTGCCGCAAGCTGCTTGGTTTCCTTGTGTCAAGCCGGGCATTGAGGTTAATCCGGTAAAAATCCGGGCGATAGAAAGAATGACTATCCCACGAGAACTGAAAGATGTGCAAAAGTTTACCGGAAGCTTGGCATCGCTAAGCCGGTTCATAAGCAGGCTAGGAGAAAAGGCCTTGCCACTCTATGCTTTGATGAAAAAATCGGATACTTTCGTCGGACCACACAGGCAGACGCAGCTTTCAAAGAGTTGAAAAACATGCTCGTAACGGCCCCAATTTTGGCCTCACCCTTGGAAAGAGAACCTATGTTGCTTTATATAGCGGCAACGAACCGGGTGGTTAGTGTTGTGGTTGTGGTGGAAAGAGAAGAGGAAGGAAAAACCCAGGCCGGTATACTACCTGAGCGAGGTGCTCTCCTCATCAAAGCAAAACTACCCACACTTCCAAAAAATGACTTATGGCGTGTTCATGGCCGCCACGAAACTCAAGCATTACTTTGAGGAGCACCCCATGAAGGTGGTGAGTGAGGCACCCATCTACGATATCATGGGCAACAAGGATGCCAGCGGCCGGATTGCAAAATGGGCAATTCAGCTATCACCGTATGTGCCGGTGTATGAAAGAAGAGATGCCATAAAATCGCAAGCTTTAGCTGATTTCTTGGTCGATTGGGCGGAGATACAATACAAGCCGCCAGAACACAAGATGGAAGATGCACTGATGGATCCAAGCTCAAGGAGGGCCTAGGTGCCGGTGTGGTACTCACCTCACCTAAGGGAGATCACCTCCGGTATGTTTTACAAGTGCACTTTCAGGGCATCAAACAATGTCGCTGACGAAGCTCTGATACATGGGCTCAATGTTGCAAAAGAAATCGGGGCGCTCAGGATCATTTGCTATGGTGATTCAGACCTTGTGGTGCAACAGTGTTCCGGAGATTGGGATGCAAAAGATGCCAACATGGCCTCATACCGGTTCCATGTGCAAAAGATTGCCGGCTTCTTCGAAGGATGTGAATTTCACCATGTGCCGCGCGCAGAAAATGAGGCCGCGGATACTTTATCCAAGCTAGGTTCGTCCAGGCAAGAAATTCCTCCCGAATAGCTCTGGCGCACTTGAGAGTTCCATCAATCAAGCCAAGTCCGGAGTCGGAATCAATTTTTCGTCCGGAATCACATGTGGTGCCAATGGAGATTGACGAAGGAAACCCGGGGACTACTCCGGCAAACTCGGGGACTACTCCGGCAAACCCGGGGACTATACCGGTAAACTCGGGGACTGCGACGCCCATGCCGGAAGAGGCAATGCTTGTGGATAGCATGGACATAGACATGCCGGTATTTGTGGTTAGAGAAGCACCACCTTGGGTTAAACCTATTAAGGAATTCCTGATCAACGACACCTTGCCGGCTGACGAAAATGAATCAAGAAGGATACAGAGAAGGTCCAAAGCTTACACCATCATTAATGGCGAGGTATACAAGAGAAGTGTTACCGGTGTCCTCCAAAGATGTGTGGAGCCGGAAGAGGGAAGAGAAATGCTTGAGGAAATTCATCGAGGAGAATGCGGGCACCATGCTTCTTCAAGGGCGTTGGTAGCAAAGGTGTTCCGGCATGGGTTCTACTGGCCCACAGCCTTGGACAATGCTGAGGATTTGGTAAGGAAATGCAATGGCTGCCAGAGGTACGCTAAGCAAAACCATACCCCAGCATCCGGCTTAAAAACCATACCGCTAACTTGGCCTTTCGCTGTTTGGTGCCTGGACATGGTTGGACCGTTCAAAACCGCAAGGGGAAACATGACCCACATCTTAGTAATGGTGGATAAATTCACCAAGTGGCTGGAGGTGAAGCCTATCGCAAAGTGTGATGGCCACACAGCAGTAAAGTTCCTGAAAGATGTAATCCTGCGATATGGATACCCACATAGTATCATAACCGACAATGGCTCAAGCTTTGCCCAAGGAGAATTCAAGCGGTTCCGTGAAAGCAAAAACATCCGGCTGGATTTGTGCTCAGGCGCACCCGCAAGGCAATGGTCAAGTTGAAAGAACAAATGCTTTGGTACTTTCCGGTATCAAACCAAGACTCATTGATGCAATGGAAAAATCGCCGGGATGTTGGATCGATGAGCTACCATCAGTGCTGTGGAGTCCAAGAACAACTCTGAACCGGTCTACCGGATACACACCATTCTTCATGGTTTATGGAGCAGCGGTCATACCAACCGACATTCTCCATGATTCCCCGAGGGTGCAGTTCTATACCGAAGAAGAGGTAAAGGAGGCCCGGGAAAATGATGTGGACTTGCTAGAAGAAGCAAGAGAGCTAGCTCTGGCAAGAACAGCCATTTATCAGCAAAACCTCAGACGCTATCATAGCCGGAAGGTAAACCCGAGGGTGTTCCGAGAAGGAGACCTGGTGCTATGCCTGGTGCAGCGCATCAAGGCAGGCACAAACTGTCCCCCCCATGGGAAGGACCTTTCATTGTGAGCAAGGCTCTCCACAATGATGCATATTACCTAATTGATGCACAGGAATGGAAGAAAGGGAAGGCGGACAAGTCAGGAGAGGAGACCAAACGCCCGTGGAACGTAGCCTTATTGCGTCCTTTCTACTCTTGAAGTTGTGGTGTAAGAAGTTCCTTTTTGTACCTTATGTGCTATGAATAAAAAGATGTCGGAACCTCGAATGAGTCTCGGGGACTTGCCTTATTAAATTGCATGAAACATGTCTATTTTTCTGTTTACCGGTTGCTTATTGAACGTTTTTTCTTTCCGGTTTAGTGTGTGCTAAACCCTACCGGAGTCTTCGACTCTGTTGTTCATAACTTGGCTTCATGGCAAGCAAGATAAACCGGTAGGGGATAAGCACATGAACTGTGGAGAGGGAAACCGGGAAAGAACAATTCGGAAAATTTTAACTAACCCCGGTGATACCGGTTTTTTGCAAAATTTCGAATTATTTCTAAGTTCAAGAAAATGCTTATTTGGTGAAAGAACCTTGTGCTCATACGCGAAAGAACGCCCAGAGAAGGCAGGCAGAGCCAAGGCAAAAGAACCAAGTGTGCATCGAGTTGGATGCAGAAACAATTTGGAAATCTTTGCAAGTACAGGATAAAAGCAGAACCAAACGCAAAAATGCTAAGGCAAACTTAAGATAATTAGCTACCGGTATAACTTACCGGCACAAAATGTTGTACGTCAACCGCAAATAGACTTAAAGTTTTACATCATAGGCCCCGGCATACCGGGGCAGAATTTAACAGAACATTGTTTTGAGGCACGCAGGGCCAAACAGCAGCGGTAAATCTCAAGGTAGATAATCAGGCAGCAGGGGCTTCCGGAGGAGCGTCGCCAGCACCAGCGTCGTCAGAGGCTCCTCCTCGGCTTCATCTTCCTCCTCATCAAGATAATCTTGGACGTCAGAGGAGGAATGAAGGTGCGCATTTCGGCATACTCCGCACGATCCTGCCGCTTAGCGGTAAGAATCGGGTCCAGATCGGTTTCCGCGCCTTCGCGCACTCCGGTGAGGGCATCCAGGTCGAGCTCCGGGTACCAGGAACAAGCGACGCGGAGGGCAGAGTCTGCTCCAGCGCGGGCAGCGGAGCACTGCCACTCGCGGATCCTCCTGCCGGCGCCCTTGAGACGATCGCTGATAAGGGAAAAAGTGTCCGGCACCTCCTCGCCAGGCCAAAGGGTCCTGAAGAGCTGGGTAGCTACATCAGGGATGTCGATAGATTGCGATCTATGGCGCGCATGTGAGACACCCGCGTTAAGCGCGACCAGATGGTCGTTGGGCGTCCATGGCACGGCAAGATTCGCCTGGCCCTGGGTGGTGCGACGCGCGTTAACCTTCTTGACAGTAGCCTGTGCAAAGAAAAAGGGCTAAGAAAAAAGAATCCGGAAGAGAACGAATCCGGAAGCAAAAGAGACCGGAAGAAAAGATAGCGAAAAGAAAATGGGGTCGGAGAAAAAATGGACTCAAGATAGGCAAGTGCGTCAGTTTGCAGGATCAGCTGGTTGCATTCCTTGTGCTCCTCTTCCAGCCGCGCGGCTTTCTCCTCGGCACCTTTCCGGGCCTTGGCCAGCTCCTCCAGCTCAGCTCGCAACACCACGGTGGCGTTGCTGGCGTCCTCCAGAGCCTCATCTTGGCCGCTGCATCGCTTCAGGCTTTGAGGACCTTGGCATGGTCAAGACCTAGCTAAATGAGCTGGGACTTGAGCTCCTGGTAGCTGGTCTTCTGGGCGCTCAGCTCCTCCTGATGTTGTTTAATGAGCTGGTCCTTCTCCCCTGCAACACAGAAAAGAAGGTGTAAACAAGAGTGTGTTCGTAACGTTGAAAATGAAACCAAGTTAGCAGAAGAAAAGAAAAAGTTATACGTTGGGCGGTGACGAGCTGCTCCTTGAGAGCATCAATGGAAGCTTCAGGGATCACTGTTAAACAGAAATTGCGAATGTTAGGAGGAAAAAAGATCCTGGTAAGAAAGATGCCGGTAGAACAAGAACTTACCTTGGCACTTATCGTGTGCCTCAGCGAGCTCCCGATGCTCCCATAAGAGCTCCTCAAAGAGGGCCTTCCGAGCGTCAGCCGTGAGAAAAAGAGGTTAATGAAGTGTCACGCTAAGAACAAAGTTCTTAACCCGAAACTCGGGATCTGGTGCCGGTTTCGCGCGTTCTAAGATAAGTTTCGCGCTAAGAACAAAGTTCTAACCCGAATCTCGGGGCTGGCAGTGCCTCTCGCTTTCTAAGATAAGTTTCGCGCTAAGAACAAAGTTTTCAACCAAACTCGGGGGCTGGCTGCTCGCGCTAAGTTTTCAAGTTCAAGTTTTGTCCTAAAAGCTGCGCTTTC
The DNA here is from genome assembly GCA_030979885.1 of Lolium multiflorum. Taxonomy (NCBI): domain Eukaryota; kingdom Viridiplantae; phylum Streptophyta; class Magnoliopsida; order Poales; family Poaceae; genus Lolium; species Lolium multiflorum. Next base: position 217,882,849 of record CM061752.1, on the reverse strand, counting down.
ACCACAAAACTCGGGGACTGGGAAGATAGACAGGAGAGAAACCGGCATGAAACTAAAAGATAGAACAAATCCGGAAGTAAGGAAACCGGTAACAATTGAGAAAAGTTAGTAGAACGTACCATCAGGTTGTTCGTGGCGTCGTACCACGCGCTGTCAAGCTCTTTCACGGCGCAGCGGAGCCGCGTGAAGTGCTCTTCGGAGGACCGATCCCCAACTGGATCAGGCCGGCAGCCTGTCCTTGCCTGCCGCGGTCGCCGGTTACGTCCGCGGCATTCCACTTCTGGGCGTAGGGCAGATGCCCCATCCCCGCCTCGCGCTTAAACTCGTTGATACGGCCAAGAAGACCGGTGGTCTTGGTGGCAGTATCCCGGCGGCTTTGGAGACATGCGGCACGCAGGGTGCCGCCGGCAGGCGGCTGGGGGCCGTCGCTTTGATGAGCCTGGAAGTCCGGGCGGTGGCGCCATAGAGCGGCCACGGAAGGCTTGGCGCTAGGAGCACGGCGGCATGAGGATGGTTCGTGGAGAAGGGGGAGCGCTAGGCGCATCACTCGGGTTGTAACTTTCCGGCGCGGAGGATTCCGGCGCGGAAGTTGTCTTTTTCTCAAGGACGGGAGGAGCTGGAGGCTCCGCCCGCCCGGCAGCATCTTCTTCTCCGGCACCGATATTGCTGGTGCCGGTATCCTGGTTCTCTGGGAGGAAGGGAAGATCCTCCTCCGTGCGGTGATCTGATGATGAAGGGGCCGCACGCCCCGAACTTGTTGTGCCCCCGAAAGGGAGGCAGAGGTGTTACCGGCACCAGGTGGTGCCGGGCTTGAGCGAGGAGGAGGGGTTGAGGTCCTCGCGGAACCCTCAGAACCTGATGGCCTTGGGCCAAGCTTGAGCGCAGGGCTGAGAAAAAGAAAGAAGGATGGTTGGAAGAAAGCAGCCGGAAAAAGAACTTGGCAAAAAAGAGGCAAGCGTAAAATGAAAACTTACCCGGAAGCGGTTGGCATCTGCTTGCGCCCGTAGCGGCGCACGCCCACTTTCTTCTCCCCCAAGGGCTCAGTCCGGAAGCGCTTGGAGGGAGGGGCCTGGCTGGATCCATCGTCAGATGCCGGCCGCTTGTTCTTTGGCCCTGGGCCATGAGTTTGTCCACAAACTCAGAGCCGGCCTCGGCGGCAGGGGCGGCACGTGCTCGTGGATCTATGAATTGAATAAGGCTAAGAGGCAATTCGGAAGAAAACAATAGTGGAAAAGTAAAAGAAACCGGAAAAGAAAATACCTCAAGCATGGTCAGGTCATCAGAAGACCCGGTTGGCTTTGGCGGAGATCGGCCCAGACGCGCTGCCGGGGTCTTGCCCATCTTCAGATCCTTCCAAAAGATGTAAGGATCTGGGTCGAAGGAGTCAAGGCGCGCTTCCGGCAAGCTCCTCGCCGCTCTGCTTCAATAAGGGGGAAGCGGTCCTTGGCCTAAAACATGAAAAGAAGATTAGCAAAAGCAGAAAGTCGCCGGCAAAAACAACCCCAATCGCATGATCCCTTACTTCTTGGGTTGGAGGGTTAGTGTGAAGGGAAGGAGGCCCCATTCCCGTTAAATGGCATAGCAGTTTGGCAAATCTGCTTAGCCTTGAGAACAACGTCCTTCTTGCTAAGGGGATGGCCTGTGATCTTGGTAGGATCGCCAGGGCCATACATCTCGCTCATCCTATGCGCACGGCGCTTCAGAGGAAGCACCCGCGCGAAATAAAGGTGCGAACAATATCGTCGGAGCAGATGCCGGTGTCCTTCATCTTCGCTTCATGAAGCGTATAATCCGGTTGGTCTGGTTGTGAGACTCCTTGTAGCCCCAGTTGGTCTTTGCGGGCGGCGCCGGATCGAAAGGAGGCAGACCAATGAGATCTGCGGCGCCGTTGTTCTTCACATAAAAGAACGTCCCTTGCCATAACCGGCAAGACTCGAGGCCGGAGAACTTAAAAAAGGGGCTCCCTTGACGGGAGCTGATTATGCAAGATCCGCATTGCACGCAAGGTTTGGGCTTGGGGATATCTAAGCCCTGAACGGAATTGATCCGAAGAGCAAAGAAGCGGGCAAACGTCTCAAGTGTGGGACGAATGCCGATGTAGGCCTCCATAAAGGTGGCATAGCAAGAAAGATAAAAGATAGAGTTGCCAGGAAGGTGGTGAGGTTGGAGTTTATAGAAATCTAGAAGATCCAGGAAAAAAGAGGAGGGAGGAAGGCCAAAGCCACGCTCAAAGTGAGCAAGAAAAACAACACGTTCACCGGGCTGGGGGTCCGGTACTATTTCGTCATCAGGGATCCGGCAAGTGACTCCTTCCGGAATCCTGCGGGACCGGTACAACCAATCAATCTCGTATTTAGTGACATTGGAGCCCATCCAGGCTCCGCGGGTGATTGGGGAAGGCTCTTCGCCAGATGATTGGCTGGAGCTACTCGAGGCTTCACCAGAGCTACTTGCTTCAAGGTGGCTGCCGGATGCTTGGCTAAAGCTACCGGGTTCTAAGTGGCTACCGGAATCTTGGTGGCTACCGGATCCTTGCTGGTTGCCGGAATCGGACTCCATCGGGTCTGAAGCTGTAGATTCGCCGGGAGATGGTCTACGATGTCTAACGGAGGAAGAAGAAGATGCGGAGGAAGATTCCTCGTCAGACATTGGGTGGGGAGGTGAAAGAAACAGAAATCCCACACTTGAACCCCGCGTGAAGATCTACGAGTAAGAAGAAAACCAAAGAAAAAGAGGAAATAAGAACACCGTAGACCCCAGATCTGAAAAACAAGCAGATGGCGAGCAAAGTAAGATTGGGACTAACCTTGAGCGTCGCAGTCGCTGAGGAAGGCTATCACCGGCGAAAGAAGGAACCTGCGGTCGCCGACGAGCACCGCCGACGGCGAGGCGGAGAAGGTCGCAAAGAAGCAAGAATGCAACGCACTCGAAGAAGGTGCTGCAGAAGGTCTCCGTACGACGAGGTCCGGCGGAGGCGCGGCGTAAGTTCGCCGGGCGGCGAAGCTCAAGCAAGCAACGGCGAACGGAGAGCGGCGGAGGCGCAGAGGCGAGGAGCACTGTGCGCGAAGATAGGGAATGCGAAGAAGAGGAAGAAGAAGGGGCGGTTGTGCTTATAAAGGAGAGAGGAGATGGGCTGAAAACCGCTGGGCCTCAGCGGTTCGCCTCGCGGCCCACGACGGTTCGCACCGCAGATCACCACGTGGCAAAGGGGTACACGCGAAAAAAGGGGAGGCCACACGGAGGCACACACGGGATCCGAAGCGGTGAGTGGGATCCGCAGTGGGCATTAAATGGGCGCGCAGGGGGTCGAGCGAAGTGACACCCGACACCGGCGCAACACCACAAGCGCATGTCTCGACAGCACGGGCCCGATATATTCTCGACCTCATCGAGGAGATATTTAATGACAAAGATGCCGGAGAGTAAGATGCCGGAAAATGTCTTGCGAGCAGAGAAAATGTAAGTCCTAGCAAAGATGCCGGATTTGATCCAGGAACTAAGAAAGTTAAACCGGTATCCAAAGATACGGAAACCTGGCATGGTCTGTTGGATAGAATCCGCCAGACTATACCAGCTTCGGGGACTAATGTTGGGGGATGACCCCCGGTATGCCAAAGGTATGCCAAACCGGATGGTCTCACCCTTCAAGATACCGGTTTAATGTTCATACCGGAATAAGAAGATAGAGTTTGGCTAAGTAAAGCTGCCGGTATCCCCAAGAGGGGTATACCGAACCAGGAAGGAAAGATACCGGCGCACCGGAAGGAAGGGCATGTCGGTGGCTGGTCAAAGATTCCGTCAGGAGCTAAAGGACAAGAATGAGCTAAGCAACTTTAAAAGAAGGCTTGAAGACAAAGAAGAGGATGACGGCCAAAGAAGCCGGAGGACGTCAGCCTCCATGTTTAAAGAAGACCCCGGCGTCATCCGTGATTAAAGTAGCTTTATAAAGTATCTTTGTAAAGTAGTTTGTCTAGTCAAAGATGCCATTAGGGTTTCTTGCCCTGTAAGCCACCCTCTCCCTATATAAGGAGAGGGGGCAGCATCTTTCATGCGTCCACGAGAAGAGAGAAAACCTGTAACCTGTTGAGATCGATAAACATGGTGATCTAGAGCGAGTTCGTCCTTGTGTCTTTCTTCTACCGCCTTGGCCAAGTTCTTGAGGAAAGCATCTGGAAGTTCGTCCATCTAGTCACAAACCCTCCCCCGAATCCTCTAGCGTCCATTCGGGCCCCAAGATAAGCCATCCTATGGCATCTGTCTGTTCACCACGACGACAAGGTGGGATAGAGAAGAAAAAGAAAAACTTGCTAAAAAGAATAATGTAGCTAAAGTTTGGACTATTACCACCACTAGTAATGTTGATTCTTCACATGTTGCTAAACCTCCTACTATTGATGGTAAAATAATTGGTGTTGGCAATGTTTCTACTCCTAGTACAAAGCGTGCAAAATTGCCTGAAACTGCTGAAACTGTTTGTGATAATAGTGCTGAAATTTTTCAGAATGTTGTAGATCATAATGGTTTAGATTTTGATGATTGTCATATTACTGAAGTTATTAAGTTCTTACAAAAACTTGCTAGAAGTCCTAATGCTAGTGCTACAAATTTAGCCTTTATAAAACATATTACAAATGCTCTCATTAAAGCTAGGGAAGAGAAATTAAAACTTGAAGCTTCTATTCCTAGGAAGTTGGAAGATGGTTGGGAGCCCATCATTAAGATGAAATTCAATGATTTTGATTGTAATGCTTTATGTGTTCTTGGTGCAAGTATTTCTGTTATGCCTAAGAAAATTTATGATATGCTTGACTTGCCACCATTGAAAAATTGTTATTTGGATGTTAATCTTGCTGATAATTCTCTAAAGAAACCTTTGGGGAGAATTGATAATGTTCGCATTACGGTTAAAAATAACCTTGTCCCCGTTGATTTTGTTGTCTTGGATATTGAATGCAATGCATCTTGTCCTATTGTCTTGGGAAGACCCTTTCTTCGAACTGTTGGTGCTGTTATTGATATGAAAGAAGGAAATATTAAGTATCAATTTCCTCAAGAAAGGTATGGAACACTTCCCTAGAAAGAGAATGAAGTTGCTTTTGATTCTATTATTAGAACAAATTATGATGTTGATGCTTCTTCTCTTGATGTTACTTGATTTGCACTTTTTGCGCCTAACTGAAAGGCGTTAAAGAAAAGCACTTCTTGTGAGATAACCCATGTTGTTTTTATTTTACTACTGTTTTGTTGAGTCTTGGAAGTTGTTACTACTGTAGCAACCTCTCCTTATCATGTTTTTGTGCCAAGTAAAGTTTCTATAGTAAATTTGATGCTAGATTTGGATTTTTGCGCAGAAACAGATTTACTGTCTGTCACGAATTCGCGTCCTTCTCTCTGTAGAAGAATCAAAAAGATCCGCCAATATACGTGTGTGATCCTCAGATATGTACGGAACTTTCATTAGTTTTGAGTTTTTCTATCTGAGCAAGTTAAGTGCCTCAGAAAATTCGTCTTTACGGACTGTTCTGTTTTGACAGATTCTGCCTTTTATTTCGCATTGCCTCTTTTGCTATGTTGAATGGATTTCTTTGTTCCATTAACTTTCAGTAGCCTTGTGCAATGTCCAGAAGTGTTAATAATGATTTTGTCACCTCTGAATATGTGAATTTTTGATTATGCACTAACCCTCTAATGAGTTTGCTTTAAGTTTGGTGTGGAGGAAGTTTTCAAGGGTCAAGAGAAGAGGATGATACAATATGATCAAGAAGAGTGAAAAGTCTAAGCTTGGGGATGCCCCCGTGGTTCATCCCTGCATATTTCAAGAAGACTCTAAGCTTGGGCATGCCCAAGGCATCCCCTTCTTCATCGACAACTTATCAGTCACTTCTAGTGAAACTATATTTTTATTCCATCACATCTTATGTTCTTTACTTGGAGCGTCTGTTTGTTTTTGTTTTTGTTTTGGTTTGAATAAAGTTGGATCCCACAATCCTTGTATTGGAGATATTACGCTCCACTTTTTCATATGGAACACTTGTGTTCTTAGTTATGCTTTAATGTTCATGGCGAAGGCTGAAAATTGCTTCGTTGATTGCTATTTGGTTGGAATCAAAAAATGCTTCATATGGTTTTGAATAATTTGATACTTGGCAATTGTTTTGAGCTCTCATAGATCATGTTTAAGCTCTTGCATCATGTAGTTTAATCTATTAGTGGAGAACTACTGTAGAGCTTGTTGAAATTTGGTTTGCATGATTGGTCTCTCTAAGGTCTAGATATTTTCTGGTAAAGTGTTTGAACAACAAGGAAGACAGTGTAGAGTCTTATAATGCTTGTAATATGTTCTTGTGTAAGTTTTGTTGTACCTGTTCATACTTGTGTTTGCTTCAAACAACCTTGCTAGCCAAAGCCTTGTACTGAGAGGAAATGCTTCTCGTGCATCCAAACATCTTGAGCCAAAACCCATGCCATTTGTGTCCACCATATCTATCTACTATGTGGTATTTTTCTGCCATTCCAAAGTAAATTACTTGAGTGCTACCTTTAAAATTTCATTCCTTTGTCTTTGCAATATATAGCTCATGGGAAAATAGCTTAAAAACTATTGTGGTGATGAATATGTAGCTATGTGTTTTAGTTCTTATAAGTTGCTTGTTGAGCGGTAACCATGTTTCGGGGACGCCATCAACTTTACACCTTTGTTGAATATCATGTGAGTTGCTATGCATGTTCGTCTTGTCTCAAGTAAGGGTGATTTATCATGATCAAATGGTTTGAGTATGCATATGTTAGAGAAGAACATTGGGCCGCTAACCAAAGCCATGTATCATGGTGGAAGTTTTCAGTTTGGACATTGACATAGGCATCCCCAATGGGCCTGCCAAAGATGGTACCCGGGGTTTACTGAAGGCCCAGGACTCGAAGAATAAAAGATTCGGAAGCCCATTTAGTGTTAAGGAAAGATAGATTGTATTAGGAAATATAGAGACTTGTAATCTTACGGGATGGAGACGAAACCCTCACGAAAACCCTCGGCTCCACCGCCCATATAAGGGGGAGTCGAGGGACAAAGAAAGGATCGAATCTATTGTCAATAGAACCCTAGTTTTACAATCAGCGAGTACTTTTCGGCTGCAACCTTCGAGATCTACTTGCCCTCTACTTCTAGCAAAACCCTAGTCTACAATCTGTAGGCATTGACATATTAATCCTTTGTCAATTGGCGCCGTCTGTGGGGATTAGAGGTTGCAAGGAGCTGATCTCGATGGCACGTCCAGAATCGTCGACTTCGTCGGTAGCAAGCAATGCGATGGATCGAGGTAAACGGGAAAAAACTGATCTAGTCGATTTTATTCCTCACCCGCCCTCCCATTTGGATGCATGTGCTTATCTGGAGGAGCCCATCGTCATGACGTTCGGAGAATTCTGATTTGGCGTCAACAAGGAAGGATCCTATCGTCTCGAAGTTCCGATCTCGTCGGAATTTTCAGCGATCTGACTTTTCATCGAGTGATGAAGAGTTTTCGTCATCACGCTTCATCGACACTAAGGCAAGCGGAAAGCTCGCCAAGATCTTCAGCGACACATCCTTCGAGTCGTCTGCGGACTCGTTATAAGCAGACTCCGACAGCGTCGACAGCTTCAACTTCATCGACAAATCTGCTGCCATTGGAAAGGTCTTCACCAATCTCTATGATGGTGTCACCAACCCTGATAAAAATCAATACTCAAAATATCATCAGATCTATGCGATTGAAGAGACAAACCGAGCACAACCGGAGACGTCAGAGGATTTCGACGATTTGGGCAATCCATACGTTGATCCCTCTGACCTCAGAAGAGGCCTAGGCACTAAATATGTCGGGTCTTCACCTCGCGAAAGAGTTCAACTCCCGCAAGAAGTGTGGAATAGGGCCGCAAGAGCCATGGACGGACAAACCAATGAACACGGCTACGCAGAAAATTACAAGCCCATCAATATAGACTTGCTCGTGTGAGTAGGGAGCTGGAAAACAGACAACATCCCTGAATAGAAGAAAAGAGGCAGCCTCCGCGTCAAGCAGGCGTCGAGCAGAGCTCAGTCGACAATCAGGAACTTCGGGAGATAGTCATAGAGACGCTCGGAGGAGAGCAAGATCTCGACTGCAAAATATACCTGAAGAAGAGAGAGGAAATAATTCCAAATCTCGACATGTCCTTCATGACGATCGATACAAGGGGAAATATTATCCCGAAAACACCAGAAGCTGGATACATGGCGACGCAAGCTTATATCCTCGCGTCCAGACCACCCCCTGGGGACCCGAGAGAAGCATTGTTTAATATGGCAATGGCTGGAGTTGGAGTCATGGGAACGGCGTTTGCAGCTACACCTCCCGAAGGAACTCTAAGGCAAAATAGTCCACGACCCAAGCAGCGCAAGATCCACCGAGAGCAAGTGGAGCAAGAGATACGCTGCTCAAGCAAGAGTGAATAGAGCGTGACAAGAAAGAAGGGAACATCAGCATTCACCAGAAGTTGCACGAAGATATGTGTGGGCTCCCGTGCTTACGAGACGAGTTCGAAAGACTCGAGTCCCGAAAGGGTTTAAGTTACCCGAAAATTTCAAGAAATTTGACGGCCTGCAGGATCCCGAGGATTGGCTCGTTGATTATCTCGAGATGGTGAAGCTGATAGAGAGGAACAGAGCAACAGCCATGCAAAGTATCCAAGTTCATTTGAGTGGTGCCGCGAGATCTTGGATAAAGAAACTTCCCCCAGGTTCCATCGACAGCTGGGATAGTTTTGAGGATATCTTCGTGAGGAATTTCCGATCCACTTGCAAGAAACCCGCGTCATTGGAAGAGCTGAGGGCGTGTCGACAGAAACACGACGAATCAATGAGAAAATATATACAGAGGTGGAACATTATTAAAAACTCGGCGGAAGATATATCCGACGAGAGAGCAATAGACGTTCGTAGCAGGAATTCGACGGGGAGATTTCGTCGAGACTTAGGAAGAACTAATCCTAAGACAATATCAGCATTGATGGAGATAGCAAACAAGTGGGCAGATGGAGAAGATGCGATATACAACAAGCGACATAGGTCGCCAGAAGAGATCGCGGTCGAAATTTTCAAAATAGAAGGCGATTTTCTCGCAGTTCTACAACAATGATGCTCTGGCCACATATCGGCTAGTTTCCGAAACTCGGAGGGAATAGTCGATATGAATACCAAAGGAGTAATGAGCAACAAGGCGACAATACAGGTGATTTCCGCGGTAACAGGCAAAATAGTGGACCAAGGTTTCAAAGACCTTATGTGTCTCCCGAGGAGATGATGAACGGACCGTGTCGAATGCACTTTTATCTCGGGACAACGGAAAAAGACAGTCAGGGCATCTCCAAAAAGACTGCCGCAATTTTCAGGCAATATTGCGAGCCGCAGGAATTGCAAATGCCCAAGCAATGAACAGAAACCCCCAGGGGGAGTGAGATCCACCTCCCACCTCCTCCCGCAATCACGGACGAAAATCGGCATCAGCTCAGATTAGCAGCAGCACCACATCCACCTCCATATGTTGATCCCAACTCCAATGGTGCGGTCTCGATGATTGAAAGCTGGGCCATCTAACAGGGCGCAGAAAGTAATTTCGCGGCAAGTGTTCATGGCAGAGAAGATGCCTCCACCAACGATCGAGTACCTAAATTGGTCGGGACAAGACATTGGCTTCACAATTGCGGATCACCCGCAGCAAGTTCCTCGACCAGGCAGTCTGCACTTATCTTACCCGCAGTAATTGCTGGTTTTGATGTGTCGAGTTTTTATAGATGGTGGCAGCAGCTTAAACCTTATGTATGCAGATACATTGAGGAAGATGAGCATATCCCTGGCAAACCTCAAACTGATACACGTTTTCACGGGATCACACCAGAGAAGCCAAGTTATCCGTTGGGCAAAATCAATCTCGACGTTCAGTTTGGGACCCGGGAAAACTACAGGATAGAGAACTTGGAATTTGAAGTGGTGGATTTCCCGTCGCAATATCATGCTTTGTTGGGACGACCAGCATATGCCAGGTTTATGGCGGTACCTCATTATACGTACTTATTGTGGAGGTTGCCTGGACATAAGGGACCTATCACAATTAAAGGAAGTTTTTGCTCTGATAAGTGCGACAAAGATTTTCATCGATCGTCGGAAACTTTCGGGATGCAAGCAGAATATATGGCGCCAAGGCTCAGATTATGATGTGCTGCCAGGATACGGGGAGACCACTCAGAGAACCAACCTTCAATACTGCCAAGGATTCAAAGGAGGTGCAGATCCACCCAACGGACCCGAAGAAAACGACGTCCATCGCAACAAACATGGACCTCGCATAGGAAAGCGCTCGTCGAGTTCCTCCGTGAGCATGGAAAATCTTCGCATGGTGTCCGGCTGACATGCCAGGAGTACCCAGGGAACTTGCAGAGCACCACCTCAACTTGGATCCTCTCGCGAGACCAATCAAACAACCTTTGCGGCGTTTTCGGAACCAAACCGCAAAGCTATGTTATCAGAAATAGATCGACTCAAAGATCTGGTTTTATCAAAGAGATATCTGAAGCCACGTGGGTAGCCAACCTAGTAATGGTGCCGAAGAAAAACACGAAAGTCCGTCGCATGTGTGTCGACTTTACGTGTGTCAATAAACACTGTCCTAAGGATCACTTTCCCCTCCCAAGGATCGATCAAATCATCGACTCCATCAGATGTGAACGTCTTTCCTTCTTGGACGCACTCTGTTATAACCAGATCAGATTAAAAGAAGATGATGAAGCCAAGACAACGTTCATAACACCTTACGGCGTGTTCTGCTACAAGAACAATGCCCTTTGGTTTGAAAAACGCGGGAGCAACATATCAGCGGATGATGCGAAGTGCCTTGCAACACAGATTGGGCAAAATGTACAAGTCTACATTGACGATGTCGTGATAACATCAAAGAGTGGGACAACACTGATCGAAGATTTGAAGGAAACCTTCGACAACCTCGACAAGTTCTTCTTAAGCTGAACCCGACAAAGTGCTCTTTTGGTGTTCCTGCGGGAGAACTTCTTGGGTTCTTGGTATCAGCAAGAGGGATTGAAGCCAATCTCGAGAAAATACAGGCCATCGTAACTATGAGGAAGCCGACAAAGTTGTGAGAAATACAACAGTGACGGGCAGTCGCAGCTTTAAGCGATCGTGCGCCAGTGGGAGAAAAAGCATTGCCGTTCTATGCGCTGATCAAACAGGGAGAGAAATTTCAATGGAACGAGGAAGCAGATAGAGCTTTCGAGAATCTAAAGCGCACAATTTCGACACCGCCCATCTTGGTGGCGCCTAAAGAGAAGGAACCTCTCCTCCTATATATCGCAGCCACGCCTCAAGTGGTCAGCACGGCTCTGGTAGTCGAGAGAGAGGAAGAAGGAAAGCTCCATGGAGTACAGAGGCCAGTATATTTCATCAGTGAAGTACTGTCGCCTTCAAAACAGCGGTACCCCCAATACCAGAAGTTGGCGTATGGAGTATTCGCGACAGCAAGAAAATTGCGACACTATTTTTCGGCGCACCCGATAATAGTGGTCAATGAAGCTCCTCTGTCAAATATATTAAACAACCCAGAAGCTACGGGTCGTGTCTCCCTTTGGAGAATAGAGCTTTCCCCTCGGACATCACGTATGAAAAAGAAAAGCAATAAAGTCGCAAGTCCTACCAGATTTTATCGCGAGTGGATGGAGCTACAAAACACGGGGCCTCCGTTTATCGAGAACCTGGACTATGAATTTTGATGGGTCCAAAAGGTTAGAAGGCGCTGGAGCAGGCGTGATACTAGTATCACCCGAAGGCGACAAATTGAAGTATGTCTTACGGATGACGTTCCCAAACGCATCTAACAATGAAGCAGAATATGAAGCTCTGATACACGAGATGAAGATGGCGAAAGCCTGCGGTGCAACCCGACTGAAAATCTTCGGTGACTCACAGTTGGTAGCACAGGTTTATATGAATCAATGTGACGTGAGTCAACGAGAGTATGATAGAATACAAGGAGATGTATAATGAGCTGGAAAAGGCTGTTTGATGGATGCGAGGTAAACCACATCAGCAGTTGAGCAATGATGAAGCCGATGTTCTTGCAAATATCGCGCAATGTCTCGCGATTCCTCCAGGAGTGTTTTGGGAAGAAATAAGCGAGAGGTCAACAAAGCCAATGAAACCAAAGAAGAAGGAGAATGATGAAAAAACCCTCGAGTACTACAAAAGAATCATTGGAAGAAGAAGAGGAACAGAGCTAGTCATGATGGTGCAAATTCCATGGATGCAAGCGTACATATCATACATCCTAAGGAAAACAATACCCGACGATCCGTTGAAGCAAGGCATAATCGTCTAAAGCTTTTACTGTGATCAAAGGAGAGCTATACAAACGAACTATTTTGGGCGTGCTATAGAGGTGTGTTACACCCGAAGAAGGAAGGATAATCCTGAAAGATGTACACGAAGGAATATGCGGGCATCACGCAAGCAGTCGAGCTATTGCGGCCAAAGTCTTCAGGGCAGGATTCTATTGGTTAACAACAATTGAGGACGCGAAGGAAATAGTGAAAACTTGCGACGCGTGCCAGAGATTCGCCGCAAAACCTCACTCTCCGGCAGCAGAACTGATGCCAATCCCATTATCCTGGCCCTTTGCTCAATGGGGTCTCGATATGGTGGGAAAATTACACAAAGCTTCGGAGGATATGAGTATATGCTTGTTGTCGACAAATTTACCAAGTGGATAGAAGCAAAGCCGATAAATTCACCGGACGGCGCGTCGGCAATCAAGTTTGTGAAAAGCGTTGTCTTTCGATTTGGAGTCCCTCACAGCATTGTCACAGACAATGGCAGTAACTTTACGTCCAAGGAGTTCAAAGCATATTGTGCAGAAGTGGGCATCAAATTGAGTTTCGCATCTGTCGCACATACACAGACCAACGGTCAAGTCGAAAGCCAATGGTATCATCTGCAACGGTATCAAAAAGCGTACATTGGGTCCATGGAAAAAGCTCGGCATACTTGGCCAGAGGAGTTACCAAGCGTGTTGTGAAGTATCCGAACAACACCAAATACAGCGACACAGGAGACGCCGTTCTTTTTGGTCCATGGAGCTGAAGCAGTACTCCCGATAGAAATTGTCGTTGCCTAATCGACGGTACCCCGGAGGAGGGATCCTCACGAGGGGGAAAAGAAGTAGGGGCCATAGGGCGGAGTGCACACGGGACGGTGGTGCGCGAGTTACCCGACGAACACCCGCACGATGACAGGCCTCTGCTGTATGCAGGTATCTGGGCGCTTGCGCGTTGTTACAATGGTTGTGGTTGTCTCGTTTCTAGCTCGAGATCTCCCCTCAGGCTCCCGGATCCGGCTTATAAGGCGCACGGATCTAGGGTTTACATGGAGAGTCCTACCGGGAATACAAGTTGCCTAACTACGGTACAATGTCTTCCGTGTACGTCAAGGATCCACCTATGCCTAACTTGTCGTCATGGATCCGGCTTCCTTCATGGGCCTCCACGGATCCGACTCCTGGCATAGACCTCTTCGGATCCGGGTACCTCTCGGGTCGGTTCGGATCCGGGTACCTCGTAGAGCGGTTCGGATCCGGCTACCTTCCTAGGGCGGTTCGGATCCGGGTACCTCTGTAGGGCGGTTCGGATCCGGCTACCTTCGTTGGGCGGTTCGGATCCGGCTACCTTCGTAGGGCGGTTCGGATCCGGATACCTTCGTAGGGCGGTTCGGATCCGGCTATCTCATAGGTTGGTTGGGATCCGACTCCTTGTTACTGGGTTGGACATCTTCCATCTTGATCAACAACAACTGGGCTGCCCGGTGGGCCATATGCCATCACCACCATCTGTGGGCCACCCGGGCTTGCCGGAATCGGACCATGTCGATGGTATACCTATGAAGTATATCCACAACAGTAGCCCCGGAGTTCTCCAAGATTCACCGTTCTTCCATCCAGCTCAGCTTGCGCATGTATCTTCATCCTTTGGCTAGAACGAATAATAGAGAATCTTGAAGGACTCCAAACTTCATATCTCCAACCAAGTATTGGTCGGAAACTTCATGATCCAATGGTCAGATTCTTCGAAGACACCATCCAACGTAATCTTCGGTATGGATCCGACTAGCCAAATGTAGGTTCGGATCTGACTAGCCAAAATATAGGTGTGGACCCGACTACCTAAAATATAGGTGCGGATCCAACTAACAAAAAATTAGGTGCGGATCCGGCTACCAAAAATTGAGGTGTGGATCCGGCTACCAAAATTTAGGTGCGGATCCGGCTACCAAAAATTAGGTACGGATCCGGCTACCAAAAATTAGGTGCGGATCCGGCTGCCAAAAATTAGGTGCGGATCCGATTACCAAAAATAGGTGCGGATCCGACTAGTTAGCCAGATTTTCGCCATCTTTGAAATTTTCTTGACATAACCATATGTATGTAGCCCCCGAGCGTTGAGTCGGCTTGCTCCAAGGAGACTTGATGCTCAAGAAACTTAGCCCCAAAGCGTCAAGGTGGAAATTTTTCGGTTAGTTGCTCCAAAGAGAACTTCATCGATGTAGCCGAGCGCCAAGGTGAATTTACTTGAAAATCCGGCTTGGAGCTCTTAGAGTAGCTTTATCTTTATATGTGACTAAGGAATAGTGTAAATCCCAAGCATCTAGGCGGAAATTTCCAGCACTAATACTCGAAAGGAAACACACTTTTCACTTAAGATCAAAATCGCAGCCCCCGAGGGTTGGTTCCGGCTAAGCATAGCAAGACTGAAGTTGCTTTTCCAGCTGTGCATGCTACGGATCCGCCTAACCTTATCTCATATGGATCCGGCTAGCTTCCCCTGGGTTTCTCGCGATTGCTAGGTCTGCTTGAAATCACCTTAATTCGAGGACTGTTGAAGGTCCAAGCATCATGTACCTGATATATAAGAACAAAAACACATTTGTATTAAATTGTTTCTTTGATCATGTTCAACAAACAAATGTAAGGCGGAACAAAAACGGCCTTTGAACAAATGTTTTGAAGCTAAAACTATGCAGCGGTTGAACAACATAAAACTGTCAAGGCGGAAACAACTCGACTATCTTGAACAGTTAATGTAATTTATATGTTTTAAGAAAGTGCTGGTTTATCCGTTCTTCTAGTTTATATGCTTGACTTTTCGCGAGACGGCGAACTTTAACAGAACATCTGAGGCGATAGCGCTTAATAGCGAAACAATCAAGAACCTCAGAAACAGAGGCCGGCTTTAAGTACCGAAATGTCACTACTAAGGAATCCACATATAAACAATAGAAAACGTGTAGCCAGAAAACTCAAGCTAACGCCCGAGGCGGAAATTTTGCAGCTCACCGGAGCCTTAGCGGCAAAAACGACACGCTTTTCACGAGCGCGACAAATCGTGGAAAAAGATATGACCAATAGCGAAAGCGATAAAAGACTCGGGATATGAGTGAACCAATCTTAATCTCATGATCATAAAATTTTAAAATATTAAATATAAATAAGGACTTAGCTGTTTGGAACGGAGTCAACGTCGGTCGTGGCGATTTTTCTTCGGCGCTCCGTCGAGCCGGTGCGAATTGATTATCGCAGTGGTCTGTAGGTGCGGATTCGATCACCAAAATATAGGTGCGGATCCGGTTACCAGCAATTAGGTGCGGATCCACCTACCAAAATTTAGGTGTGGACCCGACTTCCAAAAATTTAGGTGCGGATCCGGCAACCAAAAATATAGGTGCGGATCCGACTATCAAAAATGTAGGCGCGGATCCGGCAACCAAAAATATAGGTGCGGATCCGACTACCAAAAACGTAGGTGCGGATCCGGCCCAAAATATAGGTGCGGATCCGACTACCAAAACCAGGATTTGAATTTTTCAGATCTAAGGAGGAATCTTCCCTAGGAAGCTCTGCCGACTCAGATCGGATCTTCGCGCGTCCAGCTCGGCGGCGGTCGCGTCAGCGTTACTTACCAGAGCGTTCTCGTCGGAATCGATGGTTTTGCCGTTGAAGATGTGGATGCCGCCGATTGGGACGATGGAGAGCTTAACAGGGTTTGACCTAGCCGGAATCCAGAATCCGTCCGGTGGGACGATCGGAAAATTCCCGGCGTAAAGTACACGCCCCACATCGATCGTGTCGTCGTAGCTTCCCATGGCGGCTCTCCGGTTCCGGCCTCCGAGCGCCTCGGGCCCCACGGTGGGCGCCAATGTCGTTGCCTAATCGACGGTACCCCGGAGGAGGATCCTCACGAGGGGAAAAGAAGTAGGGGCCATAGGGCGGGTGCACAGGACGATGGTGCGCGAGTTACCCAGCCGGAACACACGATGACGGGCCTCTGCCGCTTGCAGAATTATACGGCGCTTGCGCCGGTACAATGGTTGTGGTTGTCTCGTTTCTAGCTCGAGATCTCCCCTCAGGGCTCCGGGATCCGGCTTATAAAGGCGCACGGATCTAGGGTTTACATGGAGAGTCCTACCGAATACAAGTTGCCTAACTACGGTACAATGTCTTCCCGTGTACATCAAGGATCCACCTATGCCTAACTTGTCGTCATGGATCCGGCTTCCTTCATGGGCCTCACGGATCGGACTCTGGCATAGACCTCTTCGATCCGGGTACCTCGTAGGTCGGTGGATCCGGGTACCTCTGTAGGGCGGTTCGGATCCGGCTACCTTCCTAGGGCGGTTCGGATCCGGGTACCTCTGTAGGGCGGTTCGGATCCGGCTACTTCGTTGGGCGGTTCGGATCCGGCTACCTTCGTAGGGCGGTTCGGATCCGGCTACCTTCGTAGGGGCGGTTCGGATCCGGCTATCTCATAGGTCGGTTGGGATCCGACTCCTTGTTCCTGGGTTGGACATCTTCCATCTTGATCAACAACAACTGGGCTGCCCGGTGGGCCATATGCCATCACCACCATCTGTGGGCCACCCGGGCTTGCCGGAATCGGACCATGTCGATGGTATACCTATGAAGTATATCCACAACAGAAATAGAGCATGATTCCCCAAGAGTCACAGAATATGATGAAGAAACTTCCAGAAGAGCTCTGGAGGATGATGTCGACGCACTTGATGAGGCTCGAGACGAAGTATTATCACGAGTCGCCAAATACCAGGACCTGAAAAATTACCACGGTCGACGATTGCGACCAAGATCTTTTCAAGTTGGAGATTTGGTTTTGCGACTAAATCAAAAAAGTCATGAAAAACTCGAGTCACCGTGGCTTGGACCTTACATCGTCACGAGTAATCGAGGAGGCATACGAATCAAGGACAAGAAGACGGGGATTGTCGAGCCAAATCCTTGGAACGTGGCGCAACTCAGGCGTTTTTACGCTTAAAAGTCGAAATATAGTCTCCTCTATAAACATACAATGTACTGAAATGCCCGCGAGTTTTCAGACGCACTCTTTCCTTTTTCGGGGCACCGAGTGGGGCCGGAAAGGTTTTAATGAGGCGGGCTCGTGGTGCTGCAATATAATAAAGATAGTGGAATTATATATCTTTTCGACAGGCTCGGGGGCTTCTACCCAGAAGATACAATATATATATACACAGTGCCGACAAATACAACTTGCAAAATATCTTGCCTTGGTACAAAATACCTCGCCAAAATAAAAAAGATGTCGCCAAATAGCGGTCAACATAAAGCTCGGAAGCTCGTGCCCGCAAAAATAGTACACAAATATAATTTATCTTGCTTTGGGACAACCTCGCATTATAAAAAGAAAAACATCGCCATCAAAACGCCCGGGGGCTTGGCTTTGAAAAACAAAAAATATAATGACTTTACAATATAGATTATGTCTACTACACACAAGATACAAATCCTTGGAGCAACAAATCTTCAAGGGTTGCCTAGTATATTATCTATCGTCAAACGTTCATTATTTATAGCGCGAGTGCTATGTTCAGCGTAGCTGCCCTTCACGAAGAATTCGGCGTCCATCCGAAGAAGTTCATCCATCATATCTTCGGCAACAGGGGTCACAACGTCGTCATATTTGCTGAAGTTCTACCTCCTCTTCGCCATCTTGGCCAAGCACTTTGGAACAACTTGACCCACGTCTAACTTTGGGTAGCAGATTTTGATCATGATCATAGCAAACCTTGCGCCAGCAGCTAGTTGGGCCCGCACAAAGCCATGGATCCGAGGAGCATCCCGAAATTTGTCCATTAAAGCAGGAAGAGTCTCCGGCATCTTATTACGAGGAAACATGGTGCCATAGACCAGAGACAAAGTCCTTGTACAAAAGTCGAGATAATCGCGAACCTGGAGTGCGCGATCCTGAAACCCGACGATCTCGAGTCCATTCAGGCGTGCCCCAGAAATTTGAACCATGATCACGCGCAAGTTTGAGAAGCGCATTGGATCGAGCTTCAACACGCTCATCTTCGGTAGTAGCATCCAAGAAAGAACCTATTTTTGAAGGAATTAGCAGGAAACGAGGAGACGAGCAACAAAGAAAAATAAAGAAGCATACCTGCCATATCCAAGCTGGCATCTGTCAGCAGTTGAAGCATAAAGTTCTCTCAAGAAGAAGCTGCGGCAGCCTCAGCAATCGCAATATCCCTTTCAGTTATAGCATCTTGAGCCTGTTGGAGCGCAATTTTTTCCCTCTCAGAAGGTTTTCGAGATTGTTCCATGAGCATAAGTGACTGCTTTTTCGTGGATTGGAGCTGTTGTCGAAGTTCTTCCAAATCCTGTGCTGAGTTTTTACCCGAAGAATCTTCAATAAATTCGACAGAGACAGGTGTTTTCTTCGAACGTGATGAAGGAAAAACCTCGGAAGGACCAGGAGTTGAAGTATAGTTGTCAAAAATCAACTGAAAACAAAATTTTCGACATCAATCATTGAGCAAAGATAGATTTCCATGCATTCTCAGAATATGTACATGTCTATTACAAAAGAAGGATCTCTAGACAACTATTGAAGCAACCATCGCCAAGAACACTACGGCGACATCGTCAAAATAGGAGAGAAACTAAAAGAAAAAAGCAAAGTAATCTACTTGACCTCCGGCTTTGAAGAACTCGGAGCAGGCGCTGGCTTATATCCAAGGGTGGCAAGGATCTTCTTCGAGTTGGGCTTCGCCGCTTTAATCAGCGACTTCCATTTCTTCGTCTCGATATCCTCGGCATCACCAACCCTTTTCCAGTCGACGTTTTGCTGGCTGTTAGCAACCAAGGCAATTGTACCTTCGACTCCAACCTTTAACCCTTCTTGGCGAAGTTGGAGTCCAAGGTCTTCGTTGGAAGTGAAGCACTTGGCGAGATCAATAAAGACTGCGAGTTCCTCCTTTTTCTTGAAAAAATAGGGGAAAAGCCGCGACAGGCCAGCTTCAGCTTCAGCTAGGCCGTTACGAGCTTCAGTACTATGAATTTCAAGGAGAGAAAGCGCATCAAGAAGCTCGTCATCTTCAGGATTCTCCAGCTCGTACTCTTGGCGTGTTCTCCCTGCTTAAAGCATAAAATAGAGTTACTCAAAGGAAAAAAAAAGAGGCCAAAACATGACGCGAGAAAGCAGCAAGGGTGTGAACACTTACTAACAAAACGTCGACTCTGCGACTCCAGTCGACCAAGAATTTCTTCTTCGCGAGCAGAATGCTGAGCTACATTTTCTTCTAGCGCCTTTTTTGCGTCGTCGAGTCTTTTTTGAAGATCCTCGACGGTAGCAGCTTTAGCTTCGGCTTTCATGCGTGCCATCTCGCTTTCCTCTAATTCAGTTGCAAGAGCGTCAGCGCGTCTGTTGGCTTCCGCAAGTTTCTCTGCCAACATAAGACAGATAAGCATTGCGACACAAAATAGTGACAGGATATACTCGACAAGGAAAGATGGACAAAGAAAAAGGAGGTACCTTCAAGTTTTTCGGCATAATCGCGGTACCCGATAAATTGGGTGCCGAAGCGAATGAGCTCTTTCATAAAAGGCTGAAGAGATTACCATGCAAAAAGGGTCAACATAGAAAGAAGAAAAAATCGACATCAAGGGGAAAAGGAGGGAAATTCAAAACAATAAAAGTCAATACAGGATAAAAGAGAACAATTTACCTCTTCCATCAAAGGAGTCGAGGAACAACCAGTTAATATGGTTGGTTCCTTAGTTGATTCTACCCTGGCTCTCTTCGGTGAAGGAGCTTGGGGGTTCACAACTGGCGTTGGATGTTCTGGGTTTTGTTGAGGAGGCGAAGTTTCGTCGCCATCAGGACGAGCTTCTGAGACAACTAAAGTACGAGACGTGCTCGTTCAAGCAGTCTCGTCGATAGGTGTATCTTCCTCTTCATCGCCACTACAACAAATATAGCGACAGGATAAAAAGAAACTTCAAAAAGTATCGACAAGAGGCAAAAATAGTGCATCAACAACTTACGAGCTAACAAGAGCAGCTTCGTACAGATCCGCAGCTTTCTCCTTAGCATCAGGCACAGGTTCCTCGGCATGGGCATCACCGGCCTTGGAGGTACCGGTGTCGACAGCTTCGTCTCTTTTCCTTTTGCTCCTAGGAGAAGCAGCTGAAGGAGGCGAGCGTGTCGAAGAAGTTGCTTCAGCCTCAGCGTCCTTTTTAGAGGATGCCGCAGATATTCGAGAAACTGCGGCTTCACTCTCAGGGCGAGACGCACCCTGGTTGTCGTCAGTGACAACGGCCCTTTCTTCAACTTCTCCACCTTCGGGAAGAGAAGGAAGAGGTGACGCCGTTGCGTGGTTCTATTCAAAGACAGGAAAAATATCGGTATGCAGTGTTTGAAGGAAAAAGATAGAAGGAAAATAAAGACATGAACAAAAATATCACCTGCGGGAGTGCGTTGCTGGCACTGTACGGCGTCACACCGCAAGATGTCGGGACGCTGTCCTTCTTGCTCAGCGACGAAATTTTTCGGACAAGTTTCGCCAAGTCATTGACGGACAAGTCAACTGACAAGCGATCCACATCTTTTTCGCCAGCGTACATCCAAAGGGGATTTTTGCGAGCTTGAAGAGGTTGCACCCTAATCCTAAGGAAGTACGCCGTGATCTGGATACCCGATAATTCTTGTCCACGAGTATTCTGGAGCTCATGGATGCGAGTCATCAGGGCCTCTGTCGCCGCTTTTTCTGCGTCGGTAGCCTCTGCATCCCAGGATCGGCGGCGACAAATTTGCTCGGCACCGTCAAAAGGAGGAATATTGTCTTCAACAGAGCCATAATTTTCCTCGCGGATGTATAACCATTTTTTGCGCCACCCTTGAACTGAATCAGGGAACTTGACGTCGAAATATTCGACGTCAGGGCGGACGTAGATCACAACGCCGCCTATGTTATAGGCGACGCTGGAAGAGCCATTACGGCGACGGAGAAGCGTTTCCATAGGGACCGGTTAGGCTGGATCCCGGGAAAGACTCGCACAATGTGATAAAAATAGAAATGTGGAGGATGGAATTGGGGGTAAGATGGTGAAGTTGCAGTCCATACATGAAAGCAACCCACGAAGGAAGTCATGGATGGGAGTGGAAAGACCACGGATGAGGTGGTCGACGAAACTAACCCGATATTGCATCGGCGGAGCTGGGTAGCTTTCTTCCTTGGGGAAGCGAAGCGCATCTTGCTTCCCGCTGATGCCAAGCTTCTTCAGCAGGTTGACATCCTGCTGGGAGATCTTGGATCTCTCCCACTCCAAGTTCACCAGATCTTCGGTTGCCATCTTTGCTTTGGGCGCGCTGTGCTTGGTGAGTTTGCGCAGTGGCATTAACAAGAGTGGGAGCAGAGAGCGCACGAGCGGGGGAGCGTGAGAAATCTTAGGGTGCGCTGGAGAGCTTTTGCAGAGGAAGAGCAGATGGGCGCGAGCGAAAGTGACAGAGGAAGAAGAAGATAGACTTAAATAGAGGTGCGGTGAAACGGCGCAACCGTTGGATGGAAATGATATGGAGCAGATGGAGTACACGTGGACAAAGGGTAAAACTGGATTTTCACCGAGAAAAGAAAAGACAGGCGGCACAGTGCGTGCGCCGGAAAAAGTGGAGAACGTGTATCCCCCACTTGCACGACGTGTCCATCAGATAGGGAATTTGGACCCACGAGGCAGCGAGAGAAGCAGTTTTCGCATGATTCCAATACAGTAATCGTGGCTATCATCAGCAATGACGTCATTTTGGACAAAAGAAAAACTCGGCTACGACGCCTAGTGAGAATATCGACAACATAGTATTATTTCGAGAGCCTTTGATCAAATACAAGTTTTTGCCCAAATGCTCGGGGACTCTTTTGGAAAAAGAAGGAAAATATCGAGTATGACAAAATAGAAATGGCGAGAGCCTATGACCAAATGCAAGCATTTGTTCATAGCCTCGGGGCTACTCCCATCGGGAGCGCTGGTCGCGCACCCGATAGATATGAAAAGCTCGAGAAGGAATAGCAATATAATGGCAGAAGATATTAATCTTTGGAGCCTACAACCAAGCACAAGTCCTTGGCTGTAGCCTCGGGGGCTACTCCCATTGGGAATGCTGTTCGCGTGCCCGATGAATTTAGATCAAAAGAAAGACAAAGAAGTGAGTATATTTCGAGTTATACAGATAACTCTACATATACTCCCATCGGGAAGACAAAATAAGTCATCGAATATGACTCGATAAAATGTGCTATTCCAACTGCCGAAAGCACTCGACAATATATTCTCAGAGCGCTAAAAGTCGCGAATAAATATCTGAATGCCGCAGAACTTTGCGAAGGTAAGACCCCAGATCCGTTCTGAGCGGCGTGGCACCGTCTCTGACGGCGGATTGCTACTTTTTCCCGGATCAGCAGATACGAAGAAAAATCCTAACGGACGCGTTAGGTACCCGATAAAATATGACCGGGACTCGACAAAATGGTAAGACCTTGCGGCACTGTCGAAGTTTACACCAGTATCCCGAGATCATGTCCAGGGACGTGATCTTGAAGTAGGTTTTTGTGGATTGCCACTAGAGCAGTTAAGTAGTACCTGATCCGTCAGATGAACTAGCCCAACTACTGTTATCCCTGCACAAAATAATATTTGCATATCAAAGAGTTATGTACTAAAATTTGACATGGTTATTGAATGATTAAAGTTGGAGATTTTCCCTGATTCTTCGATTCAAGAAAAATCTCGGGGGCTACTGACATAGGCATCCCCAATGGGCCTGCCAAAGATGGTAC
Organism: Lolium multiflorum; assembly: GCA_030979885.1. Taxonomy (NCBI): domain Eukaryota; kingdom Viridiplantae; phylum Streptophyta; class Magnoliopsida; order Poales; family Poaceae; genus Lolium; species Lolium multiflorum. Next base: position 217,859,634 of record CM061752.1, on the reverse strand, counting down.
CCGGGTTTAATGAAGGCCAGGACTCGAAGAATAAAAGATTCGGAAGCCCATTTAGTGTTAAGGAAAGATAGATTGTATTAGGAAATATAGAGACTTGTAATCTGGGACGGAGACGAAACCCTCTCGAACTCTCAACTTGTGTATTACGAAAACCCTCGGCTCCACCTCATATAAGGGGGAGTCGAGGGACAAAGAAAGGATCGAATCTATTGTCAACAGAACCCTAGTTTTACAATCAGCGAGTACTTTTCGGCTGAAACCTTCGAGATCTACTTGCCCTCTACTTCTAGCAAAACCCTAGTCTACAATCTGTAGGCATTGACATATTAATCCTTTGTCAGACATTCATCCTCAATCTCTTATGAGAATATTATCTGTCGTTGAATGCTTATGCATTAAAGAGGAGTCCATTATCTATTTTCTATGTTGTCCCGGTATGGATGTCCTAAGTTGAGATTATTCAAAAACGAGAAATCAAATGCGATTTATCTCCTTGGAACTTTGTACAGGCGGCATAGAGGTACCCCTTTGTGACACTTGGTTGAAACATATGTTATGCAATGATAATCCATGTAAATCCAAGCTAATTAGGACAAGGTGCGGGCATTATTGGTATTCTATGCATGAGGCTTGCAACTTGTAGGAAGTATTATGCCTAACACATATGAATTATTACTACCGTTGACAAAATTGTTTCTATGTTTTCAAAATAAAAGCTCTAGCACAAAAATAGTAATCCATGCTTCCCTCTCGAAGGGCCATTCTTTTACTTTATGTTGAGTCAGTTACCTACTTCTTTCTATCTTAGAAGCAAACACTTGTGTTAACTGTGTGCATTGATTCTTACATGTTTACTTATTGCACTTTTTATATTCCTCTATGTTGACAATTATCCATGAGATATACATGTTACAAGTTGAAAGCAATTGCTGAAACTTAATCATCCTTTGTGTTGCTTTAATGTCTTCTACTTTGAATCTATTGCTTTATGAGTTAGCTCTTATGCAAGTCTTTTTGATACTTGTCTTGAAAGTACTATTCATGAAAAGTTTTGCTATATGATTCAGTTGTTTAGTCATTATCTCTTTGTTAGCAATCTATTGCTTTGAATCACTCCATTCATCTCATATGCTTTACAATAATGTTGATCAAGATTATGTTGGTAGCATGTCACTTCAGAAATTATTGTTGTTATCGTTTACCTACTCGAGGCGAGTAGGAACTAAGCTTGGGGATGCTTGATACGTCTCCAACGTATCTATAATTTCTTATGTTCCATGCTACTTGTATGACAATACTCACATGTTTTATACATACTTTACATCATTATTATGCATTCGGCACTAACCTATTAACAAGATGCCGAAGCGCAGTTGCTGTTTTTGCTGTTTTTGGTTTCAGAAATCCTACAAAGGAAATATTCTCGGAATTGGACGAAATCAACGTCCATGGTCTTATTTTTCCACGGAGCTTCCAGAAGACCGAAGAGCATACGAGGTGGGTCCACGAGGAGCTGCCACCATAGAGCAGTGCGGCCAAGGAGGGGCCCGCGCCACCCTATGGGGTGGGCTCCTCGGGCGCCCCCCTGCGCTGCCCTTCCGCCTACTTAAACTCTCCGTCGCGAAAACCCTATTACCGATAGCCACGAGACGGAAATACTTCCAGAGACGCCGCCGCCGCTAATCCCATCTCGGGGGATTCAGGAGATCGCCTCCGGCACCCTGCCGGAGAGGGAATCATGGGAGGGCTCTACATCACCATGCCCGCCTCCGAATGATGCGTGAGTAGTTCATCCTTGGACTATGGGTCCATAGCAGTAGCTAGATGGTTGTCTTCTCCTCTTGTGCTATCATGTTTAGATCTTGTGAGCTGCCTAACATGATCAAGATCATCTATTTGTAATACTACATGTTGTGTTTGGTGGGATCCGATGAATATGGAATACTATGTCAAGTTGATTATTGATCTATCATATATGTGTTGTTTATGTTCTTGCATGCTCTCCGTTGCTAGTAGAGGCTCTGGCCAAGTTGATACTTGTAACTCCAAGAGGGAGTATTTATGCTCGATAGTGGGTTCATGCCTCCATTGAATCTGGGACAGTGACAGAAAGTTCTAAGGTTGTGGATGTGTTGTTGCCACTAGGGATAAAACATCAATGCTTTGTCTAAGGATATTTGTGTTGATTACATTACGCACCATACTTAATGCAATTGTCTGTTGTTTGCAACTTAATACTGGAAGGGTGCGGATGCTAACCGAAGGTGGACTATTTAGGCATAGATGCATGCGGATGGCGGTCTATGTTCTTTGTCGTAATGCCCTGATTAAATCTCATAGTGATCATCATGATATGTATATGAATCTTTATTTGTCAATTGCCCACCTGTAATTTGTTCACCCAGCATGTTATTTATCTTATTGGAGAGACACCACTAGTGAACTGTGGACCCCGGTCCATTCTTTTACATCTGAAATACAATCTACTGTAATCTCTGTTCTCTGTTATTCTTCGCAAACAAACATCATTCTCCACACCATACGTTTAATCCATTGTTTTCAGCAAGCCGGTGAGATTGACAACCTCACTGTTACGTTGGGGCAAAGTATTTTGATTGTGTTGTGCAGGTTCCACGTTGGCGCCGGAATCCTGGTGTTGCGCCGCACTACACTCCTCCACCAACAACCTTCACGTGGCCCTTGACTCCCACTGGTTCGATAACCTTGGTTTCTTTCTGAGGGAAAACTTGCTGCTGTGCGCATCACACCTTCCTCTTGGGGTTCCCAACGGACGTGTGCATCACGCGCCATCAGCAAGCAACGGTGTCGGCATTCTTCCGGCGCCGAGGGTGGGGAGCGACCGGTGGTATCAGGAGATCCACGACCAGCGCTGTAGGTTGATGCCGGAGGAGCGTGCCGGCATGATGTGGCCTGCCACGAAGAACGACGAGTGGTGGAGCGATTTCTTCGAGGTGGGGTGACATAAGGATTTAGTGTGGCTCGATGGGCTCACCGGGGCGCCAACACTGAAGAATGTGCATGGCGCCACCTATTCTGGGGTGTCCCTGGCCGCACGCTCGAGGTTGTTTCGGAAGGGAATCCGGCGTAGTGACCCATGGCTCAAGATGCCAACATCGCCACCAGCATCTCCACCAACCTGGTGGCAACTCAGGGGGCCGGGACGACGTCCCATTCTTCCTCATCCCGTTCATCGTCTATCGGGCCGACACACTCCATATCGTCGATCGCCCGTGCCTCCCCCTACCCCATGATGGGGGTCAAGCGGGAGGTGAAGGAGGATTTTGCGACGCGAACGGCGAGGCGCAACCCTCGCGCGGCGCCATGATTCACGAGGCTCATCAATCGACGTCTCTTCGCCGCCAGAAGTCGGAGCCGACGACGTAGGACGAGGAAGTCGACGACGGTGTGGTCTCTTACCTCCACAAGCAAATGCTCATCGCTAGAAACGACGACCCCGAAGGACGACGGGCTACGACGCGACGTGGATGGATTAGCTCAACGCCCACCCCCACCCCACACATCGCGCCTGGTAGGAGAACGTAGAGGACATCATTGTGGCGTCGATCGGTGAAACCAGCCCACTGTTGGTCGACATCACGGGCGACGCCGGCTACGCTGGACCTAGCGGCGCCATGAAGGACGATCCAACAATTACGACCGGCGCGGAAACAACGAGCTCACCGATGTCGACTACCGTTACTTCGACCTCTACTACCCGTGGCGGGCATCGCTAGATTTTTTTATTTTAGCTAGTGTCAAGAAAAAAAGTGACATGAATTTTTTAGAAGAAGATAAAATAATTTAAATTCCAAAAGATTTATTTTAGCACAAAGCCCACTTCAAAACTTTCGTGTGATTAACATCATTTTTCACACAATTCAGGGACTTTTTAAAATAAAGCACTGAAAAATCAGAAAAGCCTAAAGAAAACATGTTGCGTCAAAAGCGCCCACCACATCCTCTCAGAAATTCTAGTCGTCAGAGAAAATTCCTTTTAAAATGCAGAGAGAATTCGGAAACAACTGGTTTGATTTAGCAGTCACTGCACCACTTACTGCCTTGATATTCACATTCTTCAGCATATCTCTCCTCCCCCTGCCCCTCCCCATGATGGGGGTCAAGCGGGAGGTGAAGGAGGATTTTGCGACGCGAACGGCGAGGCGCAACCCTCGCGCGGCACCATGATTCACGAGGCTCGTCAATCGACATCTCTTCGCTGCCCGAAGTCGGAGCCGACGGTGTAGGATGAGGAAGTCGACGGCGGCGTGGTTTCTTACCTCCGCAAGCAAAGGCTCGTCGCCAACAACGACGACCCCGAAGGACGCCCGGGCTACGACGCGGCGTGGATGGATTCGCTCAACGCCCCCCCACCCCACTCCCCCACTCTCCCCACACTCAAACCGCGCCTGGTAGGAGAACGTCGAGGACATCATCGTGGCGTCGATCGGCAAAACCAGCGCACTGCTGGTCAACCTCACGGGCGACGCGGGCTGCGCTAGACCTAGCGGCGCCATGAAGGACGATCCAACGATTACGACCGGTGCGGAACAACGAGCTCACCAATGTCGACTAGCGCTACTTCGACCTCTACTACCGCGGCGGTCATCGCTAGATTTTTATTTTATTTTAGCTAGTGTCAAGAAATAAAGTGACATGAATTTTTTAGAAGAAGATAAAATAATCACTACGGGAAAAAATGCAGTTGCCGTGCATTGCATCTTTGCCGTGTGTTTCCGCACGGCAAAGATTTCGCACGTAGAAAAACGCACGGCAAAGATATTGGCCACGGCAAACAGAGACACGAGCGCACGGCAAAGATTTGATTCACGGCAACGACGGAAGAGAGCGCACGGCAGAGAAAGTTGCACGGCAAAGGACCAACATAGCGCACGGCAAAGATAGACTACACGGCAAAGACGCTGGCACACGGCAAAGCACAAAAGGCATCGCCGTGCACGCCTTTGCCTAGTGTTTTTAACAAACGCACGGCAAAGCAAGTCTTTGCCTAGTGTTTTTAACAAACACACGGCAAAGCAAGCCTTTGCCTAGTGTAAGCGCACGGCAAAGATGTAAAAACTGGATTTCTTCTCAGCTCAAAAGGTGTGGCGTGGTATAGTTATCAACAAACGAACGCTTAGCTCAGTGGCATGGTTGCACGCTTTTCCTACTCTACGTCCTAGGTTCGAATCCCAGACCGATCAGTTTGGAGCTTTCTTTTAGATAAAACATATTTAGCACACGGCAAAGAAGCGATCTTTGCCGTGCGGCGTCGCACGGCAAAGATCTTTGCCGTGCAACATTGGTGTGAGGCGCACGGCTGCCGTCAATGACTTTACCGTGCGGTCTTTGCCGTGCGGCAACGCACGGCAAAGCCTTTGCCGTGCATATAAGGCCATTTGCCGTGCAAATAGTTGCACGGCAAAGAAAGTTTTTCCCGTAGTGAATTCAAAATCCAAAAGATTTATTTCAGCACAAAGCCCACTTCAAAACTTTCATGTGATTAACATCATTTTTGACATAATTCAGGACTTCTTAAAATTAATTTAGCACATTTTCCATGAAACGGAAAAATAATCCTACTATAGATAGAGAAAATGCACTGAAAAATCAGAAAAGCCTAAAGAAAACATGTTTCGTCAAAAGCGCCCACGACATCCTCTCAGAATTTCTAGTCGTCAGAGAAAATTCCTTTTTAAAATGCAGAGAGAATTCGGAAACAACTGGTTTGATTAACTAGACAGCAGAGAAGTAGGGCATTCTGCTGCTATCATGCCCTCCACCAAAAAGGTGCCCTTCGGGATGCTTAATAAGGTCGCTGCAAGCATGGCAGCGCTCGTAATCCATCTCACGCCTCATCTTGTGATCAATCTTTCTGAATATTTTCTTGCACCCACCATAGCAGTACTCATCATCAAGGACATACACATGCACCACACGCATAGGCTCAGCGTTCGGATCCGCCAGAAGCTTCGGAACGAGCATAAGCTCAGCGAAGAACAGCTTTTTAGTCTCGGATGTCTTCTCCTCAAGAGTAGCAGTGAAATTGACGTGCCCGTACGTAGTCCCAGACGACTCGGAGAAGCAGTTGGACAGAAGAGTTGTGGCCAGCTTGAACTTGTGCGACTTCTTGTTGTTGTTGTAGTGGGCTAGAGCGAGTCTGGCGAAGTGCTTCGCTTGCTGGCAGCTTTCGGGAAACTGCGGTAGTATGTGCGCCTCCATGGCCTCGGCGGTGAGGTGCTCGGCCTTGGTGTCGGAGAATCGCTTGTAGGAGAGGAAGATGGTCTCGGGGGTGGCGTTGACGATCAAGGTGAGGGAGCGGACCATCTTCTCCTTGAAGGCGTAGAAGTCGCGGACGTCCTCGGGAGTCTCCAGATGGCAGTCCTCCTCCCGCATGTTCCGGATGAACTCGATGTTCTCCATCGTCGCCAGATTACCCTTGTCGATCATCGCTTTCGTCTCCGGCATGTGGGGCGGTGGATGGTACCACAGGCGTGGGATCCTCCTCCACCTCCCGGGAGTCCTCTTTCTTGTTGTTGTCGTCGTGGGTGTGGGCATGGACGGCGTCTTGATGGCCGGCGGCACTCCTCCGCCTGTGAGATTCATGCAGGCCAGGCGCAGAGTCGACTCCTCGAGCGCCGTGGGTGTTGCTGTGGTGTCCATCACGGCGACTCGACCTCGACGTCGTCGAATTGAACAGAGGAATTGGGGGATTTAGGTCTAGCGCCACGACGAGGGCCGCTTTTCTAGAAGAAGAGAAGCATTGGGCCGACTTAGTCTGGGCCGTAGCTGACAGGGCCCATTAACCAGTAACCACCCGTAGGCCCGACTCCCGCTCCGCGATGGTCTTGGCCTCTTAGCCGTTCCAAGAGCGAGTGAGAGAGAGAGCGCCGGCGGGCGGCGGCGGCGGCGGCCTGGTTAGTTCGGCGGCTTCGCTCGCCGGAGCAGCGTGCAAGGGGAAATCCTAGCGCGCTGCTTCGTTGAGCGTGTCTACTGTACTGCTCATATCGAGGCGGCGCGGTGGGCGGAAAGCGCGAGTGCCACGGCCACCGAGGTGCCGGCGTCTTCTGGTTGAGACGTCGGCGGGCGGGGCTTGGAATTGGAGGCCCTCGCGTGTCGCATTCCTTAAGGAACCGCGACGACTGGAAGATGGAGGATTGCCGGGCGCCAAGTTCGCCAGTGCGCGGCGCGAGGGGGTTGGCGGCGACGCAGCAAGAAGGGCCACCAAGTTGTCGTCGGCCACCAGAAACGGGGAGGTAACTCCTGATCCCAAACTTTGGGTTTCAATTTTAATTCTGCAGGGAGTAGGATTCGGGCAAAAGGGGAGGATTTTCGGTTCGTAAAAAAATTTGATATATTCCCCTCCTTTCCTCTATCCGAGCCATAAGAAAAATGCCAATATTAGCAACTTATAAAACTGGAGACGGTGAATTAATTAGAACATTAACAGGACATAATTAATATTAATCACGGGTATTAACACCAAACCTCCCTAGACCTAAAAGATAGGCAGAAGATAGATGTAGAAGAGGAGGATGTGGCCGGGCAGGCAGCATATAGATGTAGATGAGGAGGATGTGGCCGGCACTGCTCTTCCCCGGCATTTGTAGTTCGATCTTCCGATGTGGCGCTGTAGGACCAGCTACCGAAACAAACCGTCGGTTTTGGGTGCCCCTGATCAAGGTTCAAGGCACAAGCGTGGGAAATAGCTCCCACTTATCTCTCGGTCCATTGCGACCTGACCTCAAAATTCCAACACTCATTACGCTCCTACAGTCCTACTAGTACTATATGTTTAGTCCCTGGCAAATGCATAAATGACATTCTTTTTTATAAACATAGATTCTACTATCAATTGTAGGTGTAGAAAATGTTTGCATTTCAGTGTCCAGCGGTGCGGCAAGCTAGTACTCCTGTTTCCAGTCGCTCGAGGTTGCTCGAGTTGTCCGTTATACCATAGATATTCCGTATAATGGCACCATGAATAGCTGAAAGGCTTTGGACCATGCTGCTGGGCCAGTCGCCTGATACTCAAGACAAATATAAGTAGCAACCATAACTTGGAAGGTGGGAAAAGGATATTTTATATCCAAATGTACTTGCCAGAAATGTTTTCGTTCATGAAAAGCCGATTAACTATTTCTGAATTTACTTAAAGTTCTATTAAGTGAGAGCTGCCAACATCATTAGCTGCCCATATCGAAAGGGCAGTGAGCACACGGCCTTTCCATCCCTGCAGAAGCCAGTGGTGATCCTCGTTGATCATGAAATTCTTCTGGCGGCGCTTCTTTACTTGTGCTTTTAGAACACGAACTATGTCAGGATCCAGTGGAAGCTGCCTCAGCCCTGCTCGCTGATTCCGTGCATGCCATTCCTTGTAGTGTTGAGTACGGTCCACCCGGTCTGCACCCTGGCAGGCGATGATGTTCATGGCGGACCGTGCGAAGATGTCACGCTCCACCACCAACCTCAAGTCATTGTCTCGTGGGACAGTGGTCTCCATCAAATCAAATGCTGCCGTAAAGTTATATAGTGCATGGCGGAAACGTGTTACAAAGGAGGCAGCACAGTATGATGCATTGACTACGCCATGGATGAAGACGGCTGGCTTCATCTTCCTGATAGTGTTGAGGACCTGATCTTTTGGGTTTATCCTATCAGCAGTGAGGGTCTCGTCCATTAGGTTCCTAAATTGAAATATGCTGTTCACGATGAGTACCTCGTCAGGATTTATGTCGAGGTCCTCAGTACAGACAGTCTCAAATTTTGCGGTGATGGCGCGGAACTTGAATGGCACACCAAGCTTGCTTGCACAAAGGATTAGCCTGCGACCTGCCTCCTCAGTCCGCTTGGCAGGATGGAATGCTGCAGGTTGTGGCCAGCTGTTAATGCCAGTAATCCTCACCTCCGGAGGCCCTTCCTCCCTTTCTGCGAACCACTGGAGTAACTCCGTCCATTGCAGACCATCCCCGATGCCGTAGTGTACAATGTGCAGCTTGTTCTTTCCTGCAGCAACGTTATAAATGGTCTTGTTGCTGAAGAGGAACGCCACCTTGGTGGAGCAGCTGACATCCACATAAAGCTTATAGGCCTTTACAAGTTCCAACATGGTGGAGTGCTTCATCATGAGTAAGCTGTGGTAGAGCTGGCTCCCTTCGCCAGCCAGACGGGCCTCAAGCCCCTCGGCAAAGTAATGAGCCAAGCGCTCTGTGGTGGCCCCCATCGGTGACGAGTGCCTTTTGATTTTCTCTAAAAACTTGCCTGCGTTGTGGCGATCGTTGGTGGCCACCGCCTGTGCGCAATGGAGCAACAGTGTTTCTAGGTCAACCACAAACATCTGTTTCATGCCACTCTTCATGCGTGGCACCTGCACGCATATGTTCTGTTGCTTTATAACCTCACCGGTCATGACACGGAGCTTCTGCATTGCACCGGAGCACAAGCCGTGGTCCTCGAGCATGAGCTGGTCCAACAAGTTGCGGGCGGTGGCTTCTTCATCTGATTCATCCTGTACCGGAATCATGATTTGCTTCCTTATCCTTCCCACGCTATCCCTTGCATCATCATCTTCTTCATGAAACCTCTTCTTACAAGCCAACATCTCACTATCTGCACCAGGCAATAACAATCTGGCTTCTTCCATGCGTTTCAAGAATGCCATGGCTGATAGCATCTGCATGCCGGTGTGGCCTTCAACGGGGGAGAAGATGCTGTCCATGCCATTCAAAGAGGAGGTGTCTAGATCCCTGTCCTGGAGGTTCATGGTGCTGGGCTGGCTGGGCAGCAATGCAGAAGAAAGCATGATGGGTGCCGAGGACTCCTGGCCATTTGGTGATGTTACGTCAGGCGCACCTGAGAGGATTTGCGCGAAGGGCTGCTGGGCTTGCAGGAGAATCGGGTTCTCGGGGTACTGATACATGATTTTCTCAACAATGTCTTCCTCCATGAGCATGCGGGAGATGCTGTCTAAGGCCATATGTAAATTCTGTGCAGGCTGCTGATGGGGTGTCGGGGGGAGGTCGAGGAAGATGGAGGGGGGCGGTGATGTTGGCCTGACAAAGCCCAAGACTTCCTCCGGTGTGGCTGCCATGAATGGGTGCATGGTGCTTGACAATGGTGTGGTGTATGTTAGTAACTACGACTTGGAGTTTGTTATATCTATCGAAGTTTCTCCATCAGTTTTGCTGACTGTTGGAACTACCGATGCTGCCATTTCAGCAAGTTGGATTAGTCGTCCAGCACCAGCAGTGCCTGCACAAATGTACAAAAGAATCACCTTGGTTTTGGAGCCATTTTCCTAACCATTAATCCCTGTCCGGTCAAATTTGGTACAACTTCTGCAGAATATTGATGCATCGACATGTTGTGCTATATACTGTAAGATCCAAGGATTCTGTTCCATTAATGCTGGATGTAATCATAGTCCTGGGGAGAGAGTTATAATATACTCCCTCCGTTCCTAATTATAAGACGTTTTGGCAGTTCAATTTATTAAGGAACTATGGTGGTAGTTTGTCCTCTCGGTGATTTGGTGGCCGAGAAATGGAACCTTCGATGAGAATCACCAGCGAATAGAACGACTGTCAGTTATTCTGAACTTGTGAACTCTGATGCAGAACATTTGAGCATTTTTCTTTTAGCCTGAACGGCAGGAGCTCTGCTTTGCATTGATAGTAGGGCAAAAAAATTGTACAAGCCAAAAACTACTTCAAAGAGGAAACTACAGAAGGAAAAAATGATAACAGGATACTAGCCTTGCCTAAGAAACAGATAAAGCTAGGTCAAAACCACCAAGCAAGACACACATTTGAGCATTTTGTATGCTTTCTCAGAACTCAGAAGCGATTTCTCCAGATATTCTTTATATGAATTTTTTCAAATATGAAGGCACCGTTGTTTCTAGCACTGGAGTAGTTTGTGGTTACAATTCATCATTTACGGAAATAGTAGAAATCGAGCCAAGAAAACTGGCGAGAACATGCAAACTGTACCTACATGCAAACTGTAGCTGTTGTAGTTTATCAACCTAAAAGGTTTCAGCTTTCGCGCAGTAAACTGAGCATCAGCTCAGACTTGCTGTAACAGTTTCTCGCGCAACTGGTTTGATGGCTCTGCAGTTACTTGTGCATTTTCTGGTTAACAAATGGAAATCCTGGTCATCAAATTTTCTGTCAAAAATTTCCTGACCGGAAAATATATTGGATATATCAGTCAGTTTCAAGTTCAGTAACTTTCTAGTGAGTACTCTGTTCAAAAAATTTCAGTCCGAAGATAAGCATATATACATATTCATTCATTCGATGAGCATTCAATTCATTAGGATAGGAGGAGTAGATGGTTAGTACTGTTGTTTCCAGTCCCTCGATATTTCTCAAGTTGCCTGTTATACCACATGTATTTTGTACCATATCACCGGGAATAGCTTGGAAGGCTTTGAACTATGCTGCTTGGCCAGTTGGCCACTTGCCTGATACTCAAAACGAATACAAGGGACCACCATAACTTGAAGGTGCAAAAGAGACATTTCATTCAATAATCATAGCCAAGTGCATTTGCCAGAAATGGTTTCTTTCATGAATACCCAATGGACTATATGGGAAAAACATGGTTGAAATGTTGCTAAGGGTGCATTAAACTACGGTTCTTGAAACTATGTTGAGTGACAGTTAGCTAGTAACATTATTAGCTGCCCATATCGAAATGGCAGAGAGCACACGACCTTTCCATCCCTGCAGAAGCCACTGGTGATCCTCGTTGATCATGAAATGCTTCTGGTTGCGCTTCTTCACTTGAGCTTTCAGCACACTAATAATGTCAGGATCCAATGGAAGCTGCTTTAGGCCCGCTCGCTGATTACGTACTTGCCAATCCTTGTAGTGTTGAGTACGCTCCACCCTATCTGCACCCTCGCAGGCGATAATGTTCATGGCGGACCGTGCGAAGATGTCACGCTCCACTACGACCCTCAAGTTATTGTCTCGTGGGACAGTGGCCTCCATCAAATCAAACCCCGCCGAGAAGTTATAGAGTGCCTCACGGAAACGTGTTACAAAGGAGGCCGCACAATATGATGCATTGACTACACCATGTATGAAGACAGCTGGCTTCATCTTCCTGATAGTTTTTAGGACCTGGTCTCTTGGGTTTATCCTATCAACAATTAAGGTCTCATCCATTAGGGTCCTAAACTGAAATATGGTGTTCACGATGAGTACCTCGTCAGGATTGATGTCGAGGTCCTCAACACGGACAGTCTCAAATTTTGCGGTGATGCCGTGGAACTTGAATGACACACCAAGCTTGCGTGCACTAAGGATTAGCCTGTGACCTGCTTCCTCAGTCCGCTTGGCAGAATGGAATACAGTTTGTGGTCTGTTAATGCCAGTAATCCTTACCTCCGGAGGCCCTCCCTCCCTTTCTGCGAACCAGTGGAGTAAGTCTGTCCACTGGAGACCATCCCCGATGCCGTAGTGTACAATGTGCAGCTTGCTCTTTCCCGCGGCGATGTTATAAATGGTCTTGTTGGAGAAGAGGAACGCCACCTTGGTGGAGCAGGTGGCATCCATGTAAAGCTGATAGGCCTTGATAAATTCCACGACGGAGGAGTGTTTCACCGTCATGAGTAAGAGGTAGAGATCACTCCCTGCACCAGCCAGACGTGCCTCTAGCCCCTCAGCAAAGTAATGAGCCAAGCGCTCTGTGGTGTCCCCCGTTGGTGATGAGTGTCCTTTGATTATCTCTAACAACCTGCCTGCGTTGCGTCGGTCGTTGGTGGCCACCGCCTCTGCGCATCGGAGCAATTGTGTTTCTAGGTCGAGCACAAGCATCTGCGCCATGCCACGCCTGATGCGCGGCACCTGCATGCATATGTTCTGTTGCTTTACCTCACTTGTGGGCTTCTGGGTTGCACCGGAGCCCAAGCCATGGTCCTTGAGCACAAGCTGGTCCAACAAGTTGCGTGCGGTGGCTTGTTCCTCTGATTCAGAAATCATGATTTGCTTCCTTCTCCTGCCCACGTTATTATCCCTCATATCTCCATCCTCATGAAACCTTTTCTTACAGGCCAACCTCAAATTATCTCCACCGGGCAAGAACAGTCTGGCCTCTTCCATGCCTTTCAAGAATGCCATTGTTGACATCATCTGCATGCTGGTGCTTCCTTCAATGCTATTGGGTTCCACAGTGTCCTGGCTGGGCAGCAATGCAGAAGAAAGCATGATGGGTGCCGAGAACTCCTGGCCATTAGACGATGTTACTATGTCGGAGGCACCAGAGAGGATTTCTGCGAAGGGCTGCTGGGCTTGTAGGAGAATCGGGTTATCAGGGTACTGGCACATGATTTTTTCAACAATATCTTCCTCCATGAGCATGCGGGAGATGCTGTCTAGAGCCATATGAACATGTTGTGGCTGCTTATGTGGTGTCGCGGGAAGGTCAAAGAAGATGGAGGCGCGTGGTGGTTTTTGCCTGGCAAAGCCCAAGACTTCCTCTGGTGTGTCTGCCATGAATGGTTGTTTGAGAATTGTGCAGGGCGTGTTGATATCTAAGACGTGCATGGAGTTGGTTATATCAAAGTTTCTAGCTCTATCCTTTTGCTGACTGTTAGAATCACTGATGTCACTGATGCTGTCATTTCAGGAGGTTGGAGAAATCGTCCAGCACCGGCAGTGCCTGCACAAATGTACAAAAGAATAAGATTTTACTCACCTTGTTATTAGATCCAGCTTCCTAACCGTACCTTGACCCTTGTCCGGCCAAATACGGCACAGTCCATGTAGAAAATCAATTCATGTGTCGACTGTGCTATATATTGTGATATTCAAGGAGTATGTTCCATTGATGCAGAAAATATTCATAATCTTGAGGAAAAAAGTTATAATGCAGTTTTCGATAAGAAGCACCGGCCGATACAACTGATAGTTATTCTGAACTTCTGAGTTAATGCAGGGCATTTGAGCCTTTTGTATGCTTCCTATGAATTCAGAAGTTTTTTTCAGATATTAAGACACCCCTGTTTCTAGTAGTGGACTAGTTTGTGATTACAAATCACCATTCACTGCCAATAGTACAAATCGAGCCAGGAAACTGTCGAGAGCATGGAACTGTAGTTGTTGCAGCTTATCAACCGAAAAGGCTTCAGATTTCACGCAGTAGAGTGAGGATCAGTTCAGCCGTGCTGTAAGCCTGTAACAGTTCTAAGATCGGAGGCAACTCGTGTGATGACCATGCGTTTGTGTCTAATTTTTCCCTGGCCGGATGTGGTGCGTCTCCCAAGGCAGATGTGCTGAATAAATCAGCCAGGTTCAAGTTCAGAAATTTTCTGGGGACTATCATGTTTAATTTTTTTCTATCAGAAGATATCCATATCGATGAGCATTCAATCCATGAGGCTAGGCATATATGGCAGGAAATGATTGTGCACTCTATCCCATTTAATTTTGGTTGATATCTCAAGGAGAAAGAAGAAACCTTTTCCAATGCGGTTCTTCGCGTCATTTCCGTGCCAGAAAAGCTACCTCTGGATACGCTGACGCTATGATAACGGTGGTCAGAAACGTTATCTCTAAAGCGAATGGAACTAACTCAACAGAAGAAACGGAAGAGCATTTTCCTTGAGAAAGTGGGCGGAGAAGGAGCAGCCGCCCTTCTAGTGAGCTCCTTCTGGTACGGTGCGCCCTCAAGCTATTTTCTATCAATTTTCCATTTGGAACTTCAGACTGCGGTCTCAGATAAGCTTAGAGCATCCACATTCCATACAATTATACAAATGACACTCTATAGAGGTTAATAGAAAACGACAAGCAACAGTGAACTGATGCGACGATAAGGTGCTAGCAGTTAAAAAGCTTAGCACCATGCTAAGCTTGTTAATTAATATTGCACTCCCTAAGATGGTGCCAAGGGATGTGACTGAAGAAGCTAAGGGAGTACATGAAACTGATTTGTCTACTTTAGTGGCCAATGCAATGATTTCAGATGCAAATGTTCTTAAAATGATTCCATTGTGTTTATTTCATTTTTAGACAATCTGTATTAGTGAAGTGGATTCAAACATGCCATCTCGTTCTAAGTTTGATTGGAAAAAAGGTATATTTCTCAAAAGTCGAAATATCACTATGTACACTTCTGGGCCGTACTTGTGAAAATCAATTCTGTCAATTGTTGGACACACCTCAGTTTCATTTGGTAGATCACTGAAATTTTCAATTGAAATGACATTCCCGAAATTTCCAATTGAAATGACAGTTCCGATTCCATGACATTCAAACATGTTGGGTATGGAATCTCGCTTGAGTTCCACCATCTTGACACGACAAACAATCTCCTATGGATTCTTCTGCATCAGGTGATCAAGACGGACCCTAATTCGGTATACAAAGATGTGGTCGGAGACGCGGAAAAGTCCGGTTTGAACCTGGGTGCATGTGAACCCTAGTTGGAAATGCATTTTCCAAATATTAAAAAATTCTGAAATAAAAATAACCGGGTACGTACGCATGTTTCATGTGTGCGTAGAAATTTTCGGAGAAACCACTTTTTATTTCAGAATCTAATAAAGACAAAATACGGCTATATAGCCCTGCAAAATTTCATTTTTTTGCCGAGACAAAATAAAAGGTTTTTTTGTCACGAAACTCATGTCTAGGGCACATATTTGAGATCATCTGAAAAATTATTTTGTGTTTCGATTTTTCAAACATGTTTTGACATCACAAAACTTTTTAAAAAGTGGGTTCACAGCATTTCCATATATGCAGTCTCGACGAGATGCACCCTTTTGTGCATAATTCCAAAGTCTAGTCCACAGGAAGCACGACAATGTGGCCTAGTACTGAGCCATGAGGTTATTTTTTTATGTTGTTTCATTTCATGTTTGCTGATATACTTCTCGTGAGAGAGATAAAGATAACAACTTCAGAAGTGCCAGTACAGGGCGTATCGAGCACAATCGTTAGGAGTAAAAAAGATGACTCGTTCTCTTTAGTTCAGATATCATCAGAATACACACCACTGTGTTTTTCTATCCAGGAATTTGAGTAAAGTGAGATGTACACCGATCCAGACCGTGAAACACTGAAACTATGCTGTTCGTGTGGTGGTTTAGGTACACAAACTCCAAAGTCCGAACAAACTCTCACCAGAACAATCCCCTCCTATTTTTTCGGAACTGTAAGAATCCCCTCCCTTTGCTCACACCACAGTTGCCATCGAGAACATAGCTAAAACCTTTATTAACAGATGATGGTAATCCAGACTTCTACAGCTTGGAGGGCTTGGGGAAGATGTCGGGCGTGAACTTCTGCGCGGCGCTGATGCTCCCCTTGATCTTCAGCTTACCCCTGCGCAGCAAAAAAACACTGTTATCCTCCCGCTCCTTACAACGAAAAAGGGTCGATCCTTCAACGAAAAAAATCTCTGAACAATCAGCGGAGAAGTTTTTTTTTTTTTTTTTTTTGAAGTAGCGGAGAAGTTTGTGATTATTCTCTTCGCAGCTGTCTCACCTTATGAATGCCATCTGCGGGTTCAGCTTGCCGCTGGAGATGGCGAGGAAGTCGTCGTCCGTGAAGGTGAAGCTCGCGTCAGGCTTCCCCGCGTACGGCCCTGCAGGTCAAAGGCCAAAGAACAGTGAAGAATTTCGTCAGGAACACGAAGCAAGAACAAAAATTTGAGGCACGAATCGAGGGTGGGGGGCTGGGACCTGTGGAGACGGCGCCCTTCTTGAGGTCCACGACGAAGATCTCCTCGTCGACGCCCATCTTCTGTCAGATCGGAATCGGAAGAGCAGCAAGCATCACGCGAAGTCAATTCCACGGGAGAGACGGGGAAAGATTCAGCTGAAGAGCAGAGGGGCGTTGCGGATTGGGGGTAGGTACCTTGGGCGAGATGTGGAGCTGGTAGACGAAGCCGACCTTGTCGGTGATCTCCTTGCCGGCGTCGGTGGCGAGGTGGGCGCTCATCTGCTCCAGGAGCCGGGCCGCCTTGAGCTTGCTCGCCTCCATTGCGGCGCTCTGGATTTCGCGACAGGGGATGGGAGGTAGGAGATTGGTTTGTTTGGGATCTTGGGACTGTGGGAGATGATGAAGTGGCTCTATTAATGGACGCAAGTACGGCTCCAACCACCGGGGAGGCGTGCGGGCACGGGACTCGGCCAGGCCGCGGTGGCGCTGTCCGGTGGTTAGTCGTTGGGCGCCCCCTAACTTGCATTTGCTCCCACGATTGCAAGATTTTCGATTGCAACATCACGTACGGTTCACGCGAATTATCGCTGTCATGGTACAGAGTTTGTGAATCGATAGATACCGTGGCCGTCGGACTGCATGATGCGACTTGGACACAACACACCGTGCACGTAAAACTGCAAAAATCTTCTTTAGGGAAGGCCTTTGGTATGATGTTAAATAGTCTGCATCTCCCCTTGCCGTTCTCTCTTCCTCGTGCACCCCTCACTGCCGTCGGAGAAGAGCATCGCTGATGTAGCATCACCGGCATTAAATCAAGTCTGACTGCTAGGAGTCCCGTCCCGTTGCATTTGTTTTTTTTTCGATAAAGGGAATATATTAATATCAAAAGATACCAATTACACCCAATGACACCTTCAAGCACTGGCACGGATGACATTCTGATATAACAATACATCCACCACCAAGACAACACAAATATGTTCTCCAAACGACGCAAAAGTAGGTGCTCTAACACCGTCGTCGCCTGATCAAAGATCTTAGGTTTTCACCCTGAAGATAGTCCCCGCTCTCAAAACAATGCCTCCAACAAGGTCATTGCCAGGCACAACCAGTTGCATTTGTTGCCCACCGCCCGATCAAAATTCGTTCACATTGACCCATTTCAGAGACCGGCTCTCGCATGTCCCCACGCTGCTCTCTTTCTCACTCCACCCACCACCTCCATCGCCATAAAAGAGCATCCGATGTTGCAGCACCAACGAAAGGGGATTGTACCTTCGACTCCCACCCTTTGCACCGGCACAACGGTGCGACAAATTGCAGCTTGCAGCAACAACGCTACCCCTTGTAGCTTTTGTATCCGCCCGCTGCATCTCCAACAACAACCCTTTGCAGCATCGAAGCATCGTGAGATGACTTGCAACACCGACGCCAACCGTTGGCAGCAGCACCGCCCAGTCCTTGCAGCATCGGCAGCTGACGCTGGCAGCACCATCGGGCAGCGCCGGTGCTACTGTTGTAAACCTTCCTTTTGAAACAAGGGTGGTGGCTTTTGCAATGGTTGCGTCACATCAAGAGGAGGGGGAGAAGGTGGCGTGAGCCCACAACTCCGTTGATCGTCCTTGCAGCATCGACTACCCATTCTCCTCTTCTGCAACGTCGGCGACGTCATTATCCGCGAAGAGTGCGCGGGAGGGAGACATGTGGCGATGGTCATAACTTGGAGCAGCTATTGAGGGAGGGGGTGTTGGGAGCAAGCGGTGACAATGGTGGAGGCGACGACCGCTCATGTTGGGGCAGGTGGATTAAAGTGTAATGTCAAATTGTTTATAGGAATTTTCTTTTGCGAAATGACATCTATTAATCATCATCAAGGTACAAAGAGTAGTACTCCCTCCGTCCTAGAGTTTTAGTCACAATCTCATTTTCAGGTTGTCCTGCTAATGAAGCAAATAAGGCACAATTTGCATTAATTACTGTTAATTAGCACATGCAAACCGTCTCCTCCACATGCATCCCACACCTTCCTCTTCCCTTCCACACTTAATGCTACGGTTGGCATGCATGGAGTGTGAACATGATCAAATTCATGCATGGCCGCATGCATGAGCCATTTCCTCTCTCTTAACTCACATAGCATGTGAAAAGGAACCGGTTTCTCTTCTTGTGCTGTGTATAAAAGGCACCAAGCTCTTTGGTGAGTATTCCCCATCTTCATATTCTCGGAGAGCATGGGTAGTCAGGCCGTGATAAAGTTTGAGCAAGTTTGTATGCAAGTTTCTATGTAAGTTTCTATGTATGCGAAATATTTAATGGAATCTCATGTGTTTTTGGTCATGAAATCTGATGTGAGGTAATGCAAAGTCTCAAAGGTTTTTCAAACAATTAGAACAGTCCCTTTACAAAACAAGTTCACCTTGTGAACCGCCTCAACATAGTCCTTGTCAAAAGTCCCGTTACAAAACAAGAATGCAAACTAAACCACTAAAGACCATTTAAGTACTCAATTGCGGCATCAACATAGTCCTTGTCAACCTTCAAACGAACCGGAAGTTTACCCTCTCTCTCAAGGGTTTTTTTCTTCAAGTGAGGCAAAGCATAGTGCTGCCCTCCCTTGTGTTTAATTATCTCTCTCATGCAAGTTTGATGACTTAGCCAAATTCTGTTTAGCTTCTGATGTGGATACTCATCTAGGCTTTCTTGTACCTACACGCAGTATACAAAATTAGAAAGGAGCATGACTAATTTGCAACATATGAAAATTAGTAAGGAGTACTACCTTTTGAATAATCTCAGGAAGTGTCTTAGGCATTTTTCTATGAAACATAGACTGAATGGATGCAAACCACCCAAGATCAAGAATGTTGCAGTCGGGTGAATTAGGTGGTTGATTTACAAGTCTAATATCCCAACCACCTCTTGCTGCCTCGAATGCGAAAATAGAATCATCTCCTTTAACGTGAGTTCTTGCATTGTCTTGTTGGATGTATACAGTGCTCCATCTATCTTTCTCAGGCCACTTCTCCTTTATAGCCGGCAGCACATAATTTACTATGTACTCTCTACTCTTCTCCCTATCCACCGAAGGTGAAGGCTTGACCTCCCATGTTCCTTTCTCCCTACGATCACACAAACAAATTATGTGAGTTCATTTAACTATATAAGAACAAGTTGTAAAATATGGTGAAAACATACACACCTATAAGGGCTCTTTTTTTTAGCTTGAACCCAATCCACAAAGGCCCACACACCTATCTTTCCGTCAAAAGTACAATTTCCGTGAGCATCATACCTAGGACTAGCCATTGCGGATAGGAACATGATTTGTTGGATATGATTTTTATGTTTGCATTCTCTTCGTGGTGCTTCCTCTCTATGGCTCAAATACATATTTTGAGTCTTCCTAGTGCGATAGAAAGTTTTTTCATCTAAATGAATGATATTGAAACTTCCCTTGAAGGTGGGATCGTCCACTAAGGAAGATGGCTCCAAATTACCAAGTGCATAAAGCACACGTGCCTTTTTGTTGGGTTCCGTCAATGAAGGTTTCAATTCACTTGTGATTCGTCTAATTTGTTTCTCCTTTAACCTACAAAACATATTGATAAGAATGGAAAATATGTCAATGAATTTGCATTTCGGTTCAGAATGAAAAATGAGTATGTTGTGTCCAGCATTTTTACCTTTGGTGAACGGTGGTTTTGGACATATTTAGGTGTCCAGCAACCTGTCGAATTGTGGTTCTCTCGCGAGGAGGAATGGCTTCCAAAGCCTCTATATCCAACATTTTCTTCTTCACCCCACATTTTAGCTTTCGCTTGCTCTTGATAGCATTGATCGAACCTCCTGTCTTCGCCTCTTTCCATATCCTTTGCACACACCTTCTATTGCATTTAGCATCACGAGCCACTGAATCCAATACTCCTTTCTTCAACCTAGCTTTCTCACCATTTCGTGCAAGGAGCATTGAGTATATGTGACGCTTGTCATTTGTATCATATTGCTTCCTCTTTTGCTTGTTAGCCAAAGCATCTGCAAAATAGAAAAACAAAATTGGCTTGTAAGGAAAAATCAAACAAAACAACTGAGCCCAAAAGTATGAAAAATATGCTTACTCAAATCAATCTCTTTTCTTGAAGGGGCTTGAACAGACTCACTCGGAGGGTACTCATCGGCGTGATCGAAGTTTGGGTTGTATCCCGGGCCACGATAGCCTTCGTCAGCTGCATTGTTCTCTCCTCCAAGACCTATGAAATCAAGCGAAAAGTAAGCAAAAATCTATAACTACAAGATCTACTACTCCAAACTCTCAGTACTGGTTATAGTCTAGCTGAGTACACGCTGATGTACAGATTAGCCTAGCTGAGTACACGCACGCAGTACAGATTAGGAGGTGCGAAACACAAACCTGTAGTTGTGCTTGTTCTGCCGAACATGCTCGAGCTTTCTCCGATACGGATGCCGCCGGCGCTAGACATGCCGCCGCCGCCAAAAGAGATACCGCCGCCGCCGTTGAAGATGTTGAAGCCAACGTAGTTTGACCGTGCATCTCCGTCGCTCCCAGTCCGGCTCGGCGAACTTGCCCAATTGGACGGCCCCGCCTGTTCTGGTGCAGGAGGAGGTCGATTTGGGCGGGACAGGCCTACACGGCGAGTTGGTGCAGGTGCATCTGAAATTCTGAATACAGCACATCTGTTTGTTGCCAGAAGTCTTTTGGCCTTGATAACTTGTTGCCGGTTGCTAATGAAATAAATTTGAGATGAAAATGTATGCATTTCCAGAAGATGAAATGAGAAAAAAAATCCAATGAGACAAATTGTTTGTCATGTGTTTCTTAGGACATGCATTCAGAATAGAAGTAAATCATGAATTAACGAACTTCGTCTACATCATTAGAACTGCAAGGTCGCGTAACCATTTAAATCTTCAGGAAACAACCAATCTTTCAACTGTCTTCTTTTCTTTCTCTTTGTAATACTACTTTACTTTGGTCTTCCGACTCGTAGTATTAGCCGCTTCTCCAAAAGAGTTTGGACCTCATAATATGCTTTGCAGAACAAACAAAGATTAGAAACAAAAAGAGAGCCCTACCATATCTAATGCACAAAATAAAGAGTGGTACACAGTCTAGAAATCTTTATTGTGTACTGCATTACTGATGAAAGATAGCACCTGGATGCCTTTTTTCAATGCTTAGAACCGATCGTCTCATGAAGCATGTGCACTTATGTTATCCTTCAATTAAAGACTACCACGTGGAGGGTATTTTTCCTCTTCAAAGAAATGTCCTCATGAAGCATAAAACTAGTAGGACTAAAATTAAGATGGAGTCAAGTCAACCAAGATTTGACAAATTGAGAGATGTTGGACTAAACTCTGCACTAAACCCACCTGTAGTTTTTCCTTTTTTTCTTCTCATGAAAATAACTGACCGTTGTGTGAGCCTGTTCATGACACGGTCGTAGTATGATAGGATTAGTTTCCTTGTTTTCAGGCCGCACCTCTCGCACCATGGGATGGCATGGAGCAATGCGCGTCGTGCGGCAGTAGGTATCTCGTTTGATCTGGGCATCGTGGGATGGCACGATAGTAGGCTCAGTCAGCGATGATCTGGTAGTTCCTAAATTCGTGGATCGTTGGTGATCACATAAATAAGAAGAAGAGAAACAGAAAAGCTGCTTAACTGCACGCAGCACAAAAACCTCTCGTGTTCATCGTCTCTGTTCTTCGTGAGCGTGCGAGAGAGACAGGAGAGATTCAGAGCGAGGGAGAGTGTGTGTGTAGATTCGACAACAACAAGAGAATATAAGAAAGCATGTTTAGTTGTTAATATCTTGGCCTACTTTAACGTGTGTTTGAAATATTGGGCTGGTCTCTCTTATCTGATCTGAATGCAGCTGGAGGAAGCCTTGTGCCGCTTGATATGGTTCGAGCTGAAAGAATTTTACTACAAAGTTTCTGGTTGGCTGGTGCTGCAAGCGTCAGCTTTATGTATTGTTTTACAGTGATCTGGAAGCCATCTTGGTCGATGTTGCACCTTCCATTCTCGGTGTGAGCGCATAATTCTGGTTGGTTCTTTTCGGCGACTGATTCTGAACTTTGCTAGGTGTTAGTAGTTAGTTCAGGATTTCAGGTAGTTTCTTTCTTGCAACTCTTTGAACCTTGTTCGTGGCATAGTGAAACACATAGTTTAGATGGCCACATGCTAAGCTATAATTTTTCCACAATAATTAGTATTCTGGTAGATATTTGGAATTCTCTCCAAAATATTGGAAATTGGATGAGTTAATTTTGCAACTTACTCTATTCCAATGCAGAAAAAGACATTAAAATAAATCTTAGTACCTTCGGTTAACGATGACCCATTATTAATTTATACTAATAAAGCATTTTCGTTTAAATGTTTGATTAGTAAAGGTCCCAACATGTGAAACTAATGGTAGCATACTGCAGGATTTGGTTTACTCTGTTACGAAAACAATGGATAATAAGAAGCTCGAAACGTACTTGAGAAAAAGTTCCAATCTGGGAAGGTTATGGTTCTCAGTCTGGGGAAGAAATAACATTGGCTGAATTTTCTGAAATTATCTACTTTGCTTGAAGAATTTGTGCGGTAGAGTTGTGTTCTCTTATCTGGAAGCACGTCTGCTTGAAAGAATCCTTAAGCAGCCTGCTTACTTTTCCATTATTTTTTCGCTTCAGTTTGTTTATTTGCTCTGCCCATACAGATCTATTACAAAGAGATAAACAAGGGTAAGTAATGCCACTATATTCTGTGTTGATATCAGGTAACTTTTTGGTCCATGGTGAAGTCAGAAGAAGAAATATCATGAAGGCCGGATTGATGGACTGGCTAAAGGAGGTTCGAGTCTCCGTGATGCTGAGGGATCTGCTTGGCGTTCCGGGCTCTGCAGCAGTGGTATGCTTGTGGGGCCGGCGGCACAGGTGAAATTCAGAGTCTTACCTCTCAGGGTGAAAACTCAAGCTCTGGCCTGGCAATGTTCTTGTTGGAGGCATTGTTTTGAGAGTGGGGACTATCTTCAGGGTGAAAACCTAAGACCTTTGGTCGGGAGACGATGGCGCTGGTGCATTGTTCTCTTCTTGTAGGCGTCGTTTTTTGAGAGTCTGTACTTCATGTGTTGTCACGGTGGTGGTTGTATTGCTATTGCTAGGTCTAGAAAGCTGTAGCGGGACTTTTATTTCTTAGATTTCTTTACTCTTTTTTGGATGTGTGCATCCGTACTGCCATTAGGGTGGGACGTTGTTGCAGAAACTGGGTGTAATTGATATCTTTTGATATTAATATATTCCCTTTATCGAAAAAAAAAGTAATGCAACTGCACCGGTTCCAAAACCTGCTCTTTTAGTTGGCTGTGATTGTGTATGAAAACCTGACTGAGTTTGTGTTGTTGTCGTCTAGACTTGAGTCTTGCAGGACCTGAACAATTCATCTCGCTTGATTCTTTGCATGGTATCTTGGGTTATCTTCATTTCCTAATTGTTAAGTATCTAGCTAGGATATGCAACATCCAGTGTGAAACCTCCAGTAGCAAACTGAATTCTGATGTTGTAGCAAACCTGGAAGGCTGGGCGTATCCATATGTATATCTCGATATGTTAATGAAATGTAGAGTTGCTGGAAATGTTTGTGCCATGTTTGATTCTCAGAAATATTTTTCCTTGTGCTAAGGTGTTAGAATATCACCGATGCATTTATGTGAGGCTGATCATTATGTTTCTGGTACAACAATGCTTACTTAGAGTTGCAACATTTCAGGAATGTGTACTTGAGGAAAAATCTGGTAGAGCTATTAGATGATCATGAGTTTGGTTTATTTAGCTAATATCATAATAGGATTGTAGGTATCTTAAAAATTCTCTCTCTCTCTCTCTCTCTCTCTCTCTCTCCAAATGCTCCATGCAGTTAGCATTATGAGTGAATTTAAATGCTTCTGCTCCTTGCTTTATTGGTGTTCTCTCAATTGTTTCCACCAAGTTGCAGAGGTTTAGGTTTACCGCATGAATAATCTGGGAAAAGCCAGCCCACGTAAGGATTGAACACCGAATAATCCCACTAGCACGCATTTCGTTGTCCGGTGTGTGAAGTATACCGTGAAGACCCTCTCCATGCTTTGTTTCGGTGCCCAAGGGTTTTGGAGATCTGGACTAGCTAATCTCGGCCTACTGGATGTAATCAATGAGAAGTCACTTCTTGATAGATCTGGATCGTCAATCCTGGAAGCTTTACTGCGATCTCTGGATCGATCAGCCCGAGACTGGCTGGGGTAGATGTAAAGGAATTTATAGCTACTACCTGCTGGTACATCTGGAGGAGACACATGGTCGCTCAGGATATCTTATACCTGGCTGGCTGACAGCAGAATAGACGGCTACAATGATGTGTAGTCCAGATTCTTTTGGTTTCTTTCGCTGGTTGATTCTTGTATCAACTCTGGACGATGCCTGTGATGTTATTAACTTTGTACTCATAAATATTTTTAATAAAAAACCGTGTGCATCATCATGATGCAGAAGCCGGGGTTCCATTCCCCATTTCGAAAAAAAAAATCTGGAGGAGACAGCTGGCTCACGATGAACCTGTGTCTAATCCGACTCGATCGACGCAGTCTATCTTGCCATCACCTCCATCTATGTTCGAGCTCACAGGAAGAATGTGGTAACTCGATCTCAAGGATGGCAGGAGCCAAAGGAAGGGTACTGCAAACTGAATATTAATGCCTTTTTCTTAGCTGAATACTATACTGGTGCAACGGGAGCTTTTATACTTGATGCTGATGGTTGTTTCATTGTTGGGAGTAACTGTGGACCCCTTTCACAGCGGACGCTTCAGCCGCTGAAGCTAGAGCTCTTCGTGATGGCCTGTTACTTGCTAGACAGGCTGGATGCAGCAAAATTATTGTCACGGTGACTGCATAGAGGTTATTTCGACTATGTTAGAGGGAGGCAATTCTAGAGGTTTATGAAGAATGCACATTCCTTTCTAGAGGTTTTGCTTATGTTGAGTAACTCATATGTTACTTTCGCAAAAGAAAAAAGAGTAGCTCATATGTTAGCTAGTTATTGTGTGGGATTGAGGATCCGCCTGATTTTATCTATGAATTACTGGCAGCTGATGATGCAACTATCTTTGATAACTAATGAAGTTGTTGCTGTGGCTTCCCTAAGAAAAGATATCCACCGGTTTCGTTCACACCAGGTATATATGCCTTTGTTTTGTGCAAAGGCTTTTGGCAGGGTTTGAAACCAGAGAATTTGGATTTTGTTTTGAGGATTTCGATCTATGGTTTGCACGCCCACAGCCGAGGAGTATTTGCATGCCATGGTTCCATGTTTAGAGAGAACTTCGACGGTTTCACCCAAGATTGAGGACAAATAAAATGTTACAAACGATCTCGGTTACATTACCAACAAATTAAACCCTAGTTTTAAAAACTAACAAAACTGTCTGCATTGTATACGTACTAATGCTCCTGCTAATAGTAAAATACAGAGTAGTTATAATGTAAGGAAACTATGCAACCAGGCCGACGTAGTCGAGTTCGACAGAACCCAGCCATAGGGTCCCGTTTCTCTGGGTCACTTCGCTAAGTGTCACGCCCGTGGCTGCCGTGAGCTCCTCCACCTCCACACCGTGTCCGTCAAGCCGTACTCCCACTAAGTGCTTCACCGGAGTTGCGGTCGCGTTCGGCCGCGCCTTCTCTTGGTTCAAGGCCACCCAGAATCCACCCTTCCCGTCACGCCTCACGTTGTCTGGGTATCCGGGCAGATCGGCCATCAGCTCATATTGGCCAGCCTTCGGACCCTCGAGGTAGTATCTATGTGCCTGGCATGGCACGGTGTGCGCCACGACGATATATGTCCTGTCGTGGCTCACTGCAACGCCATTGGGGTATGGCAGGCCGTCCTTCAGCACGGTGACCTGCTTCGTCCCAGCGTCGTACTTGAGTAGCCTCCCGGTGGCGTCTGCGTTCATCATGATCTCAGTGTTAAACCTGCATACACATATAGTAGCATAACATCAATGGCGATTTATATATTTTCAGCTCTGACCGATCGAGTAGTGAAATTAATCTGAGCTTGCAAGAACAATCTACAACGTTTGTGTATATTGATCGTTGATTATTTCGTACATATATACCTTCGTGGATACGTGAGGCTGCTGTCGGTGAAGTAAACGTCACCGGTAGCCTGGTCGACGTCGATGCCGTTGACGAAGTTGAACGGAACGCCGTCGACTCCTGTGGCGAGCACCTCGGCCTCGCCACCGTCGGGGACAAGCCCCTTGTATGCCTCGGTGATGTAGAGGTCGCCGGAACTGCGGTGGAAGACAAGGCCCAGCGGTCGGCCGCACACAGGCTCTCCGTCTCCTCCGACGGTGCAACGGGCGTGGTGCACAGCGGGAGCTTCCTGTAGTTGGCGTGGTGGGCGAAGGTGGTCCAGCCGACGGCGCTGCCGCCCCACTTGAGGACGCGGCCGTCGGATCGAGACGCCGGCGTAGGGCCCTTGGCCGCGCGCGTCGAAGGCCAGGCTCTCGGCACCGGTGACGCCGCTGAGAAGGAGGAGGCGGAAGCTCCACTCCGTCGCTCTGGTCTGGATCTCCGCCGCCGCGCACGACGGGGCCAGGGAAACGGCGAGAAAGCCCACGAAGAGGACGAGCCACGTCGTCGAGAAGCTGCGGCGTCCCATGGCTTTTAGGCGGCGATGTTGAAACTTTTGTTTTCCCGGCAGGTGATTTGGCGGGTGGTGCCACTCCGTGACGAGGAAGGTGTAGGCGCTGGAAGAACCATGAACTTCTATTTTGCTTCACTCCAAAATCTTAAATTTGAGTACTAATGCTACGATGAAGAGCTACGGAGATTAATCCATCAATGTCTGTCTCCATGACTAACATAGAACACCTTCTCCTAAACAAGGAAACACCTATATAAACAGCTCTACTGCCAATTTATCACACATTTTAGATCCAGTGTCCTTGTCATTTGTACGCACCTAACAAACAAACAACTTTCAGTTATTTTTCTTTGACCATCACAACTTTCTTGTCATACCTATTGTGCAAGTCATAATTGCAGCATGAATGAATTTATGGACGCATTTTAGGACGTGCTGTGAGCAAAACAATCTTAGAGGCAAGCATTTTCATAGGGATTTGATAGTTCTCAGCTAGCTGAGAACTAGCTTCGTGCTCAGTTAAGTCTTACGCCATTTGATTTGCATCGTGATTCGGGTTAGTCATGAGTTGTAACATGAGTTGCAACTAAGATTTGATGAGATCATCTGACTAGGAACGAAGTTAGTTCTCAGTGGACTGAGAAATAGTCACACCCATTTTCATAAGAACCGATAATTATTAATATAGGGGAGGTCTAATTCGACATATGGGAGTATAAATAAACACCGGTACTCGTGTTTCAACAAAAAAAACCTGTTAATTTTTCTAAGCACCATCTAGGCATCTTGTATTGCACCCTCATGTCCTCCTCCCGAGCCGCCCCCGCGTGGCGGCCGGGGGAACTCTACCCCGCCGTCTTCGCCTCCCCCTCTCCTCCTCCCCTCCCTCGTCGCCGCCAGGGGGCGCGGTATGGCAAAGGCCGGCCGGCGCCAGCGGTGGCGGGGATTCTTCGTCATCTCGCGTGAGGAGGTCGGGCATTGGTCGTCTTCCTCGGGCCGGAGCGTGGCCCTTTCGTCGGGGATCTCGATGGTGGAGCTTGGCCTTGGCTCGGTGACGCCATGACGGACGACGACGTGGTGGAGTGCCCTGCCGGCGATGGAGGGAGGGGTGGGGGCGGGCTGCAATGGGAAACCCTAGGTCCCCTTCTCCTCGCCTCTCGGCGGCCGGCGGTGGAGGGCTGGCTTTCGGCTGCGGCGGTGTCTTCGGACAACGCGATCTGCTTGGTGTCTCCGGCCTGGGATGGTCGCCGTGGGGGGGCGACCTGAATAAAGGCGGTGGTCCTAAGGTCTCTCTTGGGCGAAGATGAAGACCTGCCAGAGTCCTTCCCTTCATGATCTGGCCGGAGTGCTGTGTTTCGGAAGGCGCCGCCGGCGAATGTAACAATAATTCTATTTCCTGGAGTTTGATGGATCGGTGGTATTCGGTCACACGCACCCATGCTTATATTCCGACCGTTTGGTTTTGGAGGGTGTTTGAAGCTCTGTGTTGACACCAAGTGACTGATCCATGGTGAAGTCGAAGAAGAGAATATCATGAAGGCCGGATTTGGAGGACTGGCTAATGGAGGCTCAAGTCTTTGCGCTGTTGAGGGGCTTGCTTGGTGTTCCGAACTTCGCAACAGTGATATGAAAGTGGGAGCGGCAACACATGTGAAGTTCGGAGTCTTACCTTTCAGGGTGAAAACCCAAGGTCTTGCCTTAACTGGTTGTGTCTGGCGATGTCGTTGTTGAAGGCATCATTTTGAGAGCGGAGACTATCTTCAGGGTGAAAACCTAAGATCTCTGATCGGACGACGACGACGCTGGTGCACTGTTCCCTTCTTGGAGGCGTTGTGATGCGGGGTGGCCTTCGGACACCTCCGCACCAAGACCAACAAGTCCCCCAAGCGGACCAATGACAAGGGCTCGAGCCAAAGCGATACATGACAAGGTGAACTCGCTCCTAACCACCCTTGACCTTGATACCCCTTTGGATGGATTGCCTCATGCCGACGTGCTATGTGTCATTAGGTACAAGGCGCACCAAGACCCCGGAGGGACGAGACATCATGGTCAAGGGAAGGAGAGGAGCAGAGGAACCCGGAGATGAACATGAAGCCGAAGCCGTCGCCCGAAGAGCGCCAAGGAAGAGAAGGACGCTGGGTCCAGCCCGGCCAGACCGGACCCACAACCGGACGCCGGCCACAGCCCGGTCAACCGCGCAAACCGGCTCCTCGACCGACGACGACCCGGACCGACTCTTCGAATCCCGGTTGGCCGGTCGACCGGACCATGACCGGACAGCCCGTCCAAGCCCGGTCGACCGGACCAGATGGCAGGTCCCAGCTGTCTGGACGCCAACCGGATCCGACGGGAATACCCCACCAAACTGCCTTGACTTATCCATTCGCGTACCTGTTCGCCCTTGCTGGCTGTGCTTGCCTATTTAAGTAGCTGGGACCCCCTCCTTTACTTTTTAGACTTGTTTAGAACTCAAACCTAACTTTGAGCTTAGTCTCCCTTGGGAATCATCCCTCCGTAATCAAGGCAACCCTTGTGGATATGGATTTGGTAGTGTGAGATTCTAGTGTTTTACACTCTCTCTCCTTGACTCGTCCTTCCCATCTCTCCTCTCGAATTCTACCTCGAGTCTCTTCGGATTCTATTGGCACGGTCCATCGAGCCGTGAGGGTAAGCATCGATTGTATCGGGTTGGTGTGCGTGAATCTTCGTGTGTTCTTCGTGTTCTTAGTGTTCTTCCGCCTCTCCCTCTTTCCCCTTGATTCCTTGGGTCATTCGCGAGATCGGGCCACAATCGGGGTCTCGACCTCATCATATGGTATCAGCAGCCTTTGGTTTCCGGATTTGACCCTCCACCCACCCAATTTCGTTTCTAGAAAATTTTCCAAAAATAGCCCTAAATTGCCTTTGGACGGATCTGTGATTTGGTTGAGTTTTGAGTGGTTTTGCACCGTGGATCTGTGTTGTTGTGCTTGATCTACTATTTCCCCACCTTTGAGCCTCCAATTCCATCGTTTCCCTTCGTTTTGGCCGATTTGGTTTTGGTTTGGGAAGAACAGAGAGAGAAAGCTCAAATCGAACCCGGTTTCGCACCCGTCAACCGCCCCAGACCGGACCGTCCGCGCAGAAACCGGTCAACCGCCGCAAACCGGAACAGCCGGTCCAAAAGGTCAACCGGACCCCCGACCGGCAGCCGGCGCCACACCGTCCGACCGGACCACCGACCGGGCTCCTCGTCTTCGACATCGTCTAACACCACCGCCGACCACCACCACCACCACCATCTCCACCATCGCAGGTATAACTTGCAACCCTTGTAGCCCTCTTCTTTTTGCGATCTATCCCACGAGCGAAGCGTCCGAGTGTTGCGAAACATCGCACGGTCCCGACCGTGAGGGTGTGCGTTGTGTGAGTAAAGCTCGTAAGTAGAGCTCGTGAGTGGCCAGCAAAAGAGTAAGAGCAGTGTGCTAGTGAAAAAAAGAGAAAAGCAAAAGTGCAAAGTGCCACCGATACAAAAAGAGTGAAAAGCTTTTAAGCAAGCAAGAGAGATAGAAGAGAGACCTCGTGCGAATCTTGGTGTTTCTAATCTATGCAACCTAGCTTCGATCTCTTCTTGCGTTAGTGTGACATTGAGCACCCTTGCTTAGGGGTTTTTCATTTTTCCGCTCGTTCCTTGGTTGCACTAACCCCGCTCATCTCGTGTGTGGGTTCCACATTTTTCCGTGTTTATAGTGATCGCCACTTTGACACTTGGATTTTTGGACCTTACCCACTCTTAACAACATACTCGATTTTGGATTTCGTCTTTTGGCTTTCCACCATCCACTCCTAACACCATATTTGCTAGCTTTTGCGTGTGCCTTTGTGTGTGTCCCGATACAATTGGTCTTACTTTCGCCTTGGTTGATTGCCTCAATACTATCTTGCCACGGTAAGAGTGAGAGGTAGTCTCCTTCCACTAACATCCACAACATAGTTCTTGTCTTGTGATCATGGATAGGCATGGAGACCAAGGAAAGGAGGATGAGGTCCTACACCCCTCCGAGGTTGGCCACCCAACACAACCTATGGGTGCAACGCCAAGAGTTCAAGGACCAACTCAACTTGTTCGAGACACGCATCGACCAACAATATGAAGAAGTGGCTCACAACTTCGGCCAAGTGAACCAAGATATGAATCTTCTTCGTGAAGCTACGGACAACTTGCATGACCAAGTGACGGCCAATGATGCAAACATGGAGCGGCGCATGGATAGCCTCGAGCGCGCCATCAACAACTTGGGTCGTCGACATCGACATCGCTCTACTTCCTCATCGTCATCGACATCATCACATGATGACTACTCCCATGATCGCCATTCGTCCTCAAGCTCCGACTCAAGGCATGGAGATCATCATCGCTCTCGCACGCTCGTCATGATGATTCTCGCTCCAACTCAAGGCGCGGAGAATTCCATCGCCATGCTCGTCCTCATGAACGTCCGCAACAAGAACAAGCTCTTCACCAAGATCGGCATCAAGCGGCTCGCCATGCCCACCATGGGCATGACGACCAACCCCAAGACAACGTCCTCCACAACATGGACCCGGCACCTCATCGTCAAGCCCATATGGATGCTCAAGACCAAGGTCATCAAGATCCACCAAGGCGTGACCTCCGGAACCATCCTCGCCATGACCAAAGGGGCCGAGGACAACCACAACATGATCAAGATGAGAGGGCCATAATTGGGCAACGCCAACAACCTCGCCAAGACCCGCAACAACATCCTAAACATGAGCCAAGTGAAGCTAGTGTTCACCTCCAACGCCAACCCAATGCTATGGTTGGTCGTGGAAGACCTCCTCTACACCTCAAGTCGCAAGAGATGAAGGCATCCGTCCTCGCCGAAGGAACATGGAAGATGAAGAGAATATGTATGGAAAGCTCAAGTTCAACATGCCCAAGTTCAAGGGTGAAGACGATGCCGAGGCCTACCTCTCATGGGCACTCAAGGTTGACAAGATCTTCCGCATCCATAACTACTCCGGTGCCAAGAAAGTAGCCATGGCCTCCCTCGAGTTTGAAGATTATGCCAACACTTGGTGGGAACAAGTTGTCACTGGGAAGAAAAGGGTGATCCTCCAATTGATACTTGGGAAGACATGAAGGAGGAGATGCAAGCCCGCTTTGTCCCTACACACTACAAGACCGATCTCTTCAACAAGCTACAAAAGTTGAAGCAAGGCACCAAGACCGTTGAGGAATTCTTCAAGGAGATGGAGTTAACCATGATGAGAGCAAACATCCAAGAGTCCGAGAACCAAACCATCGCTAGGTTCTTCAATGGCCTCAACTACCCCATCAAGAGGATTGTGGAGTTCCAACAATACTCCAAAATGGTTGAGTTGGTTCACCAAGCTTCTAAGGCCGAGCGTCAAGTGAATGAGGACATCAAGTACTCGAAGTCCAAGCAATACTTCGCCTCCAAGCTTGCCACATCAACTCCTACAACAAGTGTCAAGCCAACCGCATCCTCTACACCTTCCAAGCAACCTTCCATACAAAGTCGCATGAAGCGCATATCCACCGCCTCCTCTAAGGCCTCTACGGGACCCTCCAATGTCACTTGCTTCAAGTGTGGCACCCAAGGCCACAAGTCCTTTGAGTGCAAGAACACCAAGGTCATGATCACTATGGAGAATGGTGACATAGAGACTCTAAGTGAAGGTGAATATGAAGCCCTAGTGCAAGCCGCCGTTGCTAATGAGGAAGACTATGATGAAGAAAGTGGAGAAGACCCTCTCTTATGCACACATGATCCAAGCCCTTCTCTTGTGGTCACTCGAGTGCTCACCACTCAACCCCAAGCTATGGAAGACCAAAGATGCAACATCTTCCAAACGCGTGCGGCATTGGTGGCAAGTCAATCAAGGTCATCATCGACGGTGGGAGTTGCCACAACTTGGCAAGCACCGAGCTATGTGAGAAGCTCAACCTCACGCTTCGCAAGCATCCTCATCCATACCATGTCCAATGGTTGAGTGACAAGGGCAATGTCAAGATTCAACACACCGTCACCGTCACCTTCAAGATAGGACCCTATGAAGACACCGTCGAGTGTGACGTGGTGCCTATGACCGTGTGCCACATGTTGCTTGGCCGCCCATGGCAATTTGACAAGAAGGCCATACATGATGGTTTCTCCAATGCATACACCTTCAAGGTCAAGGACAAGAAGTTCGAGCTTCGCCCAATGACTCCTAGCCAAATCATCGCCGACAATGCGAAGGCTTTAGCGAGGGCACAACACCACATCCACCATAGTGAGTTGAGAGGAGAGGGAGCTACCCACCAAAAGAGAGTGAGCGCCACCACCCACATATGAGTGAGAGAAAGAGTGTCCTCCTAGCCACCAAAAGCGAGTGGAGAAGTGAAAGACAACCCATCTACCACCATACACTACGTGCTCATTTGCAAGGGCCTCTCGTCGGAGACTAATGACTTAACCAACATTCCTTCGTCTTTGTTGTCTCTTTTGAAGGAGTTCCAAGACGTCTTCCCCGACGAGCTACCACATGGACTACCGCCGCTTCGGGGCATCGAGCATCGCATCGACCTCATACCCGGCGCTCCACTACCAAACCGCGCCGCCTACCGCACCAACCCGAAGACACCAAGGAGATACAACGACAAATACAAGACCTCCTCGCTAAAGGGTATGTCCGAAAGCCTTAGCCCTTGTGCCGTTCCCGTCATTCTTGTCCCTAAACCGGATGAGACGCAACGGATGTGTATGGATTGCCGCCCTATCAATGCCATTACCGTCCGTTATCGACATCCCATTCCGCGTTTAGATGACATGCTTGATGAATTGAGTGGTGCCACCATTTTCTCTAAGATTGATTTGCGTAGTGGCTACCACCAAATTCGCATGGCACTTGGTGATGAATGGAAGACGGCATTCAAGACCAAGCTTGGTCTCTATGAATGGCTCGTCATGCCGTTTGGTCTTTCCAATGCTCCTTCCACTTTCATGCGTCTTATGAATCACATTTTGCGACCTCTCATTGGCAAGAGCGTGGTTGTCTACTTTGATGATATTCTCATCTATAGCAAAAATCTCGAGGACCATGTTCAACATGTGAGAGAAGTCTTATGCATCTTGCGCCACGAGAAGCTCTTTGCCAACCTTCCAAAATGCCATTTCGCTCAAAACAAATTGGTTTTTCTTGGTTTTGTGGTTTCCGCCAACGGGATTGAAGTTGATTCTTCCAAAGTTGAGGCCATCCACAATTGGCCCACTCCCACAAATGTTGGTCAAGTTAGAAGCTTCCATGGACTTGCCGGATTTTACCGCCGCTTTGTGAAAGATTTCAGCACCATTGCTTGCCCTTTAAACGAGCTTACAAAAAGAATGTTCCGTTCGTTTGGGGCAAAGCACAACAAAAAGCTTTTGATGAATTGAAAAAGAGACTCACCGAGGCACCACTACTTGCTCTTCCCGATTTTGCCAAAACATTTGAGATAGAATGTGACGAGTGGACTTGGAATCGGTGGTGTTCTCATGCAAAATGGAAAACCCGTGGCATACTATAGCGAGAAGTTGGATGGCGCACGCCTCAACTATCCTATATATGACAAGGAGCTTTATGCTTTGGTTCGTGTTCTTGAAGTTTGGCAACACTACCTTTGGCCAAAAGAGTTTGTTATCCATTCGGATCATGAGTCCTTGAAGTATTTGAAAAGTCAACAACATTTGAACAAGAGACATGCTAAGTGGGTTGAGTTTATAGAGTCCTTTCCTTATGTAATCAAATACAAAGGGCAAGGAAAATGTGGTTGCGGATGCACTTTCCCGCAAGATTACTCTTCTACTCACCCGCTTGGAGTTTCACATTTTGGGTCTTGAGGAGATCAAGGAACTTTACCCACGTTTTCTTTGGTCCAATCTTTGCCAAGTGTTCCGTTGACCGCGGATTTGATGATTTCTATTTGCATGATGGCTACTTGTTTAAAGCTAACAAGATTTGCATTCCCGAGTCTTCTCTTCGTAAGTTGCTTTTGCAAGAGTCACATGGAGGTGGTCTCATGGGTCACTTTGGACGAGAGAAGACATATGCCATGCTCTCAACCCACTACTATTGGCCAAGAATGTACCGCGACGTGGAACGCCTTTGCCGCCGGTGTACAACATGCTTACAAGCTAAGTCTACTTCCAATCCCTATGGTCTTTACGTGCCTTTACCCATTCCATATGCACCTTGGTCGGACATAAGCATGGACTTTGTACTTGGCTTGCCACGCACCAAACATGGTCATGACTCAATATTTGTGGTAGTGGATAGGTTCTCTAAAATGGCTCATTTCATACCATGTCATAAGAGCGATGATGCTTCACACATTGCTTCATTGTTTTTCAGGGAGTGGTTCGCCTACATGGGATACCGGCAAGCATTGTGTCGGATCGAGACGTCAAGTTCATG
Organism: Lolium multiflorum; assembly: GCA_030979885.1. Lineage (NCBI taxonomy): Eukaryota > Viridiplantae > Streptophyta > Magnoliopsida > Poales > Poaceae > Lolium > Lolium multiflorum. The sequence goes on along the minus strand of CM061752.1, from coordinate 217,823,776 downwards.
AGTTACCTATGGAAGTCGCTCATGGCGAAGTTTGGAGTGAAGCTTTTGTTCTCATCGTCCTCGCACCCTCAAACCGATGGACAAACCGAAGTGGTCAATCGAAGCCTCTCCACCCTTCTCCGCACACTTGTGAAGACAAATTTGAAGTCATGGGAAGATTGCCTACCCCATGCGGAGTTCGCCTACAATCGAGCCAAGCACTCCACAACCTCAAGGAGTCCCTTCATGATCGTCTACGGATTCGAACCTCCAACGGCACTCGACATACTCCCACTACCTCTTCATGAAAGAACGAACATGGACTTCGACGAGCGCACCACCGCCATGAAGAAACTACATGAAGAGACAAGAGCAACCATACAAGAGCATGTACTTCGCCAAGCCAACCGCCTCAACGCCAAGAAAAAGGAACGCGTGTTTGAAGAAGGAGACCTCGTTTGGATCCACCTAAGGAAAGAAAGGTTCCCGCAAGAGCGCAACTCCAAGCTCAAGCCAAGAGGAGATGGGCCTTTCAAGGTCCTCAAGCGCATCAACAACAACGCCTACGTCATCGACATACCAACATCAAAGTACTTGGTGAGCAACACTTTCAACGTCTCGGATCTTTCACCCTATCATGGAGATGAGGAGGAACAAGAGTCGAGGACGACTCTCTCCCAAGGGGGGGGGGAGATGATGCGGGGTGGCCTTCGGACACCTCCGCACCAAGACCAACAAGTCCCCCAAGCGGACCAATGACAAGGGCTCGAGCCAAAGCGATACATGACAAGGTGAACTCGCTCCTAACCACCCTTGACCTTGATACCCCTTTGGATGGATTGCTACCTCATGCCGACGTGCTATGTGTCATTAGGTACAAGGCGCACCAAGACCCCGGAGAGGACGAGACATCATGGTCAAGGGAAGGAGAGGAGCAGAGAGAACCGGAGATGAACATGAAGCCGAGCCGACGTCGCCGAAGAGCGCCAAGGAAGAGAAGGAAGGCCGGTCCAGCCCGGTCAGACCGGACCCACGACCGGACGCCCGGCCACAGGCCCGGTCAGCCGGGCGCAAGGCCAACTCCCTCATACGGACGACGACCGGACCCAGGACGGACTCTTCGCAGAATCCCGGTTGGCGGCGGTCGACCGGACCCATGACCGGACAGCCGGTCACAAGCCCGGCCGGACTGACCGGACAGCCCGGTCCCAGGCCCGGTCGGACCGGACGCCCATCCGACGGGAATACCCCACCAAACTGCCTTGACTTATCCATTCGCGTACCTGTTCGCCCTTGCTGGCTGTGCTTGCCTATTTAAGTAGCTGGGACCCCTCCTTTACTTTTTAGACTTGTTTAGAACTCAAACCTAACTTTGAGCTTAGTCTCCCTTGGGAATCATCCCTCTGTAATCAAGGCAACCCTTGTGGATGTATGGATTTGGTAGTGTGAGATTCTAGTGTTTTACACTCTCTCTCCCACTCCTTGATTCGTCCTTCCCACCGGTCTCTCCTCTCGGAATTCTACCTCGAGTCTCTTCCGGCGGATTCTATTGGCACGGTCCATCGAGCCGTGAGGGTAAGCATCGATTGTATCGGGTTGGTGTGCGTGAATCTTCGTGTGTTCTTCGTGTTCTTAGTGTTCTTCCGCCTCTCCCCCTCTTTCCCCTTGATTCCTTGGGTCATTCGCGAGATCGGGCCACAATCGGGGTCTCAGACCACATCACGTTGCTTTTGAAGAGTCTAAATTGCAGGTGTTGTCTTGGATGTATTACTGTTGCTATGGCTAGGATACTGTAGCGGGAACTTTTATTTCTTAGTTTTTTTTCTCTTTTTTAGCTGTGTGCATCTGTAATGTTATTAAGATATTGTGTTGTTGCAGATGGTGGGTGTAAGTGGTATCTTTTAATATTACTAGCAAGGTGGCCCTCGCAGATGCGAGGGCATCATTGTAGTGTTTGGGTTAAAAATAGGTCTATGTCATATGTATCATCTTTAATGTGTAATGATTTTCTAAATAGAATAGTAAAGTAATTTGTTCATGATGTAATTAATAGAAAATAACTTATCCATTTTTGAGGTCGGATAACTAAATAATGAGAAATTTTATTGCTTTGTGTGGAATTTTCTTTGTCTCATTTTCTATACCCATTTAAAATACATGACACTCTTCTAAAATATGGTATAATATTCTAACGCGTACACGCCAAGTCCCAATTGGTGAGTTGGTTTGTATACGAATATTTATCTTAAATTAAAAGTAATAAAAAACAAATAGAAGTAGGAAAGAAGCTGAGCTTAACTTATATATTTATCTATATGTTGATAGCCAATTTATATATACATGGTTACATTTTTAGAAAATTTAGGAATCTCTCCAAGACAAAACTCTTCATCGGCAAATTAGATTGTTTCGGTCCGAGTTCCAGGCTCACCTACAGAAATTGATTCGTTAGGGTCATATGGGTATAGTGGCAGAAAGTCTCCAACTCTTGAATAACACAAAATATCTTAGGAAATATATTTTTGAAACATCGATACCCCTTTACATGGGATTTTTTAAACTACATGTAGCCGAATAGTTCCATTCTCCTAGATGACCGGGGAACCGGTTCAATTGTTTTAGGAATAAAAATTTGACAAGAAATCGATCCGGCTGGTATGTCATATACTCTTATTCCTAAAGAACGTGAGTATCCATCTAGGTTTACGTCCTATGAATTTACTTTTCTACATATATAATGTTGTATGTAATTTTTTTGTTTTTTAATCTCATACGTTCAGACTGATATTATCGGTTTATATTTTTTAAGCACATGTAAATTAACATGGTGCCTCAAAAAATATTTGTATGGAAAAACGAATCTAAATAGTTTAGAAATCTGAACAGCAGATCAAAATCTGAACAACGGATCGTCAAATCATTTTTCAGGACGTGTCTATGTAAATCTCCGTGTCTGGCCCGATTCTACACGATCAAGCTTGATTGTGTATTGCCGTGTGCATGTACAACTTCTATATAATTTTATCATCCTACGTGACTCTAGCTTCTATCCTAATTAAATTTCTTTTCACGACAACTCTATCTAGAGTATGCCGATTGATTTCCATGTGACTATTGATAGATAGATTTCCTTTCTTACATGGATAGTGCATGTACGTGTCAAACTTGACACGTCTCGTATGTTCACAAATATGTGTGCTGGTACATGTTACGTAAAATCTTTAAATCTTGTCCATTAAATTATAGATCTAACCGCTAAAATAATTCTAATGATGTGGATTAACCTCGTGTGCCTCTATTTTAAACATCTGTATTTTGCTTTTAGTATATAAAAATAGACTAATATATTTTCTTTATCGAGAAAGGCATCTTGTATTGTACGTGTATCTAGATCCAATCTAATATTTCAGGACTGAAGAAGAAGATAATTGGGCGAAGGACAGCTACATATAATCTGCTTCTTTATTTATATCATCAACTCAATCACCCATCCCCTGTAACGTAAGTGAAAAACTTTGGACTTTGACATCAAACCAAACCGTGGTACAAACTACCACTGGCATTGCCTACTTTACACCAAGCAGCAAGTCATCTCTGCAAGCCTGCGTACGCGACAGCGTTGTTGCTACTCCTCGTCCTCCTCCCTCTCCCTGGGCACGGCCCCGAAGCGCTCCACCAGGAGGTCGGCGACGATGGGCACAATGTCCTCGCACGGTACGGCCTTCCTGTGCACCCCGGTGAGGTGCGAGTCGCTGCCGACGCGGCCGCCGACGAAGATGTCCGCCGCCTCGACGATCTTGCCGCTGCTGTTCTTGGTCAGACACCCCATGAAGCCGATGTCGGCGACCTGCACCTGCGCGCAGCTGTTGGGGCACCCTGTCCAGTGCATGCGCACCGTCTTGGGCACGGACACGCGCGCCTCGACGTCGCGGGTCACCTGCAGCGCCCGCGCCTTGGTCTCGATGATGGCCTGCCCGCAGAACTGGTTGCCCGTGCACGCCACCAGCCCCTTCATCAGCAGCGACGGGTGCGCCGAGAACCTCTCCTGTAGCAGCGGCTCGGCGAGCAGGGCGTCGATCCTCTCGTTCTTGACGTTGGGGAGCACGATGTTCTGCTCCACGGTGAGGCGGAGCTCGCCGGAGCCGTACTCGTCGGCGAGGCGGGCGAGCTCGAACATGTCGGCCGCCTGCAGCCGGCCCACGGGCACGTGCAGGCCGACGAAGGAGAGGCCCTCCTGCTTCTGCGGGTGCACGCCCAGGTAGTCCCGCCTCTCCCACTTCTTGTCGATCAGGTCCTCCGCCGCCGCGCGCTCCAGCACCCCGTTCGGCATCCTCTTCTCGATCTCCGACCGGAACACCTCCATCCCCTGCATTGTTCAAATCAAAACAGAGTAGTCTAACTTAGCATCATTTTCAAGATTTAATCAAGAATGCAAGTCTATATTCATGTGGTTGGTTGGAAGCTTACGAGCTCGTCGATGAGCCACATCATGCGCGTCTTCTGACGGTTGCCCCTGGTGCCGAGGTCGCGGTACGCCTCGAGCACGGCCTTGCACACCGGGATGATGTCGTCGCCGGGCACCCAGGCGTCGAGCGGCAGGGCCTCGCCCCACCGCTTCGGGCTGATGAACCCGCCCACCAGCAGATTGAACCCGAACTTGCCGTCCTTCTCCGCCGGCATGTACGCCAGGTCGTTGATGTGCGGGTGCTCGAACAGATCGTGGGTGCCGATCACGCACACGTTCCACTTCCTAGGACTGTTCACAAGACATCAGCAAACAACATGTCAGAGACTGACGACACTCTCGCGCGCGGATTGCCAACGAGGCTGTCGGAGACTGTGTGTGTGTGCTCACAGGTTGGTGATGGCGAGGTTGCCCTCGGAGTTGTTGGTGATGTAGGAGGAGAGGAGGTTGGTGTAGGGGCGGGTGTCGACGATCTCGTCGGGGTCGATGCCGGCGAGCGGGTTGCCGACGGGGTTGCGCACGTTGTCCATGCCGCTCTGCAGGCTGGTGAGGCCGACGGAGCGCAGCCCGTCCAGGATCTCCGGCACGTCCGGCAGCGTGACGCCGCGGATCTGCCAGTTCTGCCGGGTGGTCACGTCGGCGCACCCCTCCTTGCCGTACTTCTCGATCACGCTCGCCAGGTACCGAGTCTGCTCGCTCGTGGTGACGCCGTTCGGGAGCTTCAGACGCATCATGAACCGGCCATCTGCAGCAGCAAAGCAAAGCAGAAAGGTCGTTAGCACTTTTTGCAAGTGGGTCCCCGTCAGAAATGTTTTACTACTAGTAGTCATTTTGCAGTATAGGAATCAAGGAATGGTCCATAAAAGGAATAGATTTGGAACCACTGGTTTGGGATAAACCCCAAAACGCAGACCGGAAGATATTCTCTTTCAGCAAAGCTCAGCTTCCCATGTTGCATTTGACAGCAAAGGAACAAATTTCAGCACGCTAGCTCTGATGAAATATATGTAAGAATCAACCAATAACAGGTGGACACACACCTATAGTGGTTGCATAAAACTAATAATCAGAGAGCAGACTGGACGACACCAAGCATAATAAGCAAAGAAAGAAATCACTGTCGCCGGCACTTGACCCTTGGCTCTTCAGGTGTATCTTAGTAGACGCCTTATAAAAAAAACTGCATTAGTGTATATACTAAATTCAGTTTTGCAGAACTTTTGGTTGAGTCACTCCGGTGGTCCAATATACAGTTATACAGACGCAGTCAGAGCAAAGTGTCAATTAGTTTAGTTCTCTGCTCTTCAGCCAACATTATGTAGAGCCCCGAAGGAGCATGGGCACATGGACTGGTGGGGGTCGTTGATTGATTCAGAGCCTATAGTGCATGCACGATTATAATTTCATAAAACTTACTCTACAAAGTATGCACACATGCCCCAATGATCTCGCTAGAACGTGTACCAGCAAAGGAAATTAGGGAGGGCATGTTTTGTTTTGCAGAAAGGCTGAAGCCCGAATGCATTACTAGTACGGATTAACGAAGTTAATGGACGGATTAGTTTGCGACGGTGCGGGGAGAACATACACTGCTGCTTGCGGCGGTGGAAGAGGCCGAGCCACTTGAGGCGGACGTCGACGTCCTCCTTGGTGAGCTTGTCGGCGTCGAGCTCCTCGATGGGGATCTTGGCGAGGTCCTTGATGGCGCCCTCGGTGAAGAACTTCATGGGCTCCTTGCCCAGCTTCACCTTCTCCTGCGGGTTCAGGCTCGTCCGGTACTTCTCCTTGAGCACCCAGTACCCTCCTTCCCGCTGCTCCACTCTCGGCTCCAGCCGGTCCGCCGAGACGGCCTCGGCCGGCGCGGAGGACGACGGCGCGGAGACGGCCGAGCACGGCACGAAGCGGGCGCGGCCGGTGCGGCGCCGGGACGACGAGGTCGCGTACTGGGCGGACGGCGGGAGAAAGCTCTGCAGGGAGGCCGAGGACGCCATGGCTGCGGCTGGTGGTGGTGGTGTGCTGTGGCGATGGTGGTGGTGGTGGTGGCCATGGGTGCTGTGCGTGTGGTTGTATATCGTGGGGAGGAGGGGGCATGCGGTGGCGTTTTTGGCCCTTGGAGAGTTCAAGAGGGCAGATGCTAGCTGCACGACATTGCAGCAAGCCACCGGGTGGAAATTTACCGATTTGCCCGCGTTCCGGCGGGCACCTAGAGGTTTGGCAAAAGAAAAACAAGAAAATGAGGTGAGAGTCGAACATAGGGTAGGCCAGTCCGACGCAGGCGAGCGATCCGCAAGGATGTTTTGCATTCCTAGCTGGTTTGAAACTTTGTATTTCGAGAGAAAACAAATTTCGATAAACCAAAATAAGTTTGAACTACAAAAGTTGAAAATTCGGTTCACAACCTCTGGGTGCCGTTTTCCTCCATGGAAGTGTCAGCCGCAACATCTCTATCCCCGGTGGGGTGCAGTCTCCCGATGAAAACCGAGATTGGGTTTGTTGGATCCACGCCGCCTCATTTCCTTCCTCCTTCCGGCTTCGGGCTAGACGACGTTAGATGACACATGTTTGTTATCCTTTCAACATTGGGGTGGCCAAGCTTCGCTTCTCTTCGGACATGTCTTCTCTCTCAAACATAAGAAGTGTGGACAACGTGGTTCTGGTAGAGTTTGCTTCATGAAGTTACCTCCCTTATGGCGGTGTTGAGACGAAGTCGAAATTGTTGTGTCGAGAGTGTGGGCGACAACAATGACTCGGCTGGCGATGTTTGGTGTGGAGCGTGTGAACGTGCGTGTCTGTGCATGCATTTTCCCGTGATTCTCTAGATCTCGTTTTGATGTGTGCTTGCCAAGTTTAGCTCGGTTTTTCCATCTAATTAACCGAGCACTTGTCTTTGTACCTAGATGTAGAGGAACCATCATTTGCATACCACATATAGACTCTTACAAAAGCAATGCTCAGGTATTGTCGGGGGATGACATTCCAGTTGGAACAAAGTCGATCACTAAGTGTTTTTTTTTCACTTTTTTTTTGTTCCGATGGTTTAGCTTTTAGCCAACACAACTAAGTAAGAGTCCAAATATACAATCGTTCGGATCATTTGTCAAAATTTACTTGATGTGCTCACACACAAACCTGATCAATTACTCGTCATTAAAAATGACAAGGGTGTGAATCAAGATGGTAAACATGATAAAATACCATCAAAAAAGAATTAATAACTTCAGAGCCAAGGGGAAATCCATCACAACAACTAATTTTGTTTTGTTTCCGTTGCCTAAATTATCAATACCAACGTGGATGTAAAAAAACATGAATTCGAGTGTAAGTTCCTTAACTATATATTTACTACCTGACGCACATGTTATTGTCTCAAAGCTCCATAATTTATTATAAAATTATAGCCTTTTGGTACATGAGTTATCAAGTCCATTCAAATTACTAGGCCTATGATATATATCATGCTAAATATAATTGTTTATACTGAACTTTTATACTAGTTTATAACTCATATTTTTCAATTCACAATCGTAGTTCATATGTTGTACTAAATTTACATCATATTATTTAATAAAAGTTACATTCAAGTTTTAATATATTAGGCCCTAGAGAAATATACTACACCAAATCATCTTAACCATGAGAAATAATAAAAGGAAAAAAAATATAGTGTCTTCTTTGAATAATATGTATCACTTGCATGAATATAGTGTATATATATGTGCTTTCCCTTCCCTATCTTGGTAACGATCTATAAAGATTTTTAGTTAATAAGGTATACTCGAATAGAATAACCTAGAGTATACGTATGGTGTATAAAGGATCTTGTCATCACACAACTGACATGTGTGTGCGTGCATGTGTGTGTGTTGGTAGAACACAATGTAATTGTAACTAAAATATAAGATATTGATAGCCCCCAAATGCAGGTGATTGGTGTAGCACTTCTCAATGTGGAGGTATTGGGTATCAATCCGCATGCATGAGCAAGAAGTACAACAATATATTCACCCAAACTAGAGTATCACAATTCTAGTTATTCGTGCACTAAACAATTTAAACATGCAAATGGTGATTGGTTTTTTAATGTTTAAAGCAACAAAGTAATGGCTGTGAGGAACCTTGTAGATATCTCAATCATCTACAATGCGGAAGGCATGACAAGTTTCTCTCTTATGTTAACAATGGATCTAGGGTCATGGGTTCACTTGATCTCTCTCTCAACAATGGTGGTGATCATATTATAGATAATAAATTCCACACAATTATCATGCTTTTATGCTAACATTTATATGGATACCATGTTCTAAAACATGAAGTTGAGAAGGAAAATACAAAAGAATGTTGTCACTAGCATACCATTTCTAACACTTGGCCGCAAGTAGGTGTTCCCCATTATCACTTGATGAGCGTATACCAAAGGATGTTGGTTGATATTTCTATTGCTCAGCGCTACCGTTTTTTTTACTCGTCTACACCCTCATATGCCATACACATCTATATACATCCTCCTCCTTTATATAAAAGCACATATACAACAACTAATTTAAAGGTTTATTTGTTGCATGGGTCCCACACCCCTCTCATCTACCTACACTCGACGTTGTCAACCACCTTGTGACGTGGGCAAACAAGGCATTGCCACAAGATCTACCTCATGACTTAGAATAATCTAACCAATGCAATAGACATCGTAATATTCTTCCAAAGCATAACATATATCATTTCACACCATAATATCCACCATAGGAATTACACCTATAAAACCATATTGGGCAGCTCATATGAATTACTACAATAAAAATAAATAGAGAGATTGGACTAAGCTACTATCATAAACCAAAGTTCTGAGGGTGGACTAGTCCTCTCTCATGTTGGGGATGTATTTATAGATTGATTTAGCTTAAAACACACATGTACGCGAAAGACTGAGGCAGAACAGAGTCTGGAGGGCTAAGATCCTCCTGGTGGTTCTCCCAGGATAGGGGTCGCGCCATGGGCTCCCTTGGTTGGACTGTTGTAGTATCGTGCGTGGATACACCATAGAGGGTACCTCACGACAAGGAGGGGGAATGGGTGTACGGCCTAACATACGGAACGATGAGACACAAAAGTTACGCAGGCTGAAAATCCACGTTGATGGCGGATCTCTACTCCTTCCATAATTCATTATTAGAGCACAAGGTGTCGAGTTACAATGGTGTAGATTGCGTGCCCTTTGGCTACCCGAGGGCCAGCTTATATACTAATTCGGGCCTAGGGTTTACAAAGTAAACCTATCTGGCTAAAGATAGAGTCTTTCTCTTAATCATCTTGTTACAAGTCGTTGGCGCGTGGGCTTCAATCCGGGTCCGTCTTGAACCGGGCCTATCCCTCTAGGTATTCGTCTTGATCTTCCTTTAGGCGGAGGCCAAGATAGGCCTCATCTTCTAAAGTCAAAAACACTGACAAAGCTCTACCTCCCAAATTAAGTACCAAAATCATAAAAACTTCGTGGAAAATCCTGAAATCAACGCAAAACATGTTGGAAACATCATAAATCCTCATGCAATAAATTCATGGGTATATTTTATATGTATCCGAATGATCACTAGATGGAGAAATGGAGACTAGTAGCCTAACCGACCTAGCTGCTGTTGTTGATTAGATTGGTTTGTTTGTACACGGTGCACATTATCGGTTTGTAGTGTTGACTTACATGTGAAAATTGGATATTTTGGGTTTTCTACGTTTTTTGAATTTTTTTCTACATATTCGTTAGACCATTGGATATGGGCTTATGCCCAACAAGGTTCGCAAGCAGCCTCGCCCCTTCTTCAACTTAAATCTTAGGCTGTTTAGACAATGATACTAATTTCCAAAATTTAAATTATTTTATTGAAATGTATGAGCAAGTCTTGTACCTACATCAATATAATACATCAGAAGTATGCTTGACTGAATACACAACACCATTTAGAACTAGAATTTAGTTGACTCTGCATTATGAATACTTATATCACCAACGAACAATACTAGCATGGAACCAGACTCATGAATGTGTCAGAGGGAAATCCTGGGCAAGAAATTAAGATTGTGAGAATGTCCGAAGAAGTTCAAAAAATGATCGCCCAAATAGTAGGCGTTGTCTCGTGATTGTCTAGACCTCGTTTTGATGTGTGGCTTGTGACGTTTAGCTCATTTTTTCTCTAATTTACTGAGACTGGTCTTTTGCCACTTTTTTTGTTCAATGAATCATGGAACTTGTGGAGGAACCATCGTTTGCATGCTTTATGTAGACTCCAATGCTTAGATATTGGTCGGGGATGGAAGTCATAATGAAACAAAGTCTATATCGGTTGAGAGGTTATTTTTATTTCAACTTTTTGTTTAGATGGTTTAGCTTTTAGCCAACACAATTAAGTAAGATTCCAATTGTAAAATTGTTTAGATCGTTTGTCAAAACTCATTTGATCTACTCACAGAGAGAAGATCTTGGTTTATGATCACCTAATTAATTTCTATTTTATAAAAAATGGAACTTGTGTGAATGAAGATGCCGAACATGGTTAAATACCATCAAAAACAAAAATATTAATTTAAGAGCCAACGACATATGCATTTTAGTACCTAACTTGTTTGTTTTGATTGCCCAAATTATAGTAACCAGCATGCAAAACCAACCGAACGATGGAATAACCGAAACTCAAAACTTTGAATGTTCATGTCAAATATTTTCAAATTATGTACAAATTATATTTTGAAATTTGGGCTTTTGGTATCGAAGTTAAAACTCATGAGCTCAAACATGGTGTCCTGGCAGGCTGGTGCATGCAAATTATTGGGTCAAAGACACATGAGGCACCAACACCATCATCGAAGCACACGTTCCCTTTGAAGGGTAGATAGGTAAACTCATCAATTATTACTAGTTTCATAGTTAACAGGCACATACATCAGGATCAAATGACATATAAAGAAGAGTATTTAACTTGATTATTATCTAAACTTTTATACTTGTTTATAACACATTTTATTTTCAATTCGCAATCACAAATCATATGCTATGCTAAATTAGAACTATATTAATTAATTAAACTTACTTTTTTTTTGAAACGGAGGCAAAAGCTTTGCCTCATTCATTAATTAAGAAGAAGGTGCCCGATTTTTAGGAGAAAATCGGGCAAAAACCTACAACAACCAAGTCAAACCCACAGAAACAACACACCCACATAGACCACAATGCGACCCCAACAAACACTCAACACGACACTCCAACACCTTGTCGAAAAAGACAGGCCACGGCAATGAGAGGCACCCATCAACCAACCGCGGATCCCTGAAAGGCAACATTCATGTTTTAGTATACTAGGCCTAAGATAAATATATAAGCTAAATCCTCTCGAATGTGAGAAAATAATAGAAGAAGAAAAAAAATCAAATGTCTTCTTGAATTACTTGGTGTCACATGCATGGATATAGTGTGCATATATGATATATGTATTGCCCTTTCCTATCTTGATACAGATCTACAAAATTGTATTGCTAAATAGTATACTCATAAAGATTTCTAATCTAGGTATATTCAAATAGAAAAGCCTAGAGTATGCATCTGGGCGTATAAGAGCAGGGGCACCAAAGGGAAACTCGTTGTGAACGCCTAATATATTAAAACATCCACTACGGGGCAAAAAAAAAAAAAGCAGTTGCCGCACCACAGCTGGAGATAAAGCATCGCATGGTAAAACATCCGCTGCGATTTGTTGATTTATACGAGCAAGTTTTGTAACTAGGAGTACGTCAATATTTTTTTTTCGATCAAGGAGCATAGCCCCAGCCTCTGCATCCAAAGGATGCACACAGCTTTTTTCTTTATTAAATTATTCGCAATGCCTTACAAGGGAATACAAAGATCATTGAAGCCACCTTCTTAGCGACAACTCGCTATACCTACAATGAAAACCATGAAATGCTGACGGACACACACATCATCCAAAAGCAAAATCCTGTGGGTGCGCCATTGCCCACTACACAGAGTTCGCCACCGCCATCAATCTCGAACCCATCTCCAAGCGAGATCAATGCATTGACCATGCCAGGCCCGCCGTAGATGTCACCAAAACACCAAACAGCTCCACCATCCTGCACGCGTCCAACAATCCTCGCCCGTCTTCAATACCCCGCAGCTCCACGCCGCCGATATAATGCATCAATATAATGCATCATAAGTGTGATTGCCTGATTACAAAACAGCCATGTAGAACCAGAATTTAGCTGACTCCGCATTATGAATTCTTATATCATGCCAACGAACAAAACCATGGAACCAGCCTCGGATTGTCAGAGAGAAATCCTGGGCAAGAAAGATCGTGAGAATGTCTGAAGAAGTTAAAGAAAGATCACCCCAAAAAAGGCCGGCCGGGGCGCTGCGTCTGACGATCGTTCCGTCCGCAGCTGCTCACGCAAGGGCGCGTCCTTCCATCTCCAAAGTCCATCCGGCGATCTGGCTGACGGCCAAGGGGCAACAGAGGGGCAAACCGGTCATTGCGCTTGCATGCGCGCGGCTAACATGTGCGGGAGCTGACTAGAGAAGCTGGAGATTAGTTTATGGCGAAGATGCCAATCAGATCTCGACCGCATAAAACCACGGCGATTTTGCTTACTTAAACAAAACGGCCACGGAGATGGAGCGAGCAGAGTCTGGTCTACCGGCGAGAGTGGCCCGTCAGACGTCCTAAGGGACGGCCAAAGCCGCCGCTGATGTACGTCGGTACACGCGGGGTCCGGCACGAGACATGGCCGTGCTTCCTTATTTCTCCTCGGACGAGAGCGAGACGAGTACTGTACAAGATAATCTGGCATTCGTTTAGACCCATTTGATCCGCTCGCGTGTCGCGTCTAACTAGGTTGTCATGGGAAGAAACGGCCCAAAGCGGAGACATAAATGGACGCTTTTACGAGTCTTTGTGTGGATTTATTTTTTCTTATCTGCTTCATCATGTCCTCCCATATTTGCCTCTAGCCTCATAGGTTTCACTGGTTAGTGGTTCAACAACCGCCGTCCTTTAAAGAAAATTACTCTTTTGTCCCTGGCTCCTTTGAAGAAAATTACTCTTTTGTCCCTGGCTCCCTTTTTCCATCGCCATCCCCACTTCCCACTAACCGAGCTTCCCCACCACCCAAAACCCTAGGACCAGCCGCCATGCCCCCAGGCAGTGATTCACCAAGGAGAAGCAGGAGCATGAGGCTATAATAAGTGATCTTCGGTCCTTCATTTTACAACGAGACCTCCTTTTCGATGTCAATGATGGTGTTGTAAGATTAAATTCTCTAGGTATGAGCCTTTAGATTTTGCTTTGCCATATCTTTTTGGATCTTTTCTTATGGTTGTCGCGAGAAGGATTGTCCTAACAATATTTTCTCGGTTGTCCTGTCCTCGATAATAATGATTCGTACTCTGATTATTGATGATTGACTAATTTAATTAATAGGCTGTACGCGTTTGGTATTGCGGTTCAAATTAAAATTATGGGAGAATGTTTCTTGGTACTTACATGTCTTTGCATTGGTATCTGCAGTTGGTTATCTTTAGAAAAATACAAGCGTGTGTTGAAGAAGAAAGAGTTTGAAGACCTTAAAGATTTGCCCGTTAATTTTAGATTTTATTTTGTAATCTCTAGAGATACCTCATATATCTCTACCATGTATAAATATAAATATATATATATATATTTGTAGAAAAATGTATGAACTCATCTATAGTAAAGTATGAACAATAAGGTATGAAATCCGACGAAGAAACCACTAGGTACCGTTTTCCTCCATGGCGGCCACGAGTAGTTGCGATATCTCTACCTATCGGCAAAAACCAGGATTCGGCATGTGGGGTCCGTGATGTCGTCATCTTCAATGCAAGTTTCTTTCTTAAGAGTGTCGTTTCTAAGACTTGGCCATTTGGAGTACCTAGCTTGCGGTGGAGTGGCCTTGATGCAAGTTACCAACGGTGACAAAATTGGCATGTTGCCACCTACTGCGGTTTTGGGAAGCAAGAATGTGGCCGATTACCGATGGATGAAATTGGATGGCGTCTGTTCATTTCTCTTTAATTTTAGCATTCATGAGGCAAAGTTTTGTTCCACTTTAGTCATGTATTATGTCTTTAATTAACACCTCAACAATGGTGAACTTCATAATGGTGGACTCTGCTTCACGAAGTTATGAAAAACGTTAGAGTTGTCAGGACATAAGTACGATTGACAAGAATGATAATGTGGTTGATGGTGTTTGGTAACGTGCTTGTGTGCCTTGTTAGTGCGCCAGTGTGTTAGCATGGTCTCTTCTATGAATGAAGATGTCAAACATGATCAAATGCACACTAAAACGAGAGAGAAAAAATGCAGTCAAAGAAAAATCCATTTTAACAACTACAGCTCTTATTTCCATTGCTGAAACAACCTCCAGTGTCTAGTTTCTTGCGTCAAGATGGAGAAAAGAATGCGAAAATTATATTTTAATTATAAATGATTGATTTTTATATTTTAAAATGATTTACAATCTATGGCCTGAACTTCAGGTATTACACTGTGACACTTAAGCTTTTGCTATGGGAGTTGCCAAACTAGTGAGTTGGAACTTAATAGTCTCTAATGCCAGAGCCATGCTTATTGTTGGGCCCAAGAAAAATCATAAAAAATTATAATTATTTGTACTAAACTTTTATACTTCTAACTCGTTCAAATTCACACTCATAGCTAATATGTTGTAGTAAATTCAAACCTTATTATGCAATAAAATTTACATTTTTGTGTAATATATCATGCCTAAGAAAAGTATTAAACCCAAATCATCTCAAATGCGAGAAAGTATTTAAAAAAAAATACATGTCTTCTCGGACAAATTTGTGTCACTTGCATGAATATTTGTGTTCGTGCATGTGTAACCTTACCAATGTTTATAATTTGTATGCTATATAGTATCTTAATAGATATTTCTAACTTATGATTAGGTATATCCAAATCAAACAGACAAAGTTCGAGCTTAGGCCGGAGCATAGGACTGGCAAGAGCAGGAAGCGACATGGCCGAAGGAAGGTGGCAACGAAGCGGGAGGTTACAGCCAATGCGAAACAACAGCGGGCTACGGACCAAATGATCGCCATACATTCCAAGGCCGCCACGGATGCACTCGCCGCCAAATTCACACAACATGCCCTCCTCGTGCTCAAGTCAAACGTGCTCCCCGAAGCCTTGGCCACAAGCACCACCACCACCATGGCGGCAAACTCAGGCTCCTCCGCGAACCTTCCACTCGTTTCAGTGTCTTCTGCCACCATGTCATCCTCACTAACGTGTGGGTATGTACCTGTCACTCATATCGGTAACACCACACTTCTCCACTTCACCTCCAGACGGGTCCGTCGGAGATCAACGAGTCCATGCAAACCGCACCCACCATTACCGGCTATTGGCCTCGACGCCTCATCAGTGGTCGGCGTGCCGAATATGATGCCTACCAGGACCCCATGGGCGTTCCTCTCCAACACCTACCCAGAAGTCTGCAACATGTTAGGGGAAATGGCGCTCCCGATGCGGCCCCCACTGACACAGCCGCCCTAGCGCAGTTTCCATTGACACCAACCAACCTGAACTACTTCGATGTGAATCTTTTCATGGAGGACATGATCAATGGGGCCAAACTTTCTCAACAAGATGGTATCAATATTCGTGAGGTGCCATTGTTTGATGATGGGATGACCAACGAGCCAATGCTCAAATCAAAGCAAAAGGACCGCAACATGCACAAGGGCGAGGAAAAGTTGATTTGCGAGGCATGGATGCTAAGCGGACATGATCCAATTTGTGGTGCCGAGCAAAAGGGAAGAGCATATTAGAAGAGAGTGCATGGCTTCTTCCACGAGCATAATCGCTTCGACCACTACAACTTTGAGAGTGATGGGCATGAATTTTCTAATCAAGGTCGTATATCCAAACGGAATGCTACAAATTTTATGAAGCGTTCGAGCATGTGCTTGAACGGCCCATGAGTGGCGTTGGCGTCAAGGACATGGTAATTTTTGCCCCTTTTCCATATATAAATTTATGTTGCTATGTACAGATATGATTCTATATTATTGGCTTTCATGTATATTTGCCAAGTTTTGGATTACTTCAACGTAGCACATGGAGGTAAACATTTTACCTTGATGCACTATTGGAAGGACCTTAAAGAATGTCCCAAGTGGCAAGAGACATTTTTCGTCCTACAAAAAAAAGGCATTGCAAGGAAACAAGTGTGGCAACAATGTATCTGGGTCGACCTTGATGAGGCCACAGCAAGCACAAGCACGGAAACTGTGCAGTCGGCCAACAAAGGCTTCAAGCACGATGCAAAGCGTGAGACTTCTCACTTGCATTGCAAGAGAGTTTGGGGGTTCATAGCAGATAAGGAGGTGTTGAATGTGAATAGGGGAGAGAGAATGCCAGGATAAGGAGGAAGAAATGAAGAACTTCATTTATGCAAATAAAATTAATGTTGACATTGAAGCACATAATCTGGGGGACTTTACTTCCTGAAGTTATCTCCCTTATGGAGGTGTAACGACGAAGTTAGATTTGTTGGGCGTGAGTGCGAAGGAAGACAATGATAACTAGGTTGGAGGTGGGGCCGCTCCTCTCGCGTTGCTCCTCCAGGCGACCGAGAGGGGAAAACCCTAGCCGCCGCCCCGTCCGTCCTCCCCCCTCTCCCCCTCCTCGTCGCCCCCCGAGGTGCTGCCGGCCGAAGGCCGCGGCGTCGGTGAAGGGGGCGGCGGGGATTTGGCCCTCGGCTGCTGCTCCTGGCGCCTAGCACAGTCGCATGGAAGGAAGGTGGCCGGGATGGGCTTGTCGGGACAGAGGCCGCTGCCCGGCGACACTCTCCATCCCCGACGCGTCTCCCCCTTGGCCGGCGACTCCGGCAGCCGCTCCTCCGTCCGTGGCGGCGGGTGGCTCTCAGGATCTGGCGGATCGGTGGCGGCGGCCTTCGGTGCTGGAGGTGCTGCTGGTGGTGGTCTCGGTGGGGGCCCTGGACGCCGGAGCGGCGACTCCGGATGGTGGAAGCGGCGCCGTCTTCTTCGCGGCGAGCAGAGGCCGTGAGTGTTGGCCCGTGGCCCTGGCCGTGTGGGCGGCAGGGTGGCGGCGAGCGTCGGTGAGGCGTGCGAGGTTCTCCGTTGACCCTCCATGCCAGATCTAGGGAGATCTCCATCGCTGACTGGTGAAACTCTTGTCCTCTGGCTTGTTTTGCGACCTCGCCGGCTGGATGGTGGTGGGGTTTTCTGGACCGGGGGAAACCCTTGGCCGGCGGTGGCCACGATGTCGTCGTCGCCCCGGGCGCCGATTCCCTCCTTGCAGGCTTCGTTGAGGTTCCCCTTCCCACCCCCCCCCCCCTGCCCTGGGTGAAAACCCTAACCCCTACATGGGTGATGGCGGCGTCTCGTCGTCGTTCCCCTTCTTGAAGGCATCGCCTGGGGCTGCAGGGATGGTTGTGGAGTCTCTGGATGTTGGTGGTGGTGCTTGGCAATGCTTCTTGTGTGGCAACGACCCGGGTTTGGAGGCTGCAAGCTCCTGTCTGGTGGTTGTGGATGTTCCTTGTCTGTCGGTCTTCCTGTTGAGCCTGCGTTCTGCAGCTTGCGTGTTCTCGGTGTCGTTCCCTCGGGTTGGCATTGGCCGTGGTGAGATATCTAGCGCGAAAGCATGCCTTGGTCTCTTCTATGAACTTTGGTTCGAGTTTGCTCTGGAGTGTTCTTGGGGGAACCTCTCTGCCTGCTGATGGTGCGGCGCCCTTCGATCCGGGGCGAGAGGGAGGGGTCCTTCTTCGGAGTCAGAGACCGTGAGTGAGTCTCCATGTGTTCATCTGGAAGCGATGCAAGCAGTTCTTCCGCTGTTGATGCCTCCCTCTGTCCCTGTCCCTCTTGGTGGCGGCACTCGAGAAGACGATGGTCTTGGCGTCTGAAGCGAAGCTTTCTTTCATATCTTTTGTTTGCTTTTGTCGCTGTGTGGCATGTTAGCTGTGTACGCGTTGTAAGCACTCTGTATCAACCGGTTTCGTGGCTTTATTAATTTAAAGCTAGGCTTAGGCCTTATGTTTAAGAAAACTAGGTTGGAGGTGTTGGCATGGAGCGTGTGAAACGTTCTTATATGCATCGTTGGTGCGTAGGCATTGTCTCGTGATTCCCGACCTAGTTTTGATGTGTGGCTTTGCCAGGTTTAGCTCCTCTTTTCTCTAATTAATTGAGCACCGGTCTTTGTACCACTTCTTATATTCAATGAATCACAGAACTTGTGGCGGAACCATTGTTTCCATACCATATGTAGTATGCTCAATATTGGTTGGAGATGAAAGAGATGGAATAAAGTCCATCGTTGAGAGATTTTGTATTTCAAGTTTTTATTCAGATAGTTTAGCTTTTAGCTAACACAGTTAAATAAGTTTCCAACTATACCATTATTTAGATCAATTTTCAAAACTCGTTTGTTTCGCTCGCAGACAATATCTTGGTTTATGATCACCTGATTAACTCCTCATTTATTAAAAGTGTCATTCATCTGAGTGAAGATGCCGAACATGCTTAAATACCATCAAAACCAAAAATGTAATTTGGGAGCCAAGGGCAATGCATTTTAGTAAGTAACTTTTTTTTATCAATTTCCCAAAGTCGATTTTAATTGTGTTTGTTTTATATTTTTCAAATTATGTACATGCTATGATCTCAAAGTTCCATAATATACTATGAAACTCGAGCTTTTGGTATTGAAGTTAAAATTCTGGAGTATCTGCTTGATTATATGGCATGTCTAGTCCATGCAAATAATTGGGCCGAGAATAAATGAGGTTACATATAAATATTTTTGAGTTTTTATATTTTTTATAACTTATATATTTATTGATTCACAGTCATTGTTCGTCTAAAAAAAAATCACATCCGCCGTTCATACATTGTTCTAAATTCACATTGTATTAAGTAACAAAACTTACAATCATGTTTTAATATACCACAACTAAGAGAAACATGTAAACCAAATCCTCTCAGGTGTGAGAAAATAGTAAAATAAAATAAAATGTCTTCTTGAATAGTTGAATTAATGCGTGTCACATGCACGGATATAATGTATATATCTGTGTTAACCTATCTTATCTTGGTAAAGATCTACAAATTGTATTGCTAAATAGCACTATCTTGACAAATATTTCTAGTCTAGGTATACTCAAATAGAAAAGCCTAGAGTATGCATATGGTGTATAAGAGTTGGAGCACCATTCGGAAACTGGATGGGTCGATCTGGAAACATTTAGTGCGAGGGAAAAAACCATTGGCACCAGAACTAGAGATAATAAAGTATCACATGGTAAAACATCCGTTGTGATTTATTTGAAATATATGAGCAAAGTTTTCTAACTAGGAATACATACATGAATATAATACTGCACCATATGTATGCTTGTGTGAATACAAAACACAATTTACAACCAGAAATTTAGTTGACACGGCATTACCAATACTTAAATATCGTGCATACGAACAAAACCATGGAACCAGCCTCAGAATGTCAGAAAACCTCGGCAGGAAAAAGATCGTGAGAATGTCGGACGAAATTAAAAAGATCACCAAGAAAAAAGGCCGGGGCGCGCTGCGTCGTACTGAACGGCGAATCACGGTTGTTCCGGCCGCAGCTGCTTATGCAAGGTCGCCCTTCCACCAAAAATATCAAAACTATGAGCGTGATCTGGCTTGGCACCCAAGGGGCAACGCAGGGGCAGTACGGTCATTTCCCTTGCATGCGCGCGGCTAACATGTGCGGGAGCTGACTGGAGAAGCTAAAGATTATTTTATGGCGAAGATGCCAATCAGATCGCGACCGCATAAAACCACGGCGATTTGCTAACATAAACAAAACGGCCACGGAGATGGAGCGAGCAGAGTCTGGTCTAGAACTAGATGTACCGGCGAACTTGAAGGAGAAAGTGGCCCGTCGGACGTCCTAAGGGCCGGCCAAGCCGCCGTCGGTACACGGGGGTCCGGCACCAGACGTACCAACGCTTCCTTCTCTCTTTCTCAACGGACAAAAAGCGAGACGAGTGCCCGGAAAGTAGAAATGTAGCTCAGGCTACATATAAGCCATTTTCTTGAAAATAATAATTCAAAATAACATTTTAAAGCTTCAAGAAAATTATGAAGCAACACTTTGATGTGTTCTAAAAACGTACAAAATCTCAAGTCAAACCACCAAGTATTTTGGGCCACACAAAAATGATAACACCTCATAGTTTTTGTAGGTTTCAAAGTTTGTATTGTTCACTACCGCAAATTTTCACTTTTTATTTTTTTATTTTTACACTGCATAAACTATAAGGTATTTATCAAAAAAAAGTTGAAAATTTGCATGCTTATAGAACCCATCGTTATCTAAGTCTAGAATTTTATAAAAATGGCCTACATGTAGCCCGAGCTACAAAACAACGCACTCGTTCCCGGATAAACTAACATGTTATTATCATATTATGTAAGCTTGATGCACTTTTATGACGTAACTAGAAGTCCAAGCCGATAAGAAAAACTAATGCAATCAGGGTGGTGGAAATGCTAGCACAATCTACGTATACACTTTAACACATTTTCATGGATAACAGTTTGTGAAATTAGAGCTGAGATTTTTAGCACCCAAACACTAGTGATCATGTTGTTTAATAGAAAAAAAAATATTTACGAGTTTCCAAGAAATTCAAAACAAAAATGGATGTAGCTAGCCAATAACATATCTCACAAACATGAAAAATATCAATTTTAAATATTTTGTATTCCGAGCTACGCAAAAATGGAAAATGTGCCGATCCAGGTATGCATTTTTTAAAATCTCTCAATTTTATGGGATTCGTAATTTTTGTGTAGCCCGCAGTACAAAGAGTTTAGCCTCGCTATTTGTGCATGCTGGTAGGTATACATCATTGACTAGGTCTAGATTTGTTTTTAGATTCTTTTGAAACTTATAAATATGGCTTTTGACTTTTCAAAAATGAAGGGATCACTGGGTCTGAAGAGCCAAAGACACTTTTAGGTGAAATTACGGTATCTGTATCCTATTGGAGTATTGGTTACTCTGTTAATTGGCTACATGAGAGTGCAAGGGCAAGGCAGAGATGGTAGTATCATAATTCATACCCTAGCTCAAGTCCGTTCACTCATGGAGGCAACAAGGCCGTCAGCGTCCGCACGTTTGAAGCCACACGCCACGCCTTTGTCCTTTGGCGCGTGTGCAAGGGCGACTTGCCTACCTATCTATCTATCCTGATGATGGTGCAGAGGGACAGCAAGCGCCTCTTGGACGACACCAACCTCCCAGGCCGGGGCATCTCGTCCACGCGAGCCTCTGTTGGTTGCAGCCTGTAGCTAGAGACCAAGCAGACACATTCGTTTTGACGACTAGAAGCAGCAAGATTATTTTTCTCAGAGAAAGTACCACGTTGACATTTTTCAATTTTATTAAGCATTTGGAAAGCATCCTGCTGGAACAACACATTAGGTCGAAATGAAATGAGCCGTCAACATGGCCAATTATTCTGTCAGCTACACATTTCAGCTGGAACAAACGTGACATGGTAGGGCTTCACATGGGGCAGTAGAGAAACATAGCCAGTTGCAAAGGTATACTCGGCAGACAAATATCATCACCAAAATGCAATTCAAGCAGCAAGTCAAGAGGCTACAAAACAGATGCCCTCTGTAACCGCGCCATCGCAAAAATCGTCGAGCTGGGAAACATCATACTCTTGATTGTGTCACTTGAAATATGGCCCTAGCAAGCCTCACATTGGTTGGCATGCAACACATCAGTGACAAGGGTAGAAAACAGCAGCATCTCTAGTCAGGGATAAATCAGATCCACATCTTTTCTGATCTTCAGAAGACTGGCACTGGCACAGGTGTATATACGCTGGCACGCTGCCAACAATAAGCTTAATAATACTAAATAGAGTACTCTATCACTACGTCGAATCTGATGAGAAGTTTAGAGTGGATCCTTCCACATGAACTTGGACAAATTGCAAAATCACATGATATTAAGGCATGTGGACCAAATCAAAATCACAGGAATATTACACCAAACAATTGTACGAGTCACTATTTCAGTAATCTTGCCTCCTGCGGAAATGTCTGAGAATGAAACTGTCTGCATACAAGGGGTACTTTTCTCGTATTAGGCCTTTGATGCACTTCCAGAAGGAAAAATCAACTTGCTCGCCGTCCGTCCTAACTATGAACAAACATCTTGAGTTCTCGAATTCTGGATGCAACCCTAGCTGGAAAACATAGTACTAAATGTTAGATCCCAGATGGAGCAGATCATAACCATGTTTGACTCAGGGAAGAAATATTCGACTCAGAGCTAGGCAATCTGGTACACCGTCCAAAAGTCAGATTGAACACATACAATTTGTCATAAAAAAAAATTGGGAGGTTGTTATCAGGACAGATAAAATAATCATTCTGAAGTTTGCCAGCAACATGAGACTGTATCACCTTGACACATCAGGACAACAGAATGTCAAACTACAAATAGAAATAACGAATTGGGAGGTTGTTGTCTGGAGATAAAATAACAATTCCGAAATTTGCTGACAACATGAGACTATCACCTTAACACATCAGGACAACAGAATGTTAAACTACAACTACATATCTTCAGTGTACAGGCTCAATACTCAGGAGCAAGAAGAGATATAGAGATGAATAGATTATCACAGATTACTTCCTATGCTCGATATTTCGCAAAGACGATAACTTCAGCAATTTAGTTTCCGCATTTGTTTGGAGTACATACCGTGATGTAGTCAATACCACATCCAATTTTCTTCTCATATTGTGGATGATATGGCAGCAATCGTTCAAGAATGGCTTTTTCATGTTCAGGAGTCAGCCGGTCACCACTTGAGTACCTGCCAAATTTTCAATATTACTTCCTCTGTTATTCAAAACATAACTTGTAAAATAAAAATATGCAAGACAGTTTCTGGTTTCCTGCTATAAAATAACGAACACAATAGAGTCTGACTAGATCAAAGAAAAGCTAAGAAAATTATAGTATCCTATGTCTTTTATAGAGCCATGTTTCCACTGGAGTATACTGATCGTTGCAAGACCATGGAACCACATGACACACTTTAATGCCTTACAATACTATAACTAAATGGTACAATGACAATCGGTGAGAAGCCACAATAAATAATACCATATATTTTAAAGAACATATTGTTTTACTTTCTACAGTACTAACGAACTCCATTTCAAAAAAGTACCATACTGACATCACTAAATTGGTTATGCTAATCACAAGACGCACTAAATATGTGCATCATGCTCATTTTAATTGCATGCAAAGACTTCTATAGCATGTGAAAATAAATTCTCAACACTTCCAGTTTTGCACAGTGCTTGTATCAAAGTTTTCCCATGTCTCATTTTTCAGACAGATGAAAACCGGAAGGCATAACTCACATGACAAAAATAATGTCAAACAAGACAGACATAATATTCCTGTTATTTCCTAGTCATTTGGGCGGATATATGATATAAACATAACATTCTGATTGGTTGTCTGCATCACTGCACACGAGCATTAAGTCAGGGAAGCACATGACACCATTCTGTGTGTGTAAATTAATTGGCTTGGTTTACGATTATATTACAGGCAGCCTGGCCATTATGTGTCCTAGCAACGAAGGAACACCCTCAGATTATTAGTGTTGGTACTTAAGATTTGTAAAAAGTCTTTGACTTTCCCTGGAACCAAGATGTTACATAATTTTGCTAGCATATATATATTGAGAAATTTTTTTAATCAGGGCATCAGTGATAAGGTTTCAACATGTTAAGAGCAGATGAGTATGCATTAATGAAAAACTAGACTATAGCCGGGCAGCAGTGGTCAGGGTAATGGACCAGATGGACCACTGTGGGGCGCAAGAGATAACTAGCCAGGGGCTAGAGCTGGGTGTGGTGTATCAGTGTATGTGGACACAGGGTTAGCCTGTAAGCCAACGTATGTGAGGGCTGGCCTCAATGTTTGCCTATCGGATGATGAAATGAAATTCTGAATTCTCACCCCGCTCTCCGAAATATCATCCTTTTCCAAAGCCTTCATTTCCTACATGCGTGAATTCTGATCCAACCGATTCGGATATCACAATATGCTCAACTAACCAATTAAACCATTACAATCAACCAATCCACTGCCTAGTCACATCTTCCCTCGATACAAGGTGTGTGTTCTGTCCAACCCACCAGAGTAATCCACAATTCATAGTAGGCTTAGACTAGAAGAATGTCGATCCTGCAATATCAGCCATTGCCACGGCGACCATAGTGCAGATAGACTTGAAGACTACAGTCGGGCAGCAGTGATCAGACTACAGTCGGGCAGCAGTGATCAGGGTGAAGGACCATTGTGGGCGCAAGAGATCACTGGCCAGGGGCTAGAGCTGGGTGTGGTGTATATGGACAGAGGGTTAGCCTGTAAGCCAACGTGTGTGAGAAGTTATATGGGGCTGACCTCAATGTTTATCTATCGGATGATGAAATGGAACTCTGAATTCTCACCTTGTTCTCTGAACTCTCATCCTTTATCCAAATCTGTCATTTGCTATGTCCGTGAGTTCTGAACTTCTGATCCAACCAATTGGGATATGACAAACAACTTGCTCGACCAACAATCAACTAATTCACTGCCTAGTCACATCTTCCCTCAATATAAGGCATACATTTTTTTTCCAGAGCTAAATCAGTGTTGCAGACTTACTGTCATTAGTCAGCTTGACCATAGTACTACCTAGTCTTAGAGTTAGCCAGTCTAATTATGGCTGAACATTAAGATTGTACATTAGTGTGACCTAGCTATTCACATTCCATGCGTGACAAGTTCAGCTCGCACGCCATCTGTTTGGTAAAATGCATCAGGTTGTGTCAGTACATTTACAGCAGGAAATTTTCCCCATGACCTATGGTGCACTGGTGATGTCATACTAAGAGTCTGAGACTAATGTTGATCAAAGTTTCAACAACAACTGAAATTAGGATGACTGGATGAACAATATACAGTCGGGCAGCAGTGGTTGGATGAACAATTAGGATGATTGGGTGAACAATATACTTGCCCAAGTGACCATAGTGCAGGTAGACTTGAAGATTACAGTCGGGCAGCAGTGATCTACAATTCATAGTAGGCTTAGACTAGAACAATGCTGAGCCTGCACTATCAGCCATTGCCGCGGCGACCATGGTGCAGGTAGACTTAAGACTACAGTCAGGCAGCAGTGATCAGGGATGGACCATTGTGGGCGAAAGAGATCACTGGCCAGGGGCTAGAGCTGTGTGTGGTGTATGTGGACAGAGGGTTAGCCTGTAAGCCAACGTGCGTGAGACGTTATATGGGGATGACCTCAATGTTTATCTACCGGATGATGAAATGAAACTCTGAATTCTCGCCCTGCTCTCTGAACACTCATCCTTCTTTTCCAAAGCCTTCATTTCCTACACGCGTGAATTCTGATCCAACCTGTTCAGATATCCCAACTTGCTCAACCAACCAATTAAACCATTCACAATCAACCAATCCACTCCCTAGTCACATCTTCCCTCGATACAAGGTGAATGTTCTGTCCGATGCCAAACTAGTGTTGCAGACTTACGGTCATTATCCGCCTTGACCTTAGACCTACTATACAGTAGTCCTAGAGTTAGCCGGTCTACTCTAATTATGCTTAAACATTCAGATTATACATTTGTGTGATCTAGCTATTCACATTCTATGCGTGAAAAGTTCAGCTCGGACGCCATCTGTTTGATAAATTGCATCAGGTTGTGGCAGTACATTCATCTGGTTGTGGCAGCACATTAACAGAAGGAGTTTATTCCCCATGACCAATGATGCACTGGTGATGCCATACTAAGAGTGCGAGTCTAATGTTGACTGAAATTTCAACAATAACAACTGAAATCAGGCTGAGCAATATAGAAATGGGTGAAGAGGAAAAGATGCCTACTTGCCCGAGTGAAGTATCATCCGCACGAAGCCGACGAGCGGCACGGTGTCCTCGAGGATGAGGTCCTCCCAGTCCACCCACTCCCTCTCCGCGCCCCTCCTCCTGCCCTCATCCGGCGCCTCGTCCTCCACCGGGGAGCCCAACGAGGCGTCCGCGTCGCTCTCCTGCTCGTCCGCGGCCGTCGTGGCGGCCGCCGGCCGGCGCAGGATGGCCGCGGAATCGGGCGGCGCCGCGCCCTGCCCGCCCGACCTGACCGCCACCCCGCGGGGGCGGATGAGGGAGGCGGAGACGAGGCCGGTGAAGCCGGGGAGGACGAGGCGCAGGCAGGAGACGGCGGGCGCGGACATGGGGTGCGCCGCGGCCGGCGAGGGGAAGTGCATGTGCGGCGAGGCAGTGAAAGCGGGCTTCTTTGGCGGCTTCGGGCGTCACGGCATGGTACGGGCGCGCCGTGCCACGAGTCGCGGCCTCGCGCTGCGCGCGCGGCGGCCGGTGCCGGAGGAGGGAGGGGGGAGGTCGCGCGGTGTTCGTCGGGGTTTTCGCCACCGGCGGGAGGGTGGGCTTGTGTCGGGTGGGTGTGGCTGGGAAGTGAGCTGCGATGGTGCATGGAGGAGTGGATAGGGGTCTCAGGCCGCCCTGTGCCGGGGTGGCCGTCTCGTTGGCGTTTTTGTTTTCTCGAGTTCCATGTTCCATTCTAAAAGTTATATTGTGAAAATTTAGATATATATTAGGAGTATGGAAAATATCCGAACCGTTGCGCCACATTAAATCAAATGATTTTTTTAATATTCTCTCGTGGCTTAGGCCTACTTGTATCTGAAGTTATCAATTTGACCAACTTAATATAAATTGCAGAGCACACAAATTATACCACTAGAAAGTATGACATCTGAAATTTCTAATGATATATGGTTTTTTTTTTGAAATTTCAGGCGACTTTATTCAATCACAATTAAGTCTTTTACAATAAACGGGACAAGGAAGTCAGGAGGTTGATCAATCCAAAACCCCTCCGACCTCTCCCTAATAGAAAATCGAGCTAGCTCATGCGCACAAACATTCGTCTGTCGATTACAATGCACCATAGTCGCCTTGCCAAAATCAGAAATCTTCTTTCGGCAGTCATCGATCACCACTGCTCCAGTAGCCCCGTACTCTGAAGGATTGAGCACAGCCTGAACTACCTCCATGGAATCACATTCTATAGCTACCGATTGTACTCCCATATGCTCCGCCATCTCCGGCCCCAACCGTAGAGCCGATGCCTCCATAGATGGGGCATCCATTGCAAAACGAATAAATTCATTCTTTGCTGCAATGAACATACCTGATGAGTCCCTTAGGATTGCTCCCAACGCACCAGATCCTACATTCACATCAAAGGTTGCGTCGACATTTAGCTTAAGAACACCCAACGCAGGCTTAGACCATCGAGAAACTTTATTTTGAGAATTCCTCTTACGTGCCAACTCATTGCCCACTATTCCTCGAATTGCCAACGCCGATCTTTGTGTTTTTCCTATCTTCTCATCATACACAAGCCGGCGCCGCTCCCACCATATATACCAACCATCAACCATTATCAGCTCCTTTGCATTTTCTTGTCCCATTGCCAAACCACCAGGACTATCAGAGCATAGTAGTTCCTCAAGAACAGCAGCTCCTGATCGATCAATCCTAGCCGCAGCCAGAATATTTTCTTCCAACCCAAGATGTTTTCATATCTCCCTAGCCCGGTCACATAAGAACAACATATGTTTTAAATCTTCAGGCTGAGTCTTGCAAACAGGGCATATCACCGGTGATTGTATGTGCCTATCCGACAGAGTACAGTAACAAGGCACTATACCATGCAAAACCCTCCAATTAAAGATATGAACTTTTGGGGGAACAGTTAATCGCCATATCTTCTCCCATACCTGATGCGGCTCAGCAGCACCTGTAACTTCATCCAACCGAGCTCTCCTTCTATATTCCGCTTTCCACTCCGCATGGTATGCGGATTTAACAGTAAAGCATCCCGACGTTGTTAAGTGCCACGCTATGAAATCCGGTTGACCAAATGAAGGAAGAGGATCGAAAGAATCCTCTCGACGTCCACTGGCCAGAAGTTGTCTTTTACGAGTTGTTCATCCCAACCTCCTGTAACCGGATCAATAAGCTCCTCAACTGTATTCAGAATACATCTCCCTTTTGGTGTCATCACCCTTCTATTATGGCTAGAAGGGATCCACTCATCTGACCAAATATTGATCAGAGAACCATCACCAGGTCTCCATATCGCCCCCTCTTAAAGGTTTTTAGTCCCGACATTATACTTTGCCATGTAAAGGACGATCCTTTCTTCGGTGTTGCATTTAACAGATCACCATCCGGATAATACTTCGCCCGTAATACCTGTGCACACAACGAATCCGGGTCACTAAGCAATCTCCAACATTGTTTTGCCAGCATTGCTTGATTAAAACAATGTAAATCTCTGAATCCCGTTCCCCCTTCTTTTTTTGGAACACACATTTTCCACCATGCCCTCCAATGCATTCTTTTCTTCTCCTGAGTACTCCCCCACCAATACCGAGCTATTGCATCACATATACTTTTACACACTTGTTTAGGTATATTGAATACTGACATAGCATACGCAGGTATAGCCTGTGCCACTGCCTTGAGTAGAACTTCCTTGGCTCCGGTGGACAAGGTTTTCTCATTCTAACCATTGATCAAATCCCATACTCTGTCGATGAGATAAATAAAACTATCACTTATATCTGCTCCAACAAGAGATGGCAGACCAAGGTATTTATCATTCAAAGCTTTTACTAGAATATCTAGTATTTCACATACTTCTTCTCTAGTCTCCGTACTAGTATTTGGACTGAAAAATATACTAGACTTCGCAACACTCACAAGCTGGCCAGAACTTGCGCAGTACATATCCAATGCATTTCGGAGGGACGTAGCATTCGATGCATCAGCTTTCATTAAAATTAGAGAATCATCAGCGAAAAACAGAAGAGAGACTGACGGTACACTCCGACACACCCTAATCCCTTGGATACCACCATTTTCCTCCTCATACGCCAATAGACTGGAAAGACCCTCCCCGCATAATAAGAATAGATACGGTGATAATGGGTCTCCCTGCCGTAAACCACGAGTCGGAGAGAAGGTTTCTGTCTCATCCGAGTTGAACCATACTCGGTAATTCACTGTCGTCACACAAGTCATGACCATCTTTCATCAAAACCAAGTTTGGTCATCATATCCCTCAAAAACCCCATTCAACTCGATCATACGCCTTGTGCATGTCTAATTTCACCGCACAAGTACCATTATTTCCTTGCCTTCTGTTTTTTATTGAATGAAAATATTCATAAGCTACTAACACATTGTCAGTAATCAATCTTCCCGGGATGAATGCACTTTGTGTCAGCGATATAATTTCTGGGAGAATAACTTTCAATCTGTTAGAAAGTACCTTGGATATTACCTTGTACACCACATTACATAAGCTGATTGGTCGAAACTGAGTAATCAGTTCTGGACACTCCACCTTTGGGATAAGAATCACTGCTGTTTCATTCCAGCCATCAGGAATTATTTAATTCGTATGATATATGGTTTGTAATATATAATTCGTATGATCTAATTAATAATCTAGAGAAAAATGTGTAGACCCAACACACAAAACAAAGGTATTATGTCTAAATGTGTGCGTCAATCGACTTGAAAATCAGCAAAGGGAGAAACCCAGGCCGGCTCCGTGACAGCCGGCCCATGCCTCGGAGGGCTACTAATACAATAACAATTGCAAAAACAAATTCAGCCAGAAACTTACCTTGGCAACCTTCTCGCACCGTTTGAGGCAGTTGTCGGCTTCCGTGGCGGAGGCGGCTAGGAGGGTGCAGAAGTCGGAAAAGAAGAGCTCCATGGGAGCCACTCCCTTCCGGCCTTCCCGGCTCGTCACCTCGTGGGTGTCGGCGTCAAGACACTCCTTCTCCATGGTGCCAATGGAGCCCAAGCTTGAGTCGGGGGCGGAGACAACGTGGGCTAGCTTGGCAGCCGGAGTCACGTGCAGGCTCACCAGCGGCTACGAAGACCCCTGGTCCTCCACACCTGGGCCCTTGGCCTTGATCAGGGCTCTGGCGTCCGCGCTAACCGAATGCGCTAACTCCTCAGTGGTCGGCTCCGAAGCCGGAGGCGGCACTGCCTGGCCCGCCGGTCAGATATGACCATGGGCTCCGGCGGCAGCACCATCCTCGGGCCCGAGCTGACACCGTCCCCAGGCGCGCCCCCGTCTCCCCTAGTCGACGACACCTCCGTCCGACTGCGCCGTAGAAGCTCTCCGATGGTCGGTTGGCTGGTCCGGCGAGCCGGCTCATCCCGGGAGCCGGAGCTGGCTGGAGGTGGCGCAGAAGATGAAGTCCCCGCTCCCATAGAGGGCAGCGGGAAAACCGGTGGCGTGCGCGCCCGCTCCCTAGCCGGAGGCTGCGGAGTCGACTCCCTCCTCGTCTGTGGCGGAGCAAGCGGCGGCGAGATGGTCCCGGAAGCCGAGCCAGCCCCCACGCCCTTGGAGAACTTGATGGCGGAGCTACACCAAGAAAGCAAAAAGAAGGCAAATAAGATACCCACTAAGATGAGAAAGTGGAAGGAAATAAAAGGAATCAAACAAGATGGAGAAGAAGAACCCACACGGCCGCTTCCAGGACTTGCTTCTGCATCCGGCGCTGCTTCTTCACTGCGGCTTCCAGCTGCCCGGTGGTTCTCTTCCGCACCTGGAGCGGCGGCGCTGGCTGCTGGAGGCACTGCTGCTAGAGGAGTCACACGAAGCGGCTCCAGAACCATAACCTCCTCGTCCTCCGGCTGTTCAGTTGAGGAAGGCTCACCTTGCTCCTCGCCGGCTTGAGGGGCGGCGTCTGGGTTCTCATCCTCGCCGGCTGCCCGGTCCCTCTCGTCCTCAGGGCCGGGGAGGTTGGCTTCCCACACCTTCTCCGCAAGATCGCCGTCTTCAACGATCATCCGCGGGAAGTTCTGCGAGCCAGCGGAAAAAAACAAAGCTATAAACAGCAAAACAAAGCAATGGAAAAAACAAGTGCGAGCCAACAAAAGATCGACGACTTACCAGACCCGAAGGGTCGTTCCGGCAGAAGGGCTCCATCTCCCACTGCCAGTCGTTCGGCAGC
Organism: Lolium multiflorum; assembly: GCA_030979885.1. NCBI lineage: Eukaryota > Viridiplantae > Streptophyta > Magnoliopsida > Poales > Poaceae > Lolium > Lolium multiflorum. Next base: position 217,792,111 of record CM061752.1, on the reverse strand, counting down.
TTGGCCTGGGAGATGGTGTTCACCCGGCGGGCCACGCCCTCGAGGTTGAGCTAGACCTTGGACGTCCGGGTCGGGTCGAGCCGGCCGCTCATGTAGCAGATCTTGTGGTCTCGCTGCTGCAGCGGCAACACCCGCCGGCTGGTAAAGGTGTATAGGAGGTCCTTCCCCGTCAGCCGGTCCCGCGTGACGCAGGTCCGCATGAACTCCAACAACATGTTCACCTCGGCTGCTGGGTCAGTCGGCTTGGGGCAGTAGCCCCAGTTCATCTTGGTAGGCGGAGCCGGTGAGAACTCCGGCAGGTTGAGGAGATCCCTGGACGGGTTCTCGTTCTTCACGTAGAAGAACGAAGCCTGCCACTTCTTCACCGAGTCCACTATTGGGATCTTCGAGAAAGGCCCCTGGCGCGGGTACAGCGAAGCCGCCCCGCACGTGTGCAGCTCGCCGTCGGTGGTTTGGGCGTTGATGTAAAAGAGCCGGCTCCACAAGTCGACGTCCGGCCACACGCCGGCGTAGCCCTCGAAGAACGTACCTTAACATGGTAGCGTCACGTACGCGTTGGCCGGTAGGTGGTGCGGCTGGAGGCCGAAGAACTCCAGGAAGCCGCGGAAGAAGGCACTGGCCGGCAGGCCGAAGCCACGGTCGAAGTACGCGACGAAGACGATGCGCTCGCCGGGCTCCACCACCGGCACGGTCTCCTCCCCCGGCAGCCGGGTCGCCACCCCCTCCGGGATGCGGTGAGTCCGGCGGAGGCGCTAGATGTCCGCCGTGGTGGTGTTGGCTCCCTCCCAGGAGCCGCTTGCGTGCGCCATCTCCTCCGTCAACGGCGGTGAGGGCGGCGGCGGGAAGCGAGGCGCCGAGCTACGGCCTCCCGTGGCACCGAAACCGGCTGCGCGGCGGCGGCATGGCGTGAGATGGCTCCGCCGCGTTCGGATGCAAAGTTCCGCCGGAGTTCGCCCGAGAAATCGAGGGCGGCGCGAGGAAGCGCAGCGGAGAAGAGAGAGAGGCGCGGCGCAAGAGCGAGGAAGAAGATGAAGTGAGCGGGGAGGGCCTCGAGCATCCCCCTCTCCCCTTTTATACCGGCCGGTGAGTGGAGATCGTGGGTGGCGACGTGGGATTAACTGCACCCACGATCCCCATTACTGTCGTGCGTTTCGGGTAACTATCCATGAGCCGGCGGAATTCGCGGGGCCATGTCAGCCCTAGCCACAGAAGATCCTAGGCTGGCAGCGACGTGACAACACACTGGGCCAGTCCCAGGGTATCTCGCAAGAGCCGGTCGTGTCAAGCCATGGGCCCCGAGATGGTGCTGAATTCGAAGCCTAGGGGTCCAAGCCGGCCACGTTCTCTCGGAACAAGCCAGAACATCCTCCACACAGCTGGAAGCTTCTCCAACACTTCACACAAAAAAGATTCCCAATACAAGCCGGACGTCCGGCTCGAGGACAGTCGTACAGCGCAAGTCGGAAAGGGTGCAGCTGGCTGGAAAGAAATTCCCTATCGGCCCCTACAAAGGCTTTTCAGGCCAGGAAAAACCTGCCCAAGCCCTTCTCTACACAGGGCCTCGCCAGATTCAGGGGCTAATGTTGGGGGGGGGGGGGTATGGCAAAAGACTAGGAACAGTTGGCTCAGGGCCGGCTGGCCCACGGCCAAGGCTGGATGAGGAGCAGCCGACTGGAGCCGTGGTCAGCCGCCTTGGGACTGACTGGAACCAGGTCTGCGCCGGCTTGACCATGGCCGGTTGAGCTGTTGTCTGGGCCAGCTTCAACATGTCATATCCGGCTCCGGTTCATCTTTCCCCTGGCCGGCTCCAGGCTGGTGATCCTTGTAGGAGAAGGCTCCGGGAAGGTCATCCGGGTTCGAAAATCCATGAGGACATCCAATCCCGCGGATCCCGGAAGAATGCAGAGTAATAGGGATCCGCATCATGACAGGCCATCATGGCCCGACTTCTGCGGGCGACGCTACCTAGCGGCTGTAGGTGATGTCTACGCACGCTTCTATTCCTGTAGACAGTGTTGGGCCTCCAAGAGCAGAGGTTCATAGAACAGCAAGTTTCCCTTAAGTGAATCACCCAAGGTTTATCGAACTCAGGGAGGTAGAGGTCAAAGATATCCCTCTCAAGCAACCTGCAATTAAGATACAAGAAGTCTCTTGTGTCCCCAACACACCTAATACACTTGTCGAGATGTATAGGTGCACTAGTTCGCGAAGAGATAGTGAAATACAAGTAATATGGATGATTATAAGTAGCAATTGCAATCTGAAATAAAAATGGCAGCAAGCGAACTTGTAGCAGAACTTGTTGGAAACGGTGTTTCAATGCTTAGAAACAAGGCCTAGGGATCATACTTTCACTAGTGGACACTCTCAACAATGATCACGTAATTGAATAAATAAATGCTACTCTCAAACACTCTCTTGTTGGATAACAAACACCATTCATTGTGTAGGGCTGCAAAAGCACACCTCAAGCCGGAGTAAACAAGCTCCACAACGTCATAAAGGAATCACACACGATGCGCACACTGTCACCATCACACCGTGGAGAGTGACTCCGGAGTTCATATTAAAGTAACCTCTAGAGTGCATAATAGACAAGAGTAACATCTACATATTCAACTAGATTACAAAGCTCATGATCACATAAAGATCACACCATGGGAGAGAGATGAACCACATAGCTATCGGTAGAGCCCTCCTCGGAGAGAACTACTCCCTCCTCATCATGGGAGACGACAGCGATGAAGATGGCGATGGAGTCGGAGATGGCTCCGGGGCAATTCCCCGTCCGGCAGGTGCCGAAACAAAGACTTGTCCCCGAATTAGGGTTTTTGGTGGCGGCGGAGCTACGGAACTCTTCGGAGAAATCGTCGATCCCCTTAGGGTTTTCAGGACGGACCTTAATATAGGCGAAAGGGCGGCGCGAGGGGGTGCACAGGGGCCCACCCCATAGGGCGGCGCCGCCCCTCTGGTCGCGCCGGTGGATGGGGGCAGGCCGTGGGCCTCCTCTGGCCTGGCCCTTGTGGCTCCGTGGGTCTTCGGCGAAATAGAATTTCTGTAATTTTTAATTTTAGAGCACTTTGGTTTTTGGGCCTTTTCTGCAATAAACATAATAAACAGGAACTAGCACGTGGCATCTTGTTAATAGGTTAGTCCAATAAATGCCATAATATGATATAAAGTGCATATAAAACATGTAGCTATTGGCATAAAACTAGCATGGAACATAAGAAATTATAGATACGTTGGAGACGTATCAAGCATCCCCAAGCTTAGTTCTACTCGTCCTCGAGTAGGTAAACGATAACAAGAATAATTTCTGAAGTGACATGCTACCAACATAATCTTGATCAATACTATTGTAAAGCATATGAGATGAATGAAGTGACTCAAAGCAATGGTTTATAGTTTGCTAACAAATAGATAGTGACTAAACAACTGAATCATATAGCAGAAACTTTTCATGAATAGTACTTTCAAGACAAGCATCAAAAAGTCTTGCATAAGAGTTAACTCATAAAGCAATAGATTCTTGATAAAAGGTTTTGAAGCAACACAAAGGAAGATTTAAGTTTCAGCAATTGCTTTCAACTTTTAACATGTATATCTCATGGATAATTGTCAACACAAAGTAATATAATAAGTGCAATAAGCAAGCATGTAAGAATCAATAAACACAGTTGACACAAGTGTTTGCTTCTAAGATAGAAAGAAGTAGGTAAACTGACTCAACATAAAGTAAAAGAAAGGCCCTTCGCAGAGGAGCAGGGGATTAAATCATGTGCTAGAGGTTTTAAGTTTTGAAATCATAAAGAGAGCATAAAAATAAAGTTTTGAGAGGTGTTTGTTGTTGTCAACGAATGGTAGTGGGCACTCTAACCCCCTTGTCAAATAGACTTTCAAAGAGCGGCTCCCATGAAGGACGTTATCTCTACCAGCAAGGTAGATCATCCCTCTTCTCTTTTGTTTACACATGTATTTTAGTTTTATTTATAGATGACACTCCTCCCAACCTTTTGCTTTCACAAGCCATGGCTAACCGAATCCTCGGGTGCCTTCCATCATTTCACATACCATGGAGGAGTGTCTATTGCAAAATTAAGTTGCTTACTGATAAATCAGGGCAAAACATGTGAAGAGAATTATTAATGAAAGTTAATTAATTGGGGCTGGGCACCCCGTTGCCAGCTCTTTTTGCAAAAATTATTGGATAAGCGGATGTATATGCCACTAGTCCATTGGTGAAAGTCTGCCCAACAAGATTGAAAGATAAAACACCACATACTTCCTCATGAGCTATAAAACATTGACACAAATAATGAGTAATAAAGTTTTGAATTGTTTAAAGGTAGCACATGAAGTATTTACTTGGAATGGCAGAAAAATACAACATAGTAGGTAGTTATGGTGGACACAAATGGCATATGTTTTGGCTCAAGGTTTTGGATGCACGAGAAGCATTCCCTCTCAGTACAAGGCTTTGGCTAGCAAGGTTGTTTGAAGCAAACACAAGTATAAACAGGTACACAAAACTTACATAAGAACATATTGCAAGCATTATAAGACTCTACCTTGTCTTCCTTGTTGCTCAAACACTTTTACCAAAATATCTAGACCTTAGAGAGACCAATCATGCAAACCAAATTTCAACAAGCTCTACGGTAGTTCTCCACTAATAGGTTTAAACTACATGATGCAAGAGCTTAAACATGATCTAATTGAGAGCTCAAAACAGTTGCCAAGTATCAAATTATTCAAGACAATATACCAATTACCACATGAAGCATTTTCTGCTTCCAACCAAATAACAATAAGTGATGCGGCTTTCAGCTTTCGCCATAAACATGAAAAATAAAACGAAGAACACAAGTGTTCAAATGAAAAAGCGGAGCGTGTCTCTCTCCCACACAAGCATGTTAGGATCCGATTTATTAAGAAAACTTAAAATAACAAACAAGAATAAAAGCACACGGACGCTCCAAGTAAAGCACATAAGATGTGACGGAATTAAAATATAGTTTCACTAGAGGTGACCTGATAAGTTTGATGAAGAAGGGGATGCCTTGGGCATCCCCAAGCTTAAACGCTTGAGTCTTCTTGAAATATGCAGGGATGAACCACGGGGGCATCCCCAAGCTTAGACTTTTCACTCTTCTTGATCATATTATATCATCCTCCTCTCTTGATCCTTGAAAACTTCCTCCACACCAGACTCAAAACAATCTCATTAGAGGGTTAGTGCATAATCAAAAATTCTCAAAAACAAACAGACGCTCCAAGTAAAGCACATAAGATGTGACGGAATAAAAATATAGTTTCACTAGAGGTGACCTGATAAGTTGTCGATGAAGAAGGGGATGCCTTGGGCATCCCCAAGCTTAGATGCTTGAGTCTTCTTGAAATATGCAGGGATGAACCACGGGGCATCCCCAAGCTTAGACTTTTCACTCTTCTTGATCATATTATATCATCCTCCTCTCTTGACCCTTGAAAACTTATTCCACACTAGACTCAAAACAATCTCATTAGAGGGTTAGTGCATAATCAAAAATTCACATGTTCAGAGAGGACACAATCATTCTTAACACCTTTGGACATTACCCAAAGCTACTGAAAGTTAATGGAACAAAGAAATCCACTCAACACGTAAAAGAGGCAATGCGAAATAAAAGGCGAATCTGTCAAAAGTCCGTAAAGACGAATTTTTCGAGGCACTAAACATGCTCAGATGGAAAAGCTCCAGTTGAACGAAAGTTGCGTACATATCTGAGGATTACTCATGAGTGTTTTCAGAATTTTTAGATTTTTCTACAGAGAAAAGCTCAAATTCGTGACAGCTAAAAATTTGTTTCTGCGAAATCCAAATCTAGTATCAACTTTCTATCAAAGACTTTACTTGGCACAACAATGCAAGAAAATAAAGATACAAAGATATTTCTACAGTTGTAGGCAGTACCTTGACTCAAAAATAAAACAAAAATTGCAGAAATAAAACAATGAGTTGTCTCCCAAGAGCGCTTTTTCTTTAAAGCCTTTTAGCAAGGCATGATAATTTTCATGATGCTCTTATGAATATAAGAGAGCATCAAAAAGCAAATACCAAACACATTTAAGTCTAACCCACTTTCTATGCAAACGAATCTTGTAAGAAAACAAATTATTGAAGCATGAAGCTACTATCATAGAAAGACAAAGCAAGTGCAACTTCAAAATTTTCAACAAAAAGAGAGGTGACTTAATATTATTGAGATATATAAAACCATGTCTCCCTCTCTCATAATAATTTTCAGTGGTATCATTGATAAACTCAACAATATAGCTATCGCATAAAGCATTCTTATCATGATCCACATGCATAAAAGTATCATTACTCTCCACACAAGCATAATCAATTTTATTAGTAATAGTGGGAGTAAAACTATCACATCCATCATTATAATCATCATAAATTGGAGGCATAGAATAATCATAATGAATTTTATCCTCAATAGTAGATGGACTGAAAATATCACAATCACCATAACGAACTTGAATATGATAGACAAGCTGTATATTAGAGAGATGGTTTTGGGTAATCCCTCCATAACTATGACAAGTTTCATGAGGATGACTGTAATTATAACCTATGTCATAGTATTCTTTATAATAATTGTCAAAGATTGGAGGCATGGTGTCATCATAAGAAATAGAATAGTTATCTTCCAAAGTGTGTTCATCTGTAAACATACCATCATTGTTACTAGAAGGAGATGTATCAAACATATTGTCAACACCCGGATTTTTAAGTCCAGATGCCTATTGTGCCATTCATCGCAATCCCAGGAATAATGTTGTTGCGAGACATAACAGTTGATATCATAAGTCATCATTCATTACAAACCATAATCATCTTACAAAAGTAGATCACATGATCCAATATTACACAAATAGTTGATCTAGGGATCAACGAACACAATACATAGCGGAAGCGTAGTAGTAGTGGACTATCTAATCCACAGGCCAACGCTTGACGTTAGAAGAACTCCTAGTTGTTGTAGACGTCTGCTGGCCGTCATCCTCGTACTGCTGCTCCTCTTCATAGTCTGGCCATTTGAATAGCCAGGGACATAGCCGTGAGTACTTTTAAAGTACTCGCAAACTAATACTAATGTAAGTACTTATCTATTTTATTCAAGGGGTGCTAAGCTCTAGGTTTATTTGCATAAAGCCAATTTTAGTTCATAAGCATTTAATAAAACACTCTTCACTTGCTAACTAACTCAAGTGGGAACATTAGTGTCATTCCCACAACTCAGTTGTGATTCAATTCAAGTTCACCATTCATGTCACCATTCATTTCACCATTCAGTTCAGAAAACATCTGACGACGGAACAGTATGGCCTTTCCAATCGTCCGTAACCGTGGACACGGCTATTCGAATAGTTTTACACTCTGCAGAGGTTGCACACTTGTGCCACAACATTTGATTAAATCCGCCAGGGATAACCCTGAATAATCGTAACTCAGTACGCGGATCATCAACCATAACCTTTCACCTACATACCTTAGTATAGGCACCTCTCCCCAGGGTTCAACTTAAGGCAGAACTTGTCAAGGTTGTCGAAAGTTTCTTTCAAATCCTCGATCAACGTTGTCCCCTTTTTTGAAGTTATGACGACATCGTCAATGTACACTTGTACGTTTTTCCCAATCTATGTTGCTAAGCACTTCTGCATCATCCGCTGATATGTTGCTCCCGCGTTTTTTAGACCAAAAGGCATTGTTCTGTAGCAAAACACGCCATAAGGTGTTATAAACGATGTCTTGGCTTTATCATCTTCTTTTAATCTGATCTGGTTATAACCAGAATAAGCGTCCAGGAAGGAAAGACGTTCGCATCCTGCCGTGGAGTCGATGATTTGATCGATCCTTGGGAGGGAAAGTGATCCTTTGGACAGTGTTTATTGAGGCACGTAAAGTCGACACACATGCGAAGGACTTTCGTGTTTTTCTTCGGCACCATCACTACGTTAGCTACCCAAGTGGCTTCTGTAGATATCTCTTTAATAAAACCAGCTTCTCTGAGTCGATCAATCTCTGACAGCATGGCTTTGCGGTTTGGTTCCGAAAAACGCCGCAAAGGTTGTTTGATTGGTCTCGCTATTGGATCCAAGTTTAGGTGGTGCTCGGAAAGTTCCCTGGGTACTCCTGGTGTGTCATGGACACCATGCGAAGATTTTCCAGTGCTCACGGAGGAACTCGACGAGCGCGCTTTCCTATGCGAGGTCCATGTTTGTTGCAATGGACGTCGTTTTCTTTGGGTCTGTCGGGTGAATCTGCACCTCCTTGGAATCCTTAGCAGTATTAAAGCTTGCATCCCAAAAGTTTCTGACAGTCGATGAAAGTCCTTGTCGCATTTATCGGCTAACGCAAAACTTCCTTTGACTGTGATTGGTCCCTTAGGTCCGGGTAACCTCCACAACAAGTACGTGTAGTGTGGTACCTCCATAAACCTGGCATATGCTGGTCGTCCCAACAAAGCATGATATTGCGACGGGAAATCCACGACTTCGAACTCCAGCCTCTCTATCCTGTAGTTTTCTCGGGTCTCAAACTGAACGTCGAGATTGATTCTTCCCAACGGATAACTCGGCTTCTCTGGTGTGATTCCATGGAAACGTGTGTCGGTTTGTTTTAGATTTGCCAAGGATATGTTCATCTTCCTTAGTGTATCCGCATACATAAGGTTTAAACTGCTGCCTCCATCTATGAAAACTCGAGATACGTCGAATCCTGCAATCACCGCCGGTAAATAAGTGTTGTCCTGGTCGAGGAACTTGCTGCGGATGATCCGCAATTGTGAAGCCAATGTCTGTCCGACCAATTTAAGTACTCAATCGTTGGTGGAGGCATCTTCTCTGCCATGAATACTTGCCGCGAGATTACTTTCTGCGCCTATTAGATGGCCTAGCTTTCTGAATCATCGAGACCGCGCCATTGGAGTTAGGATCAACATATGGAGGTGGGTGTGGTGCTGCCGCTATTCTGAGCTGGTGTCGATTTTCGCCCGTGATCGCGGGATGAGGTGGTAGGTGGATCTCGCTCCTGGGCCCCTGGGGGTTTCTGGTTGCTGCTTGAGCATTGGCTAGCCCTGCAACTCGCAACATCGCTTGAAAATTGCGGCAGTCTTCTGCAGATGTCCTGACTGCCTCTTCCCATTGTTATCGAGATAGAAATGCATCTGACATGGCCCGTTCATCATATCTTCGGGAGTTACAAAAGGTCTTTGAAACCTTGATCCACTATTTTTCCTGTTGTTTCGAGAATCGTCTCTATTGTCGCCTCGCTGTTCGTTACTCCTTTGATATTCATCTCTATTGTTTCCTCCATTGTTTCCCCGAAAACCAGCCGATATTTGGCCAGGAGCATCGTAGTTCGAGAATTGTCGAGAAAACCGTCTTCTATTTTGAAAGTTTCGGCTACGGTCCTCTTCCGGTGACCTGTGCCGCTTATTATGAACAGCATCTTCTCCGTCTGCCCATCTATTTGCGATCTCCATCAATGCTGATACTGTCCTTGGGTTGGTTCTCCCCAAGTCTTCGACAAAATCTCCTCGTCGAATTCCTGCCACGAACGCATCTATTGCTCTCTCGTCAGATATATTCTTTGCCGAGTTTTTGATGATGTTCCACCTTTGGATGTATTTTCTCATTGATTCATCATGCTTTTGTCGACACGATCTCAACTCTTCTAGTGATGCCGGTTTTTTGCAAGTTGATCGAAAGTTTTTGACAAACACATCCTCGAAACTATCCCAGCTGTCGATGGATCCTGGAGGAAGTTTCTTGATCCAAGATCTTGCGGCTCCGCTCAGGTGTATTTGAATACTTTGCATGGTTGTTGCTCTGGTGCCACCTATTAACTTCACCGTCTCAAGGTAATCGACGAGCCAATCTTCGGGATCTTGCAGGCCATCGATTTTTTTGAAACTGTGTGACAACTTGAATCCTGACGGGACTCGAGTTTTTCGAACCGGTCGTGTAAAACACGGGAGATCACACATATCTTCTTCAGCAAGGTCTGGTGACTGCCGATGTTCCCTTCTCTCTTGTCGCGCTCTATCCACCCTGGCTTGAGTCGCTGTATCTCAGACTCCACTTGCTCTCGGTGGATCTTGCACAGCTGCGGTAGGTCGCGGACTGTTTTGCCTTGCAGTTCCTTCGGGAGGTGTAGCCGCGAACGCTGCTCCCATGGCTCCACATCCTGCCATGGCCATGTTATACAACGCTTCTCTTGGATCTCCGGGAGTTGGTCTGGACGCGAGGATGAAAGCTTGCGTTGCCATGTACCCAGCTTCCGGTGTTTTAGGGAGAATATTTCCCCTCGTGTCGATTGACATGAAAGACATGTCGAGGTTTTGAATTAAATTCTCCCTCTCTGCTTCGGTATATTTTGTAGCCGAGATCTTGCTCTCCTTCGAGCTTCCCTGTGACTATCTCCCGAATTTCCTTATTGTCGACTTAGATCTGCTCTTCGCCTGCTTGACGCGGAGGCTGCCTCCTGCCTTCTATTTAATGCAGCTGTCTGTTTTTCTAACTCTCTGCTAACACGAGCGAGTCTATATTGATAAGCTTGCAATTCGATCTTCTGCTGTAGCAGTTGTGGTCATTGGTTCTGTACCATCCATGGCTCTTGCGGCTCTATCCCATGCTTCTTGCGGGAGTTGAACCCTTAGACGTGGTGTAGGCCCGACATATTTAGTGCATAAACCTCGCCTAAGATCAGCGGGATCAACATATGGGTTTCCCACATTGTCGAAAGCCTCTGACGTCTCCGGCTCTGCTCGGTTTGTTTCTTCAATTGCGTAGATCTGATGATATTTTGAATTTCGATTTTTGTCAGAATTGGTGACACCATCATATAGATTGGTGAAGACCTTTTCGAGAGCAACAAATTTGTCGATGAAATTAAAGTTGTCGACGCTATCTGAGTCGCTGCTTATATCAGAGTCCGCAGACGACTCGAAGGACATGTCGCTGAAGATCTTGGCGAGCTTTTCGCTTGCCATGGAGTTGATGAGGCGTGGCGACGAAATCTCCTCTTCGCCTGATGAGAAATCGGAGTCGATCGCCGATGATCCCGGCGACATCGGAACTTCGAGACGATATGACCCTTCTTTCCCGACGCAGAATCGGAATTTTCCCAACGTCATCTCCATGGGCTCCTCCAGATACATACATGCATCTAAACGGGAGGGCGGGTGAGGTACAAAATCAACTAGACCAGTTTCGATCTGTTTACCTCGATCCAACGCATTGCTTGCTACCGACGAAGTCGACGATCTTGAACGTGCCATCGAGATCAGCTCCTTGTCGCCTCTAGATCCCATAGACGGCGCCAATTGACAAGGTATTAACTTGTCAATGCCTACGGATTGTAGACTAGGGTTTCGTTGGATGTAGAGGGCAAGTAGATCTCGAGGGTTTCAGCTGAAAAGTACTCGACGAATATGAAAACTAGGGTTGTGTTGACAGTAGATTCGATCCTTTCTTTGTCCCTCGACTCCCCCTTATATAGGAGGTGGAGCCGAGGGTTTCTTAATACACAAGTTATAGAGTCCGGGAGGGTTTCGTACCCGTCCCGCAAGATTACAAATTATACTTTCTAATACAACTCTAGCTTTCCTTACTAACATCTTGGGCTTCCGAATCTTCTTATTCTTCGAGTCATGGGCCTTCAGTAAACCCAGAGTACTATCTTCGGCAGGCCCATTGGGGATGCCTATGTCACCGAGTGAGTCTGGAATGAGGCGGACTCGCGGTGCTGCAATATAGTAAACATATTGGTGATATCCATCTTTTTCTTCGACAGGCTCGGGGGCTTGCACCCGCAAATACAATATACATACACAATTTTTTTACAATATACAATCAATAAAGTTATTTGCCTTGGTCTAAAACACCTCGCAAACCAGTAAAAATAATAGCCACCGAAATGCTCGGGGGCTAGATGGAAGGAAAAAATAGACAAGTTATTTTACAACGTACATAGTGTTTACACTATACAGGGTCATGTTACTCTTATTCACGACAAGAAAAAAATAGACAAGAAAAAAAGTTCGACAAGAAAAAAGCAAACTCTTATTCACGATCCATCAGGTCATCTATGTTCACTCTGTCCTCGTCGGCAGACGCACCCATGAAATCAGCATAAGGGCCCTCCATGAAGAAGTCATCATCCATCCGAAGGAGATCATCGATCATTTCCTCGGCTACTGGGGTCACCCTGTCATTGATTTTGTCGACGAACCTCTGTCGCTTCTTGAACTTGGCATGGACAGCTTCAACAACCTTGGTCATCTCCAATTTCGAGTGATAGATCTGCAGCATAATCAGGGCAAATCTGGCGCCAGCTATCAACTGGGCTTTCACAAAATCATGGATTTGCTGAGCGTTTTTTAATTTGTTCATCAGCTCAGGAAGTGTTTTGGGTTGAATATTTCGAGGGAACATGGCATTATAGACCATGGCCAATGTTTTGGTGCAAAATTCAAGGTACTGTCGGACCTGGCCTGCGCGATCTTGGAATCTGACGATCTGTCGGGTACGGAGCAAGTTTGATAAGTACGTTTGATCTCGTGTCAACCCGCTGGTCTTCTGCGGCAGCATCCAAAAAGGGACCTATTCGACAGAAGTATCATAATCAGAGACAATAAGCAAGCAAAAATAACATAGAATAATTTTAAAGTGGGGAAGCATACCCGCCATATCCAAGCTGGCATCAGTCATCAATTGAAGCATATAATCCTCTCGAAAAGTAGCCTGCACAGCTTCGGCGACAGCAGTCTCTTTTAAAGCTAAGGCTTCCTGGGCCTGTTGAAGAGCCAGTTTCTCTTTCGCGGATGATTTCCGAGATTGCTCCATTATTACAAGTGCTTATTTCTTCATCGCCTGTAACTGCTGTCGCAGTTCGTTCAAATCTTGTCCTGGGTCAGCACTCGAAGAATCTTCGTTGAGATTATCAGCGGAAGTTTTCCTCGAGAAGGAAGAAGCGGGCAAGGCATTTGAGGAACGAGGAGTCGCGGTATAGTTGTCAAAACCAACTGGAAAGAAAATATCGACATCAATAACTTGGCAAAATAGCACTCCATTGATTCATTTGAATATTTACATGAGCATTACAAAATAGAGGGTTCCTAGTGAACCAATAATACGCTGTCGCAAAAGCTACTACGGCGGCAGCAACAAAAGAGGAAGAAAAAGGAAAAAGCAGGGACAAGATGGTCTACTTGACCTCCGGCTTTGCAGAACTAGGGGAAGGAGTTTGTTTGTATCCGAGGAAGGAGAGGATTTTCTTCGAGCTCGGCTTGGTAGCCTTAATCAAAGACTGCCACCTCTTTGTCTCCATCTTCTTCACGTCACCAACCTTCACCCAGTCGACGCTTTGTTGGCTCTCGGCAACCAAAGCGATGGTGCCTTCAACGCCAATCTTCATATTTTCTTGCCGAAGAGCTAGCCCAAGATCCTTCTTCGGAACGAAGCACTTGGTAAGCGCAGCAAAGGTATCGGGTTGTTCTGTCTTCGGGACGAAGTAGGAAAAAAGGCGCGAAAATGCCGCCTTGGCATCAGAGATGCTCTGGCGCACTTCATCCCCATAAATTTCGAGGAGACGGTCATCGTCGGGCTTTTCAAGTTCAAACTCTTGGCTCATCTTCCCTGCTGAAGCAAATTCCGGGTTACTAACAAGTATACGTAAAAATTAATGTTGGAGACAACTCGAGAAAAGTGATTGGTACTTACTGACAAAGCGTCGATTCTGTGACTCCAAGCGGGCGGCGATATCACCCTCACGAGCGAGCTGTTGGGTTGTGTGCTCACTTAAGGCATTTTCAGCATCATGGAGTCTTTTTCGAAGACTCTCAACCGAGGCAGCGTCTAGTTCAGCCTTCTCACGAGCTTTTTCGCTCTTCGCCAGCTCGAGAGTGAGATCATCGGCGAGCTTATTAGCTATGGTGAGAGCCTCTGGCAAAAGATAGTGATAAATGTCACAACAAAGTAGCAAAGGAAAATTTGTTCGACAAGGAAGAGAGAAGAGGAATACCTTTCAAACTATTAGCATGGTCGCGGTACCCAATAAATTGAGTACCAAGACGAATAAATTCCTTCATCAGAGGCTGAAAAAAGAAAAAGGAATGAGAAGGCCAGAGAGGAGAAAAGTTCGACAGTGAAGAAGTAAGTGGTAAGGGTCCTTACATCATCCATAGAGGGAGTCGAAGAACTCCCAGTCAGGAGGCTGGGTTCTTCGCCAAATTCAACCCTCGCTCTCTTCGCCGAAGGGGCACGGGGGCTGCCGGTAGGAGTCAGGTTCCCTATAACCCGCTGAGGAGGCGAGGTTTCTTCTGTAGCAGGGCGAGTTTCGGAAAGCACCAAGGTATGTGACGTAATTGTGGGGGCAGTCACATTAACAATGGGATCTTCTTCTTCGTCGCCACTATGCACCAAAAATAGTATGAGAACATTCAAAAAGCAATATAGCAAATACAAAAGACGACATAGACTTACGAGCTAACAAGGGAATCGTCGTAAGGGTTGAAGGCTTTCCCCTCTTCTTCGGGTGAAGTCTCCTCGACAGGGGATTTACCCGCTTTGGAGGTGCCAGAATCTTCGACATACTCCCTCTTCCTCTTGTTCTTCGGGGAAGCAGCTGAAGGGAGAGAACGTGAAGACTCGGAAGCTTCGGATTCAGTTTCTCTTTCAGAGGAAGCCGCGGATTTGTGAGAACCCGCAACTTCACTCTCAGGGCGAGAAGTACCCTGGTTATCATCGGTGACAACGGTCTGCTCCTCGACTTCCTCGTCTTCAGGAAGGGGAGGAAGAGAGGATAGGACTTGGTGTTTCTATAGGACAACAAGATATATCGATGATAAGTTACACCAATGAATTCAGCAAAATAGTAGTCGACAATGCGAAAACTTCGGGAGGACAAAGATAGTTCACCTTGGGGAGGGCGTTGGTGCCGCTATACGGCGTCACACGACATGAGGTTGGAATGGCGTCCTTTTTTTCTTAGCGAGGAAATTTTTCGGACAAGCCTTTCCAGATATTTTACCGCAAGATCTTTTGAGAGGCGGTCCACGTCTTCGTCGCCAACATACCTCCAGAGAGGGTTCTTGCGGGCCTGCAGAGGCTGCACCCTGATCCTAAGGAAATATGCCGTGATTTGGATACCCGACAGCTCTTTACCGCGGGTATTCTGGAGCTCGTGGATACGGGTCATCAGCGTTTTTGTCGCCGTTTTTTCTTCTTCGATGGCCTCTGCGTCCCAGGATCGGCGGCGGAGAATTTTCGCGCTACCTTCAAAGGGGGCGATGTTGTATTCCAGCGAGTCGGCACACTCCTCGCGGACGTATAACCATCTTTTGCGCCACCCTTGGACCGAGTCGGGGAATTTGACGTCAAAATATTCGACATCAGGGCAGACGCAAATAACAACACCACCTATGTTGTAGGCAATGTTGTGGGAGCCATTGCGGCGGAGGCAGAAGATGCGCTTCCACATAGCCCAATTAGGTTGGGTCCCGAGGAAGCACTCGCAAAGGGCGATAAAAATAGAAACGTGGAGGATGGAGTTGGGAGTCAGATGATGAAGTTGCAACCCATACACGAAAAGCAATCCACGAAGAAAATCATGGATGGGAGCAGAGAGGCCGCGAATGAGGTGGTCAACGAAGCTAACCCGATATTCCATAGGGGGCGACAGGTAGCTCTCCTCGTTGGGGAAGCGCAGCGCGTCCTTCTTCTTCATCAGGCCGAGCTTTTTCATCAGGTTGACGTCCTGATTCAAGATCTTGGATCTCTCCCACTCCGAAGCTCCTAGATCTTGCGCCGCCATGTTTGTTTCGGGAGTGTTGTGCCTCGTGAGTTCTGGCCGTGGTGGCATCAACAATGGAGCTGGAGGAAGTAGGGCAGTGCGTGAGCGCTGGAGTTTTGTGGTTGCAGTGGAGATTTTGGCACAGGAGATGTGAGCGCGGCGCAACGAAGGGGATTAAAAAAAGAAGAAGATGCGTATTTACAGAAAGTTAACCGAAACGCCGCACCGTTGGATGGTATGAGAATGGACTTGATGCTTTACACGTGGCTCAAGGGGTAAAAACGTATTTTCACTGTGAAGGAACTGGACCGGCGCTATAGCGCGCGTGCCAGAAAAAGCGGAGGACGTGTGTCCCCCACTTGCATAACGTGTCAAAGCGCCGCAGACTTTGGGACCACATGTCAGTGACAGGACAGAACTCACGTTTTCCCGATACAGTGGTCGTGGCTATCGTCAGCAATGATGTCACTTTACAAAAGGAGAAATCTCAGCTGCGGTGTTATGAAGATTGGCGACAAGCAAAGGAACAATGATAAATCTCAAGAGCTTTTGACCAAACACAAGTTTTTGTTCAAATGCTCGGGGGATACTTTTTGAAGAGTTTTTATCAAGAATATCCACAAGGAAACTTCAGGCAGCACAATAAAGAAAAAAGATGAGAGCATATGATCAAATACAAGCATTTGTTCATATGCTCGAGGGCTACTCTTATCTGAAGTATTGTTTATACTTCGATGATAAAATGAGTAAGTATTGAGTATAGCCAAGTATAAATAAAGCCTAACTCCCATCGGGATCGCGCAATAAAGATGGAAGAAATCGACAAGGGGACAATATAGCGGAAAGGCCTATATTGGTTGTAGCCTCGGTACTAAACGTAAATTTTCATATATCGGGGAGGACAAGATAAAAATATACAAGTCATCGGATGACTCGAAAAAATGTGCTATTCCAGCAGCCGAAAAAGGCATTCGACAATATATTCTCAGAGCCCCTCACTCGTGAAGTAATCTCTGAATGCCGCAAAACTTTGCGAAGGTAAGTCCCCGGATCCGTCCTGTGCGGCGTGGCACCGCCTCTGACGACGCTTTGCTACTTTTTCCGTATCAACAGATACGAAGAAAAATCCTAACAGACGCGTTAGGTACCCGATAAAACATGACTGGAATTTGGCATCTGGTAAGACCTTAAGCGGTACATGTCGAGTTACGCCAGTATCCCGAAATCATGTCCAGGGACGAGGGACGTGATTTTGAAGTAGGTTTTTGCGGATTGCCACAAGAGCAGTTAACTAGTACCGTCAGATGAACTAGCCCCAATTACCGTTATCCCTGTACAATATACGGCTGTTTTACTAAGAGTTATGTGTTAACTTAAAGAAGTTATATGATAATTGTAAAGTTGGAGATTTTCCCTGATTCTCTGATTCAAGAAAAATCTCGGGGGCTACTGACATAGGCATCCCTGATGGGCCTGCCGAAGATGGTACCCGGGGTTTACTGAAGGCCCACGATTCGAAGAACATGAAGCTCGAAAGCCCGATTAGTTGTTGTTAAGGAAAGATAGAATTGTATTAGGAATAAAGAGATTTGTAACTTTACGGGTTGGACTCAAAGAGTCTCCCGGAATATGTAAACTTGTGTAATACGAAACCCTCGGCTCACGGGATCCCACGCTGATTCTCCTGCCCGCACCGATCCCGAGAGATCAGCTGCAGGGCCATCAGCACCGGAGTCCGCGCGCGCCCCACCACCATGCGACACGCGGCGCACTGAGCCGACCGAACCCGCGTCGCCTCCCGCAGCTCGAGGCGCCATGAGCCCGCCACACGCCTCCTGCGGCCGGGAATGCGCCACGTCGCCTGGTCCCCGTGGCTCACCTGCGTCAGGCGACAGGGAGGATGGGACAACAGATTCACCTGCACCTGCCTCTGATTCTTCTGCTGATTCGCCTGACTACCGATCCTCTGTGGCCACTTCAGGTGTAGCTTCTGAACTGCTAGTTCCAAATTTGAGGGCACCACACACACGCTCACAAAGCGGCATCTTTCAGTCACTTCAGCGTACAGATGGTACGGTCAGGTATGGGGTTTTGCCTCAACCGGTGAACCTAAGAACTTATGTGAAGCATTGCAAAATAATGATTTGAAAAATGCTATGGGTAGTGAGTATAGTGCGCTTATGAACAACAAAACTTGGCATCTAGTTCCACCTAGTCAAGGGAGGAATATCATTGATTGTAAATGAGTGTATAAAATAAAAAAGAAAAGTTGATGGTACTATAGATAGGTAGAAAGCTAGACTAGTAGCAAAAGGTTTTAAACAACGTTTTGGTATAGACTACGAGGATACTTTTAGTCCAGTAGTTAAGGCAGCTACTATTAGATTGGTTTTGTCTATTGCTGTCTCCAGGGGATGGTGTCTTCGCCAATTGGATGTACAGAATGGGTTTCTTCATGGCGTTCTTGAGGAAGAAGTGTACATGAGACAACCTCCGGGTTATGAAGACAAAGCTAGACCACAACATGTGTGTCGGCTAGACAAGGCATTATATGGGTTGAAACAAGCACCAAGAGCATGGTACTCAAGGTTAAGCATGAAGTTGTAACAACTTGGTTTGAGCCCTTCAAAAGGTGACACGTCCCTCTTCTTCTATAGGAAGGGAAAGGTGACCATTTTTATGCTCATTTAAGTCGATGATATTATTGTGGTGAGTTCCTCTCAAGAAGCAACTACAACACTGTTAAATGATCTAAGAAGTGATTTTGCTCTTAAAGATTTGGGTGATCTACACTACTTTCTAGGAATTGAAGTTAAGAAACATGGTAGTGATATTTTGTTAACTCAAGGGAAATATGCTATGGAATTACTGTCTCGTGTGGGTATGACAGATTGCAAGATTTCGAGCACACCACTCTCCACGATGGAGAAGTTGTCTTTGCATGAGGGAGAATTGCTGAATCCAGAAGATGCAACATAGTACAGGAGCATTGTTGGAGCCTTGCCGTACTTAACTCTGACAAGGCCAGATATATCTTTTTCAGTTAATAAAGTTTGTCAGTTTTTACATGCTCCTACAACCTTGCATTGGACAGCAGTGAAAAGAATATTGAGATATCTTAGAGGAAGTGCCACTACTGGTCTCAGGATTGGTAGGTCATCATCCTCACTTGTTAGTGCCTTTTCAGAGGCTGATTGGGCAGGTTGTCCTGATGACAGGAGGTCAACTGGTGGGTTTGTTGTGTTCTTTGGCTCTAATCTTGTGTCATGGAGCGCCAGAAAGCAAGCCACAGTTTCTAGATCAAGTACTGAGGCAGAGTACAAGTCATTGGCAAATGCTACTGCTGAAGTAATGTGGGTTGAGTCTATTCTTAATGAGCTTGGAGTAGAGCATCCACAAACTGCTTGCTTATGGTGTGATAACATTGGAGCAACATATTTGTCTGCTAATCCTGTATTCCATGCAAGGATGAAACACATTGAAATCGACTTCCACTTTGTGAGAGAACGAGTGGCTCGGAGATTGTTGGAAATTCGGTTTATTCCAACAAGTGATCAAGTAGCAGATGGGTTTACTAAGCCACTGCAGGTTCGACAACTAGAAGCATTCAAGAACAATCTCATTATCTCAACATGTACACGTTGAGATCGAGGGAGGATGTTAAACATGAAGCTTCTAGAACATCGCGTAGAGATAAGTTGTTGTAATCTTAACGGTGTAGATAAACCGTTCTAGACCTTTTCTTGTTGATCAATCTGATCTGTAACAACTCTGTACTATCTGGTCGTTTGACCTCTATATAACACGCAACGGGGCCGAGTTTCAAGGCACGCTTCAAACCATCTCATACAGATTTTCCCCCACGAACCACAAAAGGTGAGATATGCAGATTGCAGGTGCGGAGTTGGAGCTGTCTGCTGGACGCCGCAGACAATGGTGGAGTAAAGATCAATCCAGATGCGTCCCTTCATCCCTAATTTCAATTCATCCAGTGTGTTGGTGTCATCACCATATGGATATTTGTCTCTTGATGCTGGGGAGTAACCTCAAGAATCAAGAGAGGTGAGTTTGGCGGCCTCGCACCACCGCATCTGGCGGCAGCTAAGTTATCTGTGTATAAGAGCATCCCCACTCGTTGGCGCTCCCCACGCCCAAATCCGGCGAAATTTTCGTCCGGATTGGAGGAAGATTTGGCGTGGGGAGGAGTAGTTTCCCAGTCGTGTGCTCCCAACGGCGTTTCTCGGGAAAAAGAGGATGGCTCGGGGAATCCGGACGAAAGAGGAGACACGTGGGCGTGGGCGGTTGGTTTAGCCGAGTCCGGAGACCCCGGAAACCGAGGATGGCATGGGGAGTCCGGACGAAAATAGGCTCAAATCCGGACCAAAACGAGGAACCGGGGGCCTGACTGGGCCGTTTTTCGCCGTCCGGATGAAAAAAGGTGGCCGTGAGGGCCTCTGTGGGGAGACGAGTGGAGATGCTCTAAGCCTAGATTGCTCATCGACACGATCAGGACCTGCATTGTAGCACATGGCATCCAAATCGACCAGCTTCCGTGCCGGCTGTCTGTATGACGATGAGATTGGCAAGGAGCTACTATGGACATAAAAGAGCATGGCTCGGATAAACCTTTATGAAGTGAATGCCTCAAAATTAAGGGAGCTACTATGGATTGTTTTATGGATTGTTTGGAACTTGGAAGAAGGATACATAGAATTAAGGGAGCTACTATGGATACACGCTGGGTACATTACTCAACTCACCGCATGATGTCCCCAGTAACGATGCTTTATCTAGATCATCCGTCCGAAGCGATTTCAGCTATGAGGTCTGCATGTTGTGCACAAAGGAGTCGTCGCGGATTGATTAGTCCGACTTTACGATACCGGCAAAACACGCAGCACAGGATATTCTCCACAGATTAACAATCGCATTCGTCGAGGGGATCTCGATTTCTCGAGACGTCAGCGTCGTCCCATGTAACAACCGCCGTATAGTCTCAGATGTGTTTCCGGCAATGACAGGAAGACCTCAGCGATTACGGCAAGATCTGCAACGAGCCATCCTATGGATTCAATCTGACGATAAGTGACGGCGTGGCAGTGCCGAAAAGCCATTTAGTTACCCCAGGCCATCGAAGTACCATGACGGAAGCATAGCTTCAGATCTGATTATTATGTGACTGACGAGCATCAACGTGAGCCCAATTTCATCGGTAATATCATTCGAACTGACCGCTCAATCTATCAAGTTTATATGTCCTTTCATCTCCTTCATCTCCTTCAATTAACATGCACTCCTTTAATTAACATGGAGTGCATGCATTGCGCAGATAAGTGATTTGAGCAAGTTAGCTCATACGATGGATCTTACGAAAAAGTAGGGTAAAGTTAGTCAGAAGTCAGCCCATGTAATAAGTAAGGATAACGGAAGCACACCGCTGGTGCAATAAGTTTAATAAGGAGCCATAGGCCTCAGCTGTATCCACCAAGAGTTATTTCAGGACTATTATTTCTATGATTTGTTGGCTTTTTTTTACAGTTTACACAAACAATCCGGTAAATTGTAACCTGCCTACAAGGATAAGAAATAAGCTACCACTTATGGCTATTTTTCTATGCACATACTTAAACATGAAACACCTAGGAGAGAAATTCACATGAGTAAATAAATTACAATGACGCAATATATGCCTTCTTTTATAAATAAAGGTTTAAATAAATGTATAATCAACTTTTATGGTCTTCTAAAAACATTACGCATAAGTGATATGTTTCAGGATGAGGTGGTAAAAATAAGATATATAATTCATATGCGACAATAATTCATATTAAGAAATTCTGAAAGAACTATTAATTGAAGGGTCTACACTGATGTGATGATCGATGGCTGCATGCACTGAGGACCAAGTAAAAATAAGATATATAATTCATATGCGACAATAATTCATATTAAGAAATTCTGAAAGAACTATTAATTGAAGGGTCTACACTGATGTGATGATCGATGGCTGCATGCACTGAGGACCAATCTCTTCTGGTCCTCACAAAACAGAGGACCGATCCAAGTGTCAACAAAAACCCTGCGCATCTCCGACAGAACAGCCAATGTGACAAGATAAAACGTAAAAAACAAGCAACAAATAACTGAAACCGAACTAGTAGGCAAAACAGAGGACCAGTGCAAGTTACCATCCAACACTAAAAACAAAGATAACAATGTTTTATTGTTGCAGATGCCATATTGTTGCAGATGCCTCATCATCATCCTACAGAGAAACTCATCAGCCTACAGTACTATGGTAGTCGATTCAAAAGTGGATGCAGTGAAGTTATCATCCAACACAAGGACAAAGAAAACAATTCTACATAGTATTGCAGATGCCTGATCATCCTACAAACACACTCATCAGCCTACAAAGACACTCATCCTACACACTCATCAGCCGTCATCCAGTCCTCCAGACCCTCACCATACGTAGCCTTGTAGAGCCTCACATCCAAAGGCTCATCATCCGTAGCCTTGCAGAGCCTCATCAGACATAGCCCCATCATCTTGCAGTTTCTCATCAGCTGTAGCCCCATCATCCTGTAGATCCTCTTCAGCCTCTAGATACTCGTCGTCCGACTCATCTTGCAGATCCATAAACCGATCATCTTGTAGGTGTTCCTCAGCCTCCAAATAGACATCATCTGAAGCATCATCTGAACCAATTCGGTTCATCCAGGGACCATTGTAACCAAGCTGACGCATAACAATCTGGTCCCAAAGAACCTCATCGTTGCGAAGAAGCTTAAGATGCGTTCCAGCCAGCCTATTCAACTCCGGCATCTCTTGTTTAGTGTTTACAGGCGCTATTTCAAGAAATTGCATTTCAGTATGAAGGAGAGGAGTCTGTCGTTCTTTCCACCATGTAGTGCAGGTAGATTCTGACTCCTCTGCCAGCCTAGACATCATGTCACCTGCGACAAGAGACAGCTTTTTCTCTTCAAGATAACGCAGCAAGAGATGAATACATTTGCAAGTACCCAGCCAATCTTTCAAGCATTCCGAGAGATTCCATGGAATTCTTCCACGAACATGAACAACCCAGTGCTCAGCCAGACCAAACCTTGGAGCCTCACAAGCAAATGCTATGACCGTATCAATCATTCGGTGACCGAAGGCTGTGATAATTTGGTCATAGGCTTTCAAATTCCCTGGTCTAGCCCTGAAAGTGGCCATGTAGTTGATGATCTTGTCACCAATGCCATCTTCTATAGAGATGTATTCCCTGTAACAGTAACAGGTAGCTAGGTCAGCACCACTTCTTAGTTTTATGGTTAACAATCTGGTACTGGATGAAAAAGTTCCTAAAAATAAAAGAATGCTTAGTAAGAACTATCATATGTTATTACAATTAACAAATGATACAATAACAACATTCCAAGTTGTCTGACGAATGCTTAGTAGAAACTTACAATTCTGAGGAGTAGTTTGGTTTACGCCGGATTTTATGACTTTTACCGAGAAGTTTTTCATCAAGTCCCTCTTCTCCAAAGTTGCAAAAAGGAATGTCAAGATCTCTTTCTCCTTCATAGACAACTTTGAAAGCGACAGCATAGCCACTGTAGTTTTCCACCAGAATTTTAGCCTTAGTGTTATCCGATGTTCTTGTTAGGCAGACAACATGATATGTTCTCTCTTTCTGCTGCACGACAAAATGAGGTTCAAGTCATTAAAGGTAAGACAGCATAAAACTAAACCAATAGCAGCGTAAGGCAAGACGAACAGTGCATTACAGTTAATGCAGAATTGTGGGGCTTACATTGGGCTCTTTGTTTGGTGTTATGCAGACAACGACCAGAGAACCATCCTCCAGCCGCACAGCTAGCTTGCGAGGGTATGTGTTGAGATAGAAGTCCTGCTTGCGCCGTAAGAAGTCGGAAAGATGCTCTGGTGACAGATCGGAGTCACAGAAGATCTCAGGTATATCCGCCATGCGTCTCTGATGGGGAACCCTGTTTAAGGCCGTCAATTCCAGGGCTAATTCCTCATAGGACTTGCACAGTTTCAGGGCATCAACCAGATCAGTATAGACATTCTCAGGAGCTGGAGAGTACTCAGTATCCAGGTAGCTGCATGAATAAAGAGCATTAGGGCTTAAAACCATGCAAGCAAATAAGAACAACAGACCATGTTTTATTGGCTTCATCATAGTATATCAAATAGGATAATAAGTTTGAACAAAAACAACTTAGTAAGCATGCAACAAAGATAGCAAGTCATTGTCAAGTACATCATAAAAATGTTACTTGACAGTGACTGGCAAACAGCAATGTACATGAAAAGCCAGCTTAATAATATGTTTGGGATAACATGCAATCTATCAGAAATGCGACTCCCGATCCCTATCTCGCCTTTCTTTGTCAAATGACATGATTCTATGATACGTTTCATCAAAGACACAGAACAATCCAAGCACGCATCACAAAGATAGTAGGTCATTGTAAAGTACATCACAAAAATGTTCACATATCTGTGGCAAAAAGCAATGTACATGTAAAGCCAGCTTAATAATATGTTTACAAACCGATAACATGCAAATCTATCAGAAATGCCAATCCCGATCCCTTTCTTGCCTTTCTTTGTCCAATCACATGATTCTTTGTTACGTTTCATCCAAGCATTCATCACAGATAATGTTAAACATATCTATGTAGTTGAGTGTCTGTGGCAATAAGCAATACATAAGAAATGCTACTTGACGATTAATATGTTTGGCATCAGATAAGGAGCAATATAAAAGAAATGCCAATTGATGAATAATATGTTTTTTGACAGATAATTTAGAATCAAATGACACTGCAGAACATGTGTTCTCTTTTACATGATCAATAAGTAATGCTAGATGACCACGATTGGGTGGTAGAAGTAACACCTAATGTACCTCTAAGGTAGACAAGTTAAGGGTTGGGCATGTTGTAGTAGACTACATTCTACGCCCAGTCAAACCTAGCTGTTCAGTTGTATTCGCAGTTCCATATATTTGCAGGTGAAAAGTAGCAGGTACTAACATAGATGTCTGTGCTGATTCAACAGCCATAGAAATGTTGACAAATAATGTGCACACAGAAACATGTATCCGCATGTACGTTAGAGGTAACAAAAAGTCAAACAATTTGCAGGCATTAATGAAACTCACCCTTGGGCCCTCTTCCTGCCCTTCTTTCCTCTCTTTCTTGGTTCCCTGTATCCATCATCAGCTTCCACAGCAGGGGGCTGCTGTCCAGGGACTCTTCCATCAGCGAGATCTGCCCCGCCCACGATAGCCCAGCCACACGGGCCGACGAGCACCTCAGTTCCATTGCCGACAGAGGCAAATCTAGCAGCATTAGAACCAGCACCACCGCGGCGGCCACGGCCACGGCCACGGCCAGGTCCAGCGGCAACGATAGCACCAGCACCTGCCCAGCCTTCCCTGCTGGTAGAACCGCCGCCTCGCCCAGGGCCAGCAGCACCCAGTGCGCCAGCACCCACCAAGACCCCCCTCCCAGCGGGGCCTCCGCCTCGGGAACGTCCGTCAGCAACCGTACCTCCCGTCCCAGCAGCAACATCGCCACCGCCGTCGCCGCCACGGCCAAGCGCGGCTCCCCTACCAGCGCCGTCGTGAGCAGCAGGCACGACCCCCTGGCCAAGGGCAGGGCCATCGGGGGGCACCACGCCAAGGGGATGGCGGCGTCGACGGCCGCCGGCCGCACCGACGTGGCGACCAAGCTCCTGACCTCCTCCTTCCATTGGAGGCTCTTCCTCTCCACCACCGCCGCCGCCGCCGCTGCGTCGGCTTTTTTTCTTCTTTTTTTTCTTGGCTGAGGAGAGCGTGTGGTGGACGGGAGTGCGAGTGGATGGATGGAAATGGATCGTTGATAAGCAGCAGCCTGCTGCGGCCTGTGCAGACGACGGGGCCGTTTGATGGGCCGGCAACCCATGACGCGAGCTATCAGGCCGGCCGGTGCCTTGCGGGCCTCCGGATCGTGCAGGCCGGCCCTGCATCCACCGGACCGCGCAGGCCTGCCAGCGCCTTGCGCGTACTGCGTTGGTGCGCTGACCCGTTCATCCTTGGATCCTGGGCAAGGGGAATCAATCAAGGAAGGAATTGAATTAGGTCACGAACGAGGCAGATCCGAAAGTTGTCAGAAACCAAGGTTCTCAGAAGAGAGAGAGAATACTTACTGCTGGCAATGAACAACAAGGAGGTACAACTCGATTCGATTCCGGTGGGTTGCGGTGCGACCTAGCACTCTTTCTTCGTGGAGATGAACAAACTAGTACTGTGCTCCCTGTCTCTCTTTTCGCCATTGTCGAGAGGGTATGAAAGGCGAGGCAGGGGAGGGACTCGTTGGTTCATATAGGCGCGGCATTAAGTGCCCCGTCCATTCGTTTCCTTATCTCTTACGCCTCAACGGCCCCACAGCTATAATGCCGCCAGACAAAGCGCCACGCTACGTCGCGCTGTCACCGTCATCAGAATAATAATAACGGGACCAGATCTACAAGATATGTAGATGGTGCGCACGCGTCGGTGTCGGTCAGCCTTTCCTTTTCCGTTTCCCCCTCCCCCAGATGGACCGCCCCCAGACGACGCCGCGCCGGGTGTTGGACACGATGATAAATGAAATGACGAAACGCGGCATGCGAGGAGACGCTGTGAATGTGAAACGCGCACAAATTTACCTTCCGATTAATCCCACTTTTCTGTAATTAGTATCTCTTTTAGTATAGCATATTATTTTTGCACTCTCCACATATATTTCTTGGTACGTATTGTACGTGACTGAATGCTCGTGTTTCGCCAGAGCAGACTTTCTCTCCTGACATGTACATGATTTAATGTGCGACGGATACAATTTTTTTTTTGCCATAGCATGTCTCTCAACAAAATATTAATGTGAGATGCAACAATACATGCAATTGAAGTATTTTTTTTTAGTATATCATATGCACTGGAAAATGGTAAAGTACACTATTCTCATCGAGTCAGTCTTTTCACATCACCCCTTTCCTGGGTGCGTGTGTGTCTGCTTCTCTTCTTCTGCTGTTCGGTTGGCTGAAATAAAATAAAGTTTACTTCAGATGGGGTTTTTTACCCCACCGTTGAGCTGTCAAAAAAAAAAGTCTTTTCACATCACTCACCTCCTCCAATCTCAATGTGTAGAGGAATTCTAGTGAGCTGGATTTTTTACAGAAAATTGCATTCCTCTTTATTTCTAGGTTACCTAATACTTTCTTCATCCGTAGGTACATTTACTGCCACACCGGGTTCCCCATGTAGAAAAATCGATCGAGAGATGTGTACCCTTGTTGTCCTCTATTTTTCCAGCCGCCGACTCTCATCCCCCCGCCCCCCCGCGTTCCCGTCGCTCGTTCCCTTCGTAAACATACCATAAGAGGCTACCCAATTAGACAAGACGGTGGGTTTGACAAAAAAAAATGGAAATAGGACAAAGAAACTACATGAGATGACGAATGTTGGGGATTGAAAGGTGACCTCCACCCTACTAATAATGTGCTAAAATAAGAAAATTTAGGTCATAAAGAGTTTAGTGAAGAGCTTATGTAACCTCTTTGCTGGATTTTTCCATGGCTAAGACCACTCCAGAAGTTGAGCTGGTGCTTTCTTTTCTCTTTCGAGTGTAAAGGGGCCTTGGTTAGAATAGTCATCTTAACTCAGATATGTTCATTGAAATGTAACCAACTTCAGAATTCTAAAATATTGTTTTAGATTGACCAACCAACTGAAAAATTTCAAAGAATTGAAAAGCATACTTTTGTTCTGAAAGTGTAGGTTCATTTTCTAGAAGAAAAAAATCAAGATTTCTGAACGATTTCCTATATTAAGAGGCGAAAACAAAGCTCCGGTGATCATCACATTTCAACCAGAAAACATAGCCACATAATTCAGTATTCTTAGTGTTCAGAAAGAATTAACTAACAGGTAAGGACCATGGTATCACTGTGGAGAAAAGGTGCCTTATTTTCTTGCCAATTTTTCTTTAGATTACACCATCCCTGCAGACAAAAATACCCTCCTCCAGATTACTAATTCAGCAAATCATTCAAAGTTTTTCAGTTTACAAAATACAGAGAAGGAATCAAATGTATGTATTCTTCAGTTGTAGCATACTCACATATACAACGAACACGGCTGGATATAGCTTACATAATTCAGAGTTGCGGAAATTTATTAAACATTCAGACATGATTCCAAGAATTGAAACAACTTGTGGTACAAACTAAAGCTGCCCACCACCGTCTCCAGCTGATCGCCGCCCCCAGAAGATTGCCGTCCCATCTTGTCGCTGGAAAAACGCCACCAACCTGATAGATCACCAGCCAACTTCCATAAGCATAAAATTGAATGTTGAGATACGTTTAGGGCTTTTAAGCTAAGAAAAATGATGTTATCCTGCTTAGATAGCTAAACAATTTGACAATAACCAGCACGATCCAAAACTTCTATTATTAACATCTTAGAGGGCATCTCATCACTTACAGTAAATCATCCTTCACTTTACTATAAGTAGACAGTAGAAAGAGCATTGCATTTCCCAATCAAACAGTACTTCCTAGAAGAATGGACACACTAGTCACATGTTCCTATGCTGATATAGACACACTTCATTTCAAACTTCCAGTCACTTAAGATACTAGGGTGTCGATGCTCAATGAATATTGAAGAAATGATGCAAAGCTTAATTCACTTTAAC
This sequence comes from Lolium multiflorum, assembly GCA_030979885.1. Taxonomy (NCBI): domain Eukaryota; kingdom Viridiplantae; phylum Streptophyta; class Magnoliopsida; order Poales; family Poaceae; genus Lolium; species Lolium multiflorum. The sequence goes on along the minus strand of CM061752.1, from coordinate 217,763,518 downwards.
AGGAATAACCGTTGCCAAACAAAAAAATATATGTATGCTTTACCTCATAAGTCACTCCCATTTGCCATGGATACTTGTTCATCACTATCACTACTATGTTAGGACCGCCGAAAACCTCTATGGCCTGTGTCCGCTCCAATGCAATAACAGGACCAATTTGCCGAAACAAAGGGTCCATGCTATACTCATGTTTCTTCAAGTAAACATCACCAATGGATCTCGACACCTGATAAGCAATCAAATATTAGCTCATCATATTTATATTTGCTCTGCTTATATTAACTCGTCATATCATAGGTTCTCCTAAGACTAAGAGGATATCATCACTCGACAAGGAGTTACTAACTCACCTAGTTAATAAACCACCAAGACGTATAGGAAGGGCGGAAGGCCACCGATACCTCCTGGGCAGCTCCACTTCCCCATCCTGCAAATAGAGTGTGCACGCTTAGTGCCAGCAATTACACATGTTCACAGGCATGCTCACAGAAATTAAGAAATATTGGGTAATATGTTACGTTGATTATCCTACAAAGCCAAACTATGATTGCAGCCACGAAACAACAAGATAGGTAAGGAATCAACATTGCTCACCAAATCCAAAAGTACGGTCCCTACTCCTAATCACCAAATCCAAAAGTACAGTCCCTACTTCTAGAATTAGCTAGAACCACACTTATTAGTGCCACGACCAAGCCCTAACTATGCAACAACTAACTGAAACTAATCCAACATGACATCGGCCACGCGGCAGGATCACACTTGAGCAATGGCTAGATGCTGGTGTCATAGAGCAAGCTAGACACGTTTCATCCATATTGGTACCAGGAATAAAACGGTGACCAAATTATCACTTTAGAGAGATAGTAATTCCAGCATATAGCATTAACCGTGTGAAACAAATATATTTGCCAACTGTGCTACGTACCAGCACTGAAATAATGGAAAGTTCCAGACCAGTTCACACTTCTCACGACATGAGAGTACGACAGTGAAATTAACATCACCATCCATATTATATTACAAAAATAGCTACCATTTGATAACCTTGGTGTGCCAGGGAACGACCGTGCGCTCATCTTCGCCACTCACCTACTAGGGCGGATATAGGGTCTGCGAAGAAAACACCTCGGTCCCCATCATCATGCCTCTTTGCTGGCCAAATCTCCCTAATGAGAGGGCACCAACATTCAATCAATACACGATAAGCTCAGTATAAAAAAATATGGTGTATGGTTAACTCTGCAGTAGAAGGAAAACATAAAGTACACTAGATTTATAGCAGCAACAAAACATTTGATATATGTAGGATTGCATCTATATCCTGAGTACTCAAGTGATTCCAGTTGTGCACAAAAAAAATTGCATACCTGGTCGCCACTCAGGGCAGTGACGGCATCCACAGAGAGGACACCCCCATCAACATGCCTCCGCTGGCCCGATGCCTCCCATGGTGAGAGGTGTGACACAAAAATTGAATCAATACAGAGCCAGCAAGCTCAACACAAGGAATAGAGTATGATTAACTCACATCAGCAGTAAAACAAGGTAGAAAAAATACTACATGCCTTCAGCTTATCAGTTTAGTTCAATGTTGAAATGTAGAGTTGCAGCTGTCTGCACAACCAGGCATCGGTATAATGCAGTTCCTTTACTTGTATCAGACATCGGTATAGCATGGGCAGTCATAACAGAATCACATGGCCATATGGGTACATACGGTCTGATATATAAAGACTATTCATGGACAAAGAAATATGACCAATAAAATACTGCATCTTCCAGGTTCTATCACCATTATGTAATAGATTAGGAGGATATCACTGAAAGTAACAATGTACCAAACAATAATTCAAAAGGATCATGGAAATGCCATAATAGATTGGGACGAAACTCATTTGGATTATGCCAAAAATGAACACACGTACTGCTGATAAGAAGCTCAGAGTAATATTTAAGATACATGCAAAATAAGGAATTACAGACAAGGAAGTGATTTGGATTATCCCAGAGATAACAAGAGGTATTATTAAGAGGAACTACAGAGAACACTGCATAATGTGAAAAGGTAGGAACATCATATCAACTATGGTGCATATGTTTTACATATGTTAAACCAAGTCGCAAATGAGTGTGCAATCATAAAAAAGCACACCTATCTGTTGTTATGTAGTTTCCACTGCTTGGACAGAAACATATAACAGAAGAGTAGATATTGTATCAGACATTATAGCTAGATTACTCATTCCTACAGGGAATTATATAAAAGTATACATACTCTTTTGGGATAGGGTAACTCGAAATTTGACAAAACTGTGCATGGGAACATTAAAGGTAGGAGTGAAACATAGGCATATAAATTTGGACGTTTATAGTAGGCCAATGAATTCAGTAAATAAACCAACACAGGCAGGTTTCATAACATGCTATACAACAGCTGGTTTATCCATTCCTACATAGAACTACACAAAAGAGTAGCTTCATCCATAGCTTATAAAACCAACATTAGAATTGAGCTTATACAGTGTATGGCATGATATCTACAAATATGTGCAAGGTTGTACAGCTATACAACAGTCACACTAATATTAGTGTCAACTACTTGATTCCTATACATGATGCTATCCCGGACGATATTGCAAAATTTGAACAGAGTATTAGCTCACGTTTATGCTCAAACTCCAGTCCAGGGACTAATAGATTCTGTTAATATACCGGTCATGAATTTAGACGAAAATGTGTTCTTCAAGGGTTAACTCATGGATGACCAAAGGTGCAGATATCACGAGAATTAATCAAGTTTGGGGACACAACAGCGCTGTGATGATATGAAATTTATTACCTTCTCCAATGATGAAATACCAAGAAGATCGGGTGATGAAATACCCAGAGTACCAGATAGACCGACTCTGCTTGCAAAATCTCAGATAACGAACTGTACTTTCTAACTGTCTGAAATATAAAAGTAAGCTACTATGAGATAAAATTTTGCTAACAACCTCATGCCCACAGGCCACAGGCCCCATGGCCTCCCGTCCACTACCTTCTCGCACTTCATGGATGGACCTTGTTGCTAACTCGCCCACATGGCCCCTGTTTCCCACCTTCTTCATGGCTCCACATCAACCCCTCGCCTCATCCCTCCAATACATCAGCAGAGCCAATTTTCAAGCTGATGCGTGGTTGCACGGGTTTCAGCAGCCGCCCGCCGTCGCATCTCCGGCCACCTAGATTTGAAGCTCTACGGAGCACCGTTTGCAGCAACGCTAGAAAAAGCGCCGGCAGCCTGGCCTCGGAGCACTGCCGCATGAAATTTTCCAGCAGCTGCGAGCCTTTTGCAGCACGGTGGTGCTTGTTTGCAGCAGTGGGGAGACAGCGCTCGAGAGGAACGGCGGCAGAGCTGGTGTGCGATAAGAACGGCGGCCTTGCATGGGTGGGAGTAGTACAAAACTGCAGAAATCCATGGCTCTGCGTCTCTCTCGATGGGGAAGAAAAGGTAGAGAAGAATTGTGTGGACAAGAGAGATTGAAGGGGAAGAACAGAGATAAGGTGGGCCCCCCCTTTTCCTTGCCACGTTTCAACACACGCGGCGCGGTCCGCACGATGGGCAGCATCGGAGGACTCCCGACCCGGAGGTTGCGTTGCTCGCAGCCTCCAGAGGAAACGGAGCGTTTTCCTAATTATAATCGGCACCGATGCTCATAATTATATACGGAGTACCAAATAGTTCCAGCAAACACAATACGCGTACAAGCGCCCCTATAAATTGCACAAGCATTCAGTTCACTGGTTCATCATTTATTTGTGCTGCTACCTGCTTCGTAGTGTAAAAGTTGCCAGCGGTATATAAGAAGTGTAGCTCAAACCGCCGTACAATCAGACACCGAACACCTCTGATTACAACACAGCATCAGCTGCAGCAACAACGTTGACTAAAAAAATGTTAAATTAATCATTTCCTTGAAATTTATATTCACCAATAATTCTGCATTCAGTTATTCACCAACATATGCTAGTCACGTTCGTCGTCACGTAGGTGGCTCCATCATAGGCTGCCACCGCCAGGACAATACAGGCTACACAGATCTTCGTCGCAGGCCGATATCTGTCCTAGGGGTTGTTCCTGCTAGGACGCGGTGGCCACCTATGGAGTGTCTCCATCGCACTGCCCTGACAACGTATCTACAAATAAAGGAAAAAAAAACATAATCACTCTTGTTATCTGAGCTAAAACAAATGCCAAGACATATATAACTTTCGTCCGATGTTGTACATCAATAAGCAGATTTTGAATAATGTCATTTGTGTGAAATGAGATTGAGAGCACCACTCCATATTTCACTCATAGGCTTGTAGCCACTGACCTTGCAATTTCCTTCCACCATGTAAATTGATCTCTTATGTACGCTTTGTTCCTCAGCATCGAATGGGTTGTAATCTAAAAATATAACTGTAAAGTCATTCCTTAATATTAGCTTAAATTGGAAAAACATATATTATGGTCTTGTTACTGAAGTCTGACTACTAATGTGAAAATGGATGAATTCTCTATCACACATATCAACATCTTGGCTACGAAAAGCTTTTCTTAAAAGACATACAATAGTAAGAGACCAGGGTCAATAATATTCACATAAGCAACATGAGTAAACGATATTAGAAAGAAGACAAAATCCATGAGAAAAACCAGTATCAAAAAGAAAAAATCTAAATGAAAAGATGCATCCAGTACGATGTTGTTTTTAGGATAGTTGTCTACCAGCAGTACAGTTGCGAAAAGAATATTGAAGTAATACTAAGCAGCAAAGATCAGATCTAAGAAAAACTAAATCCAGTGCAGCGTGGATATCGGCATGGGGTTAACAAAAATATTGAGGATATTATTGGTCTAGGCATGTTTATAATTAGCTGAAACTGGGCAGGAGACAATAACGATATGGTGTACTTCTGTTATACACCATTTCCATTGCTCGAGATGGATCCAATGCGAACGAAAATAAACATCAACACCTAGGGCCATGGCACCATCAAAGGGGTAGATTGCTGGCCATTCATGTCATCATTTACAGAGATATCTAGGGACACCACAAGTGTACTGTATGTTGTAGGGAAATAGAGTTGCGTAGTTTGTGTACAAACTAACTTGAAAATTTGGAGTACCGTGCAGAAACTTACAAAAAAGAACAATTTACACATGTCTAAGAGAACAATAGGCAATGGCAGCCGGACAAAGCGGAGAACTGCAACACCAGCTATATACACCTGACAGTCTGACACACTTAAATAAGTGATCAGTTTTACTAAAAATAAGGGATCCTTGTACTACCTCATAAGAGGAACCTCACTTACTTCATATATATCCAGTAAATTAACTTTCATGGATAGTAATGGAGAAACCCGTGAGTCAATGGGTTACTCACTGAAACAATAAAAGAATATTGTAAACTTCAGTTGGAAAGATACCATGTGCACCGTCCTGAGCTAAATCGCATCTATGATCTAAAATAATTATATTATATAGCATGGATGTATGCTTCTTGGGTTCGATTGGGTATATCACAGGTGTTTCAACTATAGCTCAATATTTGGCCTCAAGTAGCACTACAAACTTTGGGTACCTTGCCTTCCATATAATCCGGTGAGACAATGTCAATCGGGCAGGAGATTGTTAAAACATGCAATGAATCAAGAGGAGTAAAGGATACAACTCAGTTCATAAGGAGTATGAGTAACTGATACGTCCATTTTGCATCATTATTTTATATCATAATTTGCTGTTATTCATTGATATATTTCATACTTGGAGATGATACTTATGTTATTTCATCTATTTTGCATGTTTCATGATTATTTGGAGATCGCGCACCGGAGCCAGGATTCTGCTGGAAAAAGCACCGTCAGGATGCAATATTTCGGAAGATCAGGTTGACGGAAATTATATGAAAATTCCTATTTTCCGTCGAAGGGAGCCGAAGGGGGGAGGGGACCGAGGTGGGCCCACCTCATAGGCCGGCGTGGCCCAAGGCCCGGCGCGCCCTGAGGAGGTGGCCCACCCCCCTCTCGCCTCCTTTTCTTCGCGTACGTCTTCGTCCCGAAAACCTAAGCCCCAGAGGATAGTCGCGAAGAGTCACGGCCGCCTCTGCGGGCGGAGAACACCAGAGAGAAAGAGCTCTCGGCGGGCAGGAATCCAGGGAAATTCCCTCCCGGAGGAAATCGACGCCATCGTCGTCCGTCATCGAGTGGACATCATCTCCATCACCATCGTCATCATCTCCATCATCATCACCGCCATCTCCACCGCTGCACCTTGATACGTCTCCGACGTATCGATAATTTCTTATGTTCCATGCTACATTATTGATGATATCTACATGTTTTATACACATTATATGTCGTATTTATGCATTTTCCGCACTAACCTATTAACAAGATGCCGAAGAGCCGATTCTTGTTTTCTGCTGTTTTTGGTTTCAGAAATCCTAGTAAGGAAATATTCTCGGAATTGGACGAAATCAACGCCCAGGGGCCTATTTTTACACGAAGCTTCCGAAGAACGGAGGGAGACGAAGTGGGGCCACGGGCGCCGCCACAGGGTGGCGCGGCCTAGAGGGGGCCCGCGCGCCCTAGCGTGTGGGGCCCCGTGACTCTCCCGACTCCGCCCTTACCTAAGCCTTCGTCGCGAAACCCCTGCGAGAGCCACGATACGGAAAACCTTCCGGAGACGCCGCCGCCGCCAATCCCATCTCGGGGATTCGGAGATCGCGGCACCCTGCCGGAGAGGGGAATCATCTCCCGGAGGACTCTTCATCGCCATGATCGCCTCCGGAGTGATGAGTGAGTAGTTCACCCCTGGACTATGGGTCCATAGCAGTAGCTAGATGGTCGTCTTCTCCTTATGTGCTTCATTGTTGGATCTTGTGAGCTGCCTAACATGATCAAGATCATCTATCTGTAATACTATATGTTGCGTTTGTCGGGATCCGATGGATAGAGAATACTATGTTATGGTGATTATCAAGTTATTACCTATGTGTTGTTTATGATCTTGCATGCTCTCCGTTATTAGTAGAGGCTCTGGCCAAGTTTTTGCTCTTAACTCCAAGAGGGAGTATTTATGCTCGATAGTGGGTTCATGTCTCCATTAAATCTGGGACAGTGACAGAAAGTTCTAAGGTTGTGGATGTGCTGTTGCCACTAGGGATAAAACATTGATGCTATGTCTAAGGATGTAGTTATTGATTACATTACGCACCATACTTAATGCAATTGTCTGTTGTTTGCAACTTAATACTGGAAGGGGTTCGGATGATAACCTGAAGGTGGACTTTTTAGGCATAGATGCATGCTGGATAGCGGTCTATGTACTTTGTCGTAATGCCCAATTAAATCTCACTATATTTATCATATCATGTATGTGCATTGTTATGCCCTCTCTATTTGCCCGTTGTAATTTGTTCACCCAACATGCTTTTATCTTATGGGAGAGACACCTCTAGTGAACTGTGGACCCCGGTCCTATTCTTTACATCGCATACAATCTGCAATTGTTCTTTTTTCGCAAACAATCATCTTCCACACAATACGGTTAATCCTTTGTTACAGCAAGCCGGTGAGATTGACAACCTCACTGTTTCGTTGGGGCAAAGTACTTTGGTTGTGTTGTGCAGGTTCCACGTTGGCGCCGGAATCCCTGGTGTTGCGCCGCATTACATTTCGCCGCCATCAACCTTCAACGTGCTTCTTGACTCCTACTGGTCCGATTAAACCTTGGTTTCTTGCGGAGGGAAACTTGCCACTGTGCGCATCATACCTTCCTCTTGGGGTTCCCAACGGACGTGTACATCTACGCGCATCAAGCAAATTTCTAGCGCCGTTGCCGGGGAACTGAAGAAAATATACACCACGGAAATTGCCAACTCCCACGGCAACAGCAAATTTCTGGCACCGTTGCCGGGGAGATCAAGACACGCTGCAATGGGAGTCTCCACTTCCCAATCTCTTTACTTTGTTTTTGTCTTGCTTTATTTTATTTACTACTTTGTTTGTTGCACTTAAACAAAACACACAAAAATTAGTTGCTAGCTTTACTTTATTTACTGTTGCTCTCTATATCAAAAACACAAAAAATTAGTTACTCGCATTTACTTTATTTACCTTTTGTTTATTTCATCATGTTTCCTCCTAAGTACACTCTAAAAGACATACCGGTAGGCCGAGGGTCTATAATTGGAAGAGATAATATAGAAGATTTTTTCACTCATGTTAGTACAACTGAAGATTTTGAAGATAGACACTTGGTAGAACTTGATCCTACTTATGAAATTGCTGTTGCTTCTTTAGTACACATGTTGGAAACTAAATTTGTTAATCTCAATCCTATAATCCAACACATGTTTCTCACACTCGGTGATATGGAGGAAGGGGAGAAGAAAGATTTTGTCTTAGAAACCCTTCTTAAAGAATTTGGTGGTTTAGCGAGAGAGGCTAGAAAGGTCTTTATTAAATACAATATGCTTGGCTCTTATACCAATTTTGTTAGTATCCTTGAAAAAATGGACATTGATAGAGTAAAGTACACTAATAATGTTAATGATGGAGGGGAAATTAAAGTACCGATACCTAGCAAGCTCCTAGGATTGCATGAAGCTCTAGAAAATAGCTATGGTTGGCTTGTTCCTGAAAATTTGTTTGATGAGAATAGCAAGCCTAAGAATAATGAAAAGGGAGCCTCTGAAACTTACATAGATATGATAACATGCATTGTTGAGGCAACTCCCAACACCCCTGGTAATAATGTTGATGCTTCATCTCTTGATAATACTTGATTCACATTTTCTGCGCCTAGCTGAAAGGCGTTAAAGAAAAGCGCTTATGGGAGACAACCCATGTTTTTACTACAGTACTTTGTTTTATATTTGAGTCTTGGAGATTGTTTACTACTGTAGCAACCTCTCCTTATCATGTTTTTGTGCCAAGTAAAGTCTCTATGGTAAAGTTGATGCTAGATTTGGATTGCTGCGCAGAAACAGCATTGCTGTCTGTCACGAATTAGCGCAGAAGTCTCTGTAAAAAAATCAAAAAAATCTGCAAATTTACGTGTGTGATCCTCAGATATGTACGCAACTTTCATTAGTTTTGAGTTTTTCCGTTTGAGCAAGTGTAGTGCCCCTTTCAGGTTCGTCTTTACGGACTGTTCTGTTTTGACAGATTCTGCCTTTTATTTCGCATTGCCGTTTTTGCTATGTTGGATGAATTTCTTTGATCCATTAATGTCCAGTAGCTTTGTGCAATGTCCAGAAGTGTTAAGAATGATTGTGTCACCTCTGAACATGTGAATTTTTGATTGTGCACTAACCCTCTAATGAGTTTGCTTGAAGTTTGGTGTGAAGGAAGTTTTCAAGGGTCAAGAGAGGAGTATCTCTAAAGAGCTCTAAGCTCCCAGGGTTGGCAGCCCCTGTGGTGAATTGGCGTGTCGCTATCATGGGGCCCAATTGCAGGTGAGTTACCGCCAGACCTGGTTACCGCCCTTGTAAGATGACATATATGAACGCAACTCACCAAATCTCAAACAGAGCAAGAGAAAAAGCAAACATCACAAAGCTGTACCAAATCCAGAGAAAGATTGGATCCAAGAACTTAAATCCCAAACCTAGCTTATATGAATACAGTACAACCGATCAAGTTTCGAGGACGCCGCCACACCGGACCAGCCAGCGCAGCCGACGTCGTGGACGCCGGATCTGGAGGCGGGGGACACCGGAGGAGGAGCCGTGAGGACGAGCCGTGGCGGCCGTGGCGGCCGGCGGGAACTCTGTTCCGCCCTGTAGCTGCCGTCGCCGATTTTTCGCTCATGTGCTTACTCTCGTGCTTGCGGCCGGCCGGAATGCCGAATCACCTCGCCACCGCCCCGCGTGCTCTGGATGTGACGAGAGAAAAAATGGGGAGAGAAAGATGCGGTAATGCGTATAGTTTGGGTAGATATTATCAGTGTTGGTGGGGTCCATGGGTACTATATTCTTTAGATGAATTCGGTAACATATCTGTAAATGGGAAGAGGCATTGGTACAGGGTGCTCTGCTCTCTGAGATTATCAGACTACTACTGACCACTTCAATAATTTGGTAAAGTGAAGCTTTGAGATTAAGTGGGAGTGTCTTGAAAGGTATGTTGTAATATGCAATCTCACATATTTAAAAAGCTAATTATTTCTCAATGCATAGGATGAATGACCCTTCTTTTGCTCTTGGTGGACACCAACTAATTATATTAGCAGGTGCAGTTTCTTTTATTCCAGAAGAAGATAACCTGAGGTAATAATTGGTTTCTGATTTTATCATGCATATGAGGCAGATTCAAACAAGTAATCTAATGGCTTCCCATTTTCTTTCTTGTGCACAATTAAATGAATAGCATTGAGCCGGTTTCATGGCCAAACAACACCATGTAGTGCTGAATGAGTATAAAATATATAAATTTGGTTGTAAGTTGAGTCTTCTTCTCCTGTTCGTGTGACCTTTAAATTAATGTGTTTTGATATTTAATCAAAGAATATGGGAGATTATAAGGGAACCGTGCTTCGGATAGCCAGGTATCATGTCTAATCCTTGAAGTTGTGTAGGGATTGCTATGAGAGGACGAACAAATGCCGAAATGAAGTTTGACTCTCATTTTGGAAGGTGGAATCACTCGAGACTCTTGATTCTTTAATGTCTTTTACAAGATCACATCCGGTGATCAATTCATATATATTGGTTCATATTTACTAAGCATTGTGTGCGCCTTAAAGATTGACTGATACATTGTTTGTACACATTTGGAAGTGGGTTACATGTTTGTTCGCGGTCGGGCTGGTAGTTTTAAGGATGTAATGTCTTGAAATGAATTAGTTTCTGCATTCAGGTGTCTTAAAACGCGCAATAGGATCAACATTATGTGATATGATTGTTGATGAGCAGTGTTTTCAATATTTTCATGTCTATACTTTTGAAAGGAATTAGTTTTACGTTTGTGCTTGACATGTAAACATGTGTAAGATCGTCTAACTGGGTCAACACATTACATGTCACCCCATGTATTTTCTCAGAGTTCTTAACCGGTGTCGCCGGTGGCACTACTACAAAAGGCGACATCAAGAGTGACGAGCCTAGGCCTTTGCAATTTACTGCAGAAGGTGGCATCAAGAACAATGAAGCGGGGCCTTTGCGAGTTGTTCGCAAGACGATCATCGTCTGATCTAGGAGCGGATACAAACGGCAGAAATATTTCGCATAGAAGATTTCCATGCTTTTATTCAAAAGTTTAATGGCAAAACGCTAAACAAGCCGACTCGGAAAAAGGCAAAGCAGGCCATTCTAGCTTACTATCTAGAAGAATGTATGATTATTTGTCTTAGCCTGGAACCACTGAATTGCTTAACATTTGGGTGTGGAAAAAGGATGGCAGCCCTATGATTCTCATGGTTCAACTTATCAATCGTGTCGCATACGGCATACCATTAAACACGGATGATTATTGAAAGGTAGTGTTATATTTTAGAGAAATATAAGATAAGCTATTGACATAAAAATTAAACAATATAAATAAGAACCATGCTAAAAATTAAACGAGACCTGCAAAGAACGGCGCGACAAGGCGCGCTAGGTCCGTCTAGTGATATACTATGATCAAGAGGAGTCAAAGCTCTAAGCTTGGGGATGCCCCCGTGGTTCACCCCTGCATATTTTAAGAAGACTCAAGCGTCTAAGCTTGGGGATGCCCAAGGCATCCCCTTCTTCATCGACAACATCATCAGGTTCCTCCCCTGAAACTATATTTTTATTCAGTCACATCTTATGTACTTTGCTTGGAGCATCGGTTTGTTTTCGTTTTTGTTTTTGTTTGAATAAAGTTGGATCCTAGCATTCTTTGTTTGGGAGAGAGACACGCTCCGCTGTTGCATATGGACAAATATGTCCTTAGGCTTTACTCATAATGTTCAAGGCGAAGGTTGAATCTTCTTCGTTAAATTGTTATATGGTTGGAATCGGGAAATGCTACATGTAGTAATTCTAAAATGTCTTGGATAATGTGATACTTGGCAATTGTTGTGCTCATGTTTAAGCTCTTGCATCATATACTTTGCACCCATTAATGAAGAAATACATAGAGCTTGCTAAAATTTGGTTTGCATATTTGGTCTCTCTAAAGTCTAGATAATTTCTAGTATTGAGTTTTGAACAACAAGGAAGACGGTGTAGAGTCTTATAATGTTTACAATATGTCTTTTATGTGAGTTTTGCTGCACCGGTTCATCCTTGTGTTTGTTTCAAATAAACCTTGCTAGCCTAAACCTTGTATCGAGAGGGAATACTTCTCATGCATCCAAAATCCTTGAGCCAACCACTATGCCATTTGTGTCCACCATACCTACCTACTACATGGTATTTCTCCGCCATTCCAAAGTAAATTGCTTGAGTGCTACCTTTAAAATTCCATCATTCGCCTTTGCAATATATAGCTCATGGGACAAATAGCCTTAAAAACTATTGTGGTATTGAATATGTACTTATGCACTTTATCTCTTATTAAGTTATTTGTTGTGCGATAACCATGTTTCTGGGGACGCCATCAACTCTTTGTTGAATATCATGTGAGTTGCTATGCATGTTCGTCTTGTCTGAAGTAAGGGCGGTTTTCACAAACAAATGGTTTGAGTATGCATACTGTTAGAGAAGAACATTGGGCCGCTAACTAAAGCCATGAATCATGGTGGAAATTTCAGTTTGGACATAAAACCTCAATCTCTTATGAGAATATTAACTGTTGTTGAATGCTTAAGCATTAAAAGAGGAGTCCATTATCTGTTGTCTATGTTGTCCCGGTATGGGTGTCTAAGTTGAAGAATGATCAAAAGCGAGAAATCCAATGCGAACTTTCTCCTTAGACCCTTGTACAGGCGGCATAGAGGTACCCCTTTGTGACACTTGGTTGAAACATATGTTATGCAATGATGATCGGTGTTAACCCAAGCTAATTAGGACAAGGTGCGGGCACTATTAGTACACTATGCATGAGGCTTGCAACTTGTAAGATATAATTTACATAACTCATATGCTTTATACTACCGTTGACAAAATTGTTTCATGTTTTCAAAATAAAAGCTCTAGCACAAATATAACAATCGATGCTTTCCTCTTTGAAGGACCTTTCTTTTACTTTTATGTTGAGTCAGTTCACCTATCTCTCTCCACCTCAAGAAGCAAACACTTGTGTGAATTGTGCATTGATTCCTACATACTTGCATATTGCACTTGTTATATTACTTTACATTGACACTATCCATGAGATATACATGTTATAAGTTGAAAGCAACCAGTGAAACTTAATCTTCCTTTGTGTTGCTTCAATACCTTTACTTTGATTTATTGCTTTATGAGTTAACTCTTATGCAAGACTTATTGATGCTTGTCTTGAAGTACTATTCATGAAAAGTCTTTGCTTTATGATTCATTTGTTTACTTATGTCATTACCATTGTTTTGATCGCTGCATTCATTACATATGCTTACAATAGTATGATCAAGGTTATGATGGCATGTCACTCCAGAAATTATCTTTGTTATCGTTTACCTGCTCGGGACGAGCAGAACTTGGGGATGCTGATACGTCTCCGACGTATCGATAATTTCTTATGTCCCATGCTACATTATTGATGATATCTACATGTTTTATACACATTATATGTCGTATTTATGCATTTTCCGGCACTAACCTATTAACAAGATGCCGAAGAGCCAGTTGCTTTTTCTGCTGTTTTTGTTTTGAAATCCTAGTAAGGAAATATTCTCGGAATTGGACGAAATCAATGCCCAGGGGCCTATTTTTGAAGCTTCCAGAAGACCGGAGGGGAGACGAAGTGGGGCCACGGGCGCCGCCACACTAGGGCGGCGCGACCTAGAGGGGGCCCGCGCGGCCCTAGCGTGTGGGGCCCCCGTGACTCTCCCGACTCCGCCCTTCCGCCTACTTAAAGCCTTCGTCACGAAACCCTCTGTACCGAGAGCCACGATACGGAAAACCTTCCGGACGCGCCGCCGCCAATCCCATCTCGAGGGATTCGGGAGATCGCCTCGGCACCCTGCCGGAGAGGGAATCATCTCCCGGAGGACTCTTCATCGCCATGATCGCCTCCGGAGTGATGAGTGAGTAGTTCACCCCTGGACTATGGGTCCATAGTAGCTAGATGGTCGTCTTCTCCTTATGTGCTTCATTGTTGGATCTTGTGAGCTGCCTAACATGATCAAGATCATCTATCTGTAATACTATATGTTGTGTTTGTCGGGATCCGATGGATAGAGAATACTATGTTATGGTGATTATCAAGTTATTACCTATGTGTTGTTTATGATCTTGCATGCTCTCCGTTATTAGTAGAGGCTCTGGCCAAGTTTTTGCTCTTAACTCCAAGAGGGAGTATTTATGCTCGATAGTGGGTTCATGCCTCCATTAAATCTGGGACAGTGACAGAAAGTTCTAAGGTTGTGGATGTGCTGTTGCCACTAGGGATAAAACATTGATGCTATGTCTAAGGATGTAGTTATTGATTACATTACGCACCATACTTAATGCAATTGTCTGTTGTTTGCAACTTAATACGGAAGGGGTTCGGATGATAACCGAAGGTGGACTTTTTAGGCATAGATGCATGGATAGCGGTCTATGTACTTTGTCGTAATGCCCAATTAAATCTCACTATATTTATCATATCATGTATGTGCATTGTTATGCCCTCTCTATTTGTCAATTGCCCGACTGTAATTTGTTCACCCAACATGCTTTTATCTTATGGGAGAGACACTCTAGTGAACTGTGGACCCCGGTCCTATTCTTTACATCGCATACAATCTACTGCAATTGTTCTTTTTTTTTGCAAACAATCATCTTCCACACAATACGGTTAATCCTTTGTTACAGCAAGCCGGTGAGATTGACAACCTCACTGTTTCGTTGGGGCAAAGTACTTTCACTACAAGAAAAGTTCTGATAGACAACGTCCCAAAATCGTCAACTAAGGGGCATTTTTCGTCGCCTATGGGCCTAACCCGACGATATGGGTTCCGTTGTCGAAACTGCGTCAGGCAAAGTCCAACGACGATTTTTTCGGTCCGTCGCGCTTGGCGCCCTTCCGCCACGGAAATCGGACCGTTGCGGAAGTGTTTTCGGAGCCCGTTGACTGCGACGTCATGCAAACGACACGTGGCAGACGCCGTTAACTGCGTTAACGGCGTTAAACCCCGTGGTAGATGGTAGGCCCACACGAGGCCTGCCACGTCTTAAGCGGGCGGGCCGGATGACATAGTTTGACCGGTCAACTATATAGCTGGGCTGGTCCATTAGTTAAGTGGGCGGGCCTAACCTCTAAGGTTGATTGGTCAAAACTTAAATGGCCCATTTAACATGTGGGGTCCACCTTACAGCAACTGGCCGGCCCAAAAAGCAAGTGGGCCGGCCCAAAACACAGTGGGTCCCACTTTCTGTTAAAAGGCCGGCCCATTTAGTGTGTGGGGTCCACCGTATAGCAGTGGGCCGGCCCAACAAGCTAGTGGGCGGGCCAAAACACAGGTGGGTCCCATTTTCCTGTTAAAGGGTCGGCCCATTTAGTTTGTGGGGTCCACCATATAGCAAGTGGGCCGGCCCAACAAAATAGTGGGCGGGCCAAAAACACAGTGGGTCCCACTTTCCGTTAAAGGCCGGCCCATTTAGTGTGTGGGGCCCACCATATAGCAAGTGGTGGCCCACCAAGATAGTGGGCGGGCCAAAAACACGTGGGTCCCACATTCCTGTTAATGGCGGCCCATTTGGTATGTGGGGTCCACCATATAGAAAGTGGGCCGCCCAACAAGATAGTGGGCGGGCCAAAACACGTGGGTCCCACCTTCCTATTAAAGGGCCGACCCATTTGGTGTGTGGGGTCCACCATATAGAAAGTGGGCCGCCCATTTGGTATGTGGGGTCCACCATATAGAAAGTGGGCCGGCCCAACAAGATAGTGGGCGGGCCAAAAACACAGTGGGTCCCACCTTCCTAAAGGGCCGGCCCATTTACCATGTGGGACCACCATAGAGCAAGTGGCGGCCCAATAAGCCATTATCGTTAACCGGGCCGGCCTACTAAAGAAGTGGGCCGGCCCAAAATGAAAGTGGGTCCCACACTATTGTAAGTGGGCCGGCCCAATCTGTTGTAGGGCCCTACTTGTTTGACTAGTCAACTTGCATTAAATTTCATGAGCCTAAAATCTGATTTCAATGATACACACAATTACATACACAAATAAAACAAATAGGAAAATTACAAGGCAATTAATGTGCCCAAATAAAAAAATTACATAGAATCATTGAGGACTTCTATTAGCATCATCAATAACACGTTGACATTTGGCAATCGCCTTGATTGAATCTTGTGTACTCTTTGTCAACATATCAGCTACAGATCTTAAAGCAGCAATACCATGTCTTTTATAAAGTACAGCCTTGAGATATTTACTGTCTGATGAAAGAAATGGTCTAGGTTGACGGCTATGAGAAGATGCATCAGAAGAAAGATCAGAACTTTTTGTGGGCCTCACTGGTAATGAAGATTGCTTCATCACAACTGCATTCTGATAATAATGCAAAAAGAGTTAAACGATGAACTATGCAAACATTTATTATGCAATGTAGATATAAGATAATAACAAGTTGCATAAATAAGACATGTATGGAACTTGTACTAAGCACAAACTTACATCATAATGTTGCACAGGGTCGCTACAGATCCTTTTTTGGCGACTATCTTCTAATGATGACTGCTTCATTAAAACTGCATTCTGGTAACATTGTAAACATAGTTACAACAATTAACTATTCAAACATGTATTACGCAATGTAGAGATCAGATAACAGCATGTAGCAGAAATAAGCACAAGATAAGATAAGATGCATGTACTAAGCACATACTGGCTCACTGCAGGTCCTTCTCTTGCGTGCACTAGTCGTGGTCAACATGCCTATCATTTTAGGTTCAGCCATCAAGTGAAATGCTAATCCTCCTGCTCCATTGTCCTTAATCTGTGTTTAGATATCACATTTAAGACCAAGTCAGCTGGTTTCAAATAACAAAAAACTTGAGCTACCAAATGAATAAGCCAATAGTTACCAGATATCAGATTAAAACCAACTAGATGTTGCTTTGCATGAGATACGAATTTCAGACATTCAGATTTAGAGTAGGGTAATGCCAAGGTTTTACACATAAAGTAAACTGGCATTAAGAATGACCAAATGTCAGGTTCAAATCACCCTCGAAGTTTCTCCAAGACAAGCATATCAAATAGGCAGAAACATAGTAAAGCATGAATGGCATTGCTATGGCAGGGTTCCAAGTGTTAATCTCTTGCATAAGGAACAATGCATATAGGTTATAGATAATAACGGAAGTAAACTGCCAAAATTACCAACCACGAACTCAGATTCCAACCTTACCTAGCGTCCCCGCTGTTAATGTTGGATGTTCTAATAAGTGGTTCGCATGATCAATCCCAAGGAAAAATAACATTGACAAGTCAGTCTACGATAATACAAAGACCAGACATGCACGCAGCAATAACTATATAAGCTAAAGACGAGGTATAAGAGCAAGCAGATTGGAAATGCACATAGCATGATTATAAAAGCAGTGTGAGAATAGCAGACACGAGAAAACAGCTAGCGGTGAGCTAATGACGTGGTATAAGAACAAGCAGATTGGAAATGCCCATAGCACGACTATAAAAGCAGTGCGACAATAGCATGCAGTACAAAAACAGTTGGCAGCAAATGAATGGGTACAAGGCTAAAAATATGTGGATGCACACAGGTGTCAGTAGAATGAACAGGATGGTAGCGACCGGATAATGCTTTTGTACTGTACAACATTTAAACAAACTTCATGCGAAGCAACACATCAAGAAAGTTAACGGCATATGAGATCTGCAAATAACTACACAAAACATGGCTAAAGAAACACCGCGATCTAACGGGCCAGCGTACTAACCAAGCTGCGGCGGGGTGGACGGGGGCGGCAACTTGCATTCCAGCGGCGGCGAACGCGGGAGACGATGAATCGACCCTGTTTCAGTAGAAGCGGGCGTTAGTGAAGCAGATCTGGTTGGCTGGCAAGGTATTCGGTGAAGTTGATACAGCCGCTGCGGCGAGGTAGTCGGTGGCGAGGTCGGCGGTGAAGCAGATCCGTCGGTGGCGAGGTCGGCGGTGAAGCAGATCCGTCGGTGGCGAGGTCGGCGGTGAAGCAGATCCGTCGGTGACGAGGGCGGCGGGGGAGCGGATCAGGTGGGTGGACAGCCAACACGATCAAGGCTACGCTGTGGAGGAGTATGCCGGCGGCGAAGCAGATCTAGTACTGTAGAGAGTCAGAGCTTTGGCGTGTGAGAGTATTTTTGAGCTAATGGGGCGAATGGTTGGTGGGTGGGTGTGGGCCTGTGGGGAGGGTTCGGGATCTAGGCAAGATATTTCATTGTTACCGAATGAGCCCTCCATGGTCGGTGGGTTGTAGCTTCCGGACCAGGGTTAAAAGGGTAAAACTGGTCACGGGATTTTCAAATGGATGCGGCGGGATGATTTGGCGCGTGGCCGAAATTTTCAGTTTCAAGCTACAGTACGAGCAGAACGACAAAAATAATGTTCTTCCCCAGGGAGCTCTCATTTCTTCCTCTTCTCTTTCTCTCTCGAGTCTCTCCCACTCCCCCGGCTCCTCTCCCCCTTCTCTCCGGCGGCCTCGCCGGCCGGAGACGAGGCCGACTTCTCTCTGTATATTGTACACCCTCCGAACTAAATTAATTGATTCAACTTTCCTTAGACGTGTATGTATCTAGAGTAAAAACATGTGTGGATACATCCATATTTAGATAAGCAAAGTTGAGTCAGCTAATTTGGATCCGAGGGAGTTAGTGTTGTTGTAAGCTTAGATCCAGTGTTTCCCATGAGCAGAATGGCGCAATGGAGTCGGGGATCTCGTCATCGGCTTCAGATCTGGCCTATGGTGAATCTGGCGGATCTTGCCGGCCAAACCCCGATCTGGTGCCATCAATGTGATGGCGCTAACGGTGAGGCTTGCTTTGGTCAGTGCTTCAGATCTGGCCAATGGGGAAGTCAAGCTGCTAAAGTTCACAAGCTCGGGGCATACGACGGCGTCATCCGTCTTGCCCGTGCACATCTTGGACTTTCAGCGACCCTTCTCAGAGCCAATATGCCGTTGCTGAGGCCCTTCTTCTCCTTCGTCCTGGCGACTACCGGCGACACCGTCCCAAGTGGTGCGTCCCCGGCGACGGAGTTGCTGGAAAGGATGCGGAGCAGAGATCTGATGTGCGGTCGAGAAGGACTCGATTGATTTTCTTCTATATGTTTTGGGGTCCTTTTTGTAAAGTTGCAGGTTCTATTAGTTATTGTCTAGTACTTTTGGTCCTCTATGTAATTTTTTGGACTAGTTTCCATTGGCACTGATAAACTTGAATTTTGACAAGTTCACGAGGAAAAAAATTCCTTTGCACATATGGCCTATCATGTATAAACATTCTTGAGATTTAAACTATATGTAATGTGCCATGCATTAACCCTAAACCATATATATGTAACTAACCCTAGCTGATCAAACCCTACTTAATTAAAACAAATAACCCTAAACTATACGCATGCACTTTATGCGCAAAGGCGCGGGTGCCTCTAATAATGTGTGTGCGCACTCGATCGATGATCCCTAAACCTTATACAACCCTGAAACCCTAATCCCTAATCCCTAAACCCTAAACACCCTAAACACTAAACCCTAGACCCTAAACCCTAACCCTAACCCTAAACCCTAATTAAACCCTATATATAGGCCAACGACACTTAATTGTGCATCAAGCAGGCCAGGGGTGCCTCGCGGTCCTCTAATTAAATTAAATGTGCCATGCATTAACCCTAAACCATATATATGTAACTAACCATAGCTAATCAACCCTACTTAATGAAAACACATAACCCTAAACTATACTAGCTATAACCCGATCTAATAAAAACATGCTCTATATATAGCAGCTAGCTAGCAAACCGTAGATTAACACCAATTAATATATACATGGCCTATATCGATCATGTTGTATAACATATCCCTGAGATTCATTAATTAATTATATAATTATCGTGATAAATTAATTAACTTTAATTTTGACAAGTTCTCTCGAATGAAAACACATTTGATTAAGTTGCCTCATAATATATATATATAATTAGTGTGCATGCATGGCCTACCATGCATTCGTGCATATATTTTAATGTATATTTGAACATATTCTTGGGGATTTCAATCTCTCTCTCTCGATCATCTATATATCGTTGGTGGCCAAAAAACACACATATATATATATGCATGCAATTTATGCGTAAAGGCGCGGGTGCCTCTAATAATGTGTGTGCGCACTCGATCGATGATCCCTAAACCTTAAACAACCCTAAAACCCTAAATCCCTAATCCCTAAACCCTAAACACCCTAAACACTAAACCCTAAACCCTAGACCCTAAACGTACCCTAACCCTAACCCTAACCCTAACCCTAAACCCTAGCTAATCCTAAACCCCAATTAAACCCTATGTATAGGCCAACGACACTTAATTGTGCATCGATCGAGCGGGTCATGGGTGCCTCGCGATCCTCTAATAAAATTAAATGTGCCATGCATTAACCATAAACCATATATATGTAACTAACCCTAGCTAATCAACCCTACTTAATTAAAACACATAACCCTAAACTATACTAGATATAACCCGATCTAATAAAAACATGCTCTATATATAGCAGCTAGCTAGCAAACCGTAGATTAACACCAATTAAAATATACATGGCCTATATCGATCATGTTGTATAACATATCCCTGAGATTCATTAATTAATTATATAATTATCGTGATAAATTAATTAACTTGAACTTTGACAAGTTCTCTCGAATGAAAACACATTTGATTAAGTTGCCTCATAATATATATATAATTAGTGTGCATGCATGGCCTACAATGCATTCGTGCATATATTTTAATGTATATTTGAACATATTCTTGGGGATTTCAATCTCTCTCTCGATCATCTATATATCGTTGGTGGCCCAAAAAACACACATATATATGCATGCAATTTATGCGTAAAGGCGCGGGTGCCTCTAATAATGTGTGTGCGCACTCGATCGATGATCCCTAAACCTTAAACAACCCTAAAACCTTAAATCCCTAATCCCTAAACCCTAAACACCCTAAACACTAAACCCTAAACCCTAGACCCTAAACGTACCCTAACCCTAACCCTAACCCTAACCCTAAACCCTAGCTAATCCTAAACCCCAATTAAACCCTCTGTATAGGCCAACGACACTTAATTGTGCATCGATCGAGCGGGTCATGGGTGCCTCGTGATCCTCTAATAAAATTAAATGTGCCATGCATATGTAACTAACCCTAGCTAATCAACCCTACTTAATTAAAACACATAACCCTAAACTATACTAGCTAGCTATAACCCGATCTAATAAAAACATGCTCTATATATAGCAGCTAGCTAGCAAACCGTAGATTAACACCAATTAAAATATACATGGCCTATATCGATCATGTTGCATAACATATCCCTGAGATTCATTAATTAATTATATAATTATCGTGATAAATTAATTAACTTGAACTTTGACAAGTTCTCTCGAATGAAAACACATTTGATTAAGTTGCCTCATAATATATATATAATTAGTGTGCATGCATGGCCTACAATGCATTCGTGCATATATTTTAATGTATATTTGAACATATTCTTGGGGATTTCAATCTCTCTCTCTCTCTCGATCATCTATATATCGTTGGTGGCCCAAAAACACACATATATATGCATGCAATTTATGCGTAAAGGCGCGGGTGCCTCTAATAATGTGTGTGCGCACTCGATCGATGATCCCTAAACCTTAAACAACCCTAAAACCTTAAATCCCTAATCCCTAAACCCTAAACACCCTAAACACTAAACCCTAAACCCTAGACCCTAAACGTACCCTAACCCTAACCCTAAACCCTAGCTAATCCTAAACCCCAATTAAACCCTATGTATAGGCCAACGACACTTAATTGTGCATCGATCGAGCGGGTCATGGGTGCCTCGTGATCCTCTAATAAAATTAAATGTGCCATGCATTAACCCTAAACCATATATATGTAACTAACCCTAGCTAATCAACCCTACTTAATTAAAACACATAACCCTAAACTATACTAGCTAGCTATAACCCGATCTAATAAAAACATGCTCTATATATAGCAGCTAGCTAGCAAACCGTAGATTAACACCAATTAAAATATACATGGCCTATATCGATCATGTTGTATAACATATCCCTGAGAATCATTAATTAATTATATAATTATCGTGATAAATTAATTAACTTGAACTTTGACAAGTTCTCTCGAATGAAAACACATTTGATTAAGTTGCCTCATAATATATATATAATTAGTGTGCATGCATGGCCTACAATGCATTCGTGCATATATTTTAATGTATATTTGAACATATTCTTGGGGATTTCAATCTCTCTCTCTCTCTCGATCATCTATATATCGTTGGTGGCCCAAAAAACACACATATATACGCATGCACTTGATGCGTAAAGGCGCGGGTGCCTCTAATAATGTGTGTGCGCACTCGATCGATGATCCCTAAACCTTAAACAACCCTAAAACCCTAATCCCTAATCCCTAAACCCTAAACACCCTAAACACACTAAACCCTAGACCCTAAACACCCTAAACACTAAACCCTAAACCCTAGACCCTAGACCCTAAACACTAAACCCTAAACCCTAAACCCTAAACCCTAAACCCTAAACCCTAAACCCTAAACCCTAAAACCCTAAACCCTAAACCCTAAACCCTATAAACACCCTAAACACTAATTAAACCCTAAACCCTAGA
This sequence comes from Lolium multiflorum, assembly GCA_030979885.1. Taxonomy (NCBI): domain Eukaryota; kingdom Viridiplantae; phylum Streptophyta; class Magnoliopsida; order Poales; family Poaceae; genus Lolium; species Lolium multiflorum. The sequence continues at coordinate 217,740,524 of CM061752.1, read as the reverse complement.
CCCTAAACACTAAACCCTAAACCCTAGACCCTAAACACCGTAAACACTAAACCCTAAACCCTAAACACCCTAAACACTAATTAAACCCTAAACCATAGACCCTAAACACTAGACCCTAAACCCTAGACCCTAAACACCCTAAACACTAAACCCTAGACCCTCTAAACACCGTAAACACTAAACCCTAAACCCTAGACCCTAGCTAAACACCCAAAACACTAAACCCTAAACCCAGCTAGCTAACCCTAAACCCTAATTAAACCCTATATATATAGGCCAACGACACTTAATTGTGCATCAAGCAGGCCAGGGGTGCCTCGCGGTCCTCTAGTTAAATTAAATGTGACATGCATTAACCCTAAACGTACCCTAACCCTAACCCTAACCCTAACCCTAAACCCTAGCTAATCCTAAACCCCAATTAAACCCTATGTATAGGCCAACGACACTTAATTGTGCATCGATCGAGCGGGTCATGGGTGCCTCGCGATCCTCTAATAAAATTAAATGTGCCATGCATTAACCCTAAACCATATATATGTAACTAACCCTAGCTAATCAACCCTACTTAATTAAAACACATAACCCTAAACTATACTAGATATAACCCGATCTAATAAAAACATGCTCTATATATAGCAGCTAGCTAGCAAACCGTAGATTAACACCAATTAAAATATACATGGCCTATATCGATCATGTTGTATAACATATCCCTGAGAATCATTAATTAATTATATAATTATCGTGATAAATTAATTAACTTGAACTTTGACAAGTTCTCTCGAATGAAAACACATTTGATTAAGTTGCCTCATAATATATATATATAATTAGTGTGCATATGCATGGCCTACAATGCATTCGTGCATATATTTTAATGTATATTTGAACATATTCTTGGGGATTTCAATCTCTCTCTCTCTCTCTCGATCATCTATATATCGTTGGTGGCCCAAAAAACACACATATATACGCATGCACTTGATGCGTAAAGGCGCGGGTGCCTCTAATAATGTGTGTGCGCACTCGATCGATGATCCCTAAACCTTAAACAACCCTAAAACCCTAATCCCTAATCCCCTAAACCCTAAACACCCTAAACACACTAAACCCTAGACCCTAAACACCCTAAACACTAAACCCTAAACCCTAGACCCTAAACACCGTAAACCCTAAACCCTAAACCCTAAACCCTAAACCCTAAACCCTAAACCCTAAACCCTAAACCCTAAACCCTAACACCCTAAACACTAATTAAACCCTAAACCCTAGACCCTAAACACTAAACCCTAAACCCTAGACCCTAAACACCGTAAACACTAAACCCTAAACCCTAAACACCCTAAACACTAATTAAACCCTAAACCATAGACCCTAAACACTAGACCCTAAACCCTAGACCCTAAACACCCTAAACACTAAACCCTAGACCCTCTAAACACAGTAAACACTAAACCCTAAACCCTAGACCCTAGCTAAACACCCAAAACACTAAACCCTAAACCCAGCTAGCTAACCCTAAACCCTAATTAAACCCTATATATATAGGCCAACGACACTTAATTGTGCATCAAGCAGGCCAGGGGTGCCTCGCGGTCCTCTAGTTAAATTAAATGTGACATGCATTAACCCTAAACCATATATATATAACTAACCCCTAGCTAATCAAACCCTAGTTAATTAAAACACATAACCCTAAACTATACTAGCTATAACCCGATCTAATAAAAACATGCTCTATATATAGCATGCAGCTAGCTAGCAAAAACGGTAGATTAAAACCAATTAATATATACATGGCCTATATATCGATCATATGTTGTATAACATCTCCCTGAGATTCATTAATTAATTATATAATTATCGATGATAAATTAATTAACTTGAATTTTGACAAGTTCTCTCGAATGAAAACACATTTGATTAAGTTTCCTCATAATATATATATAATTAGTGTGCATGCATGGCCTACCATGCATGCATTAATTCGTGCATATATTTTAATATATATTTGAACATATTCTTGGGGGATTTCAATCTCTCTCTCTCGATCATCTATATGTCGTTGGTGGCCAAAAAACACACACATATACGCATGCACTTTATGCGCAAAGGCGCGTGTGCCTCTAATAATGTGTGTGTGCGCACTCGATCGATGATCCCTAAACCTTAAACCCTAAATAAACCCTAATCCCTAATCCCTAAACCCTAAACACCATAAACATTAAACCCTAAACCCTAACCTCCTAACCCTAAACCCTAAACCCTAATTAAACCCTATATATATAGGCCAATGACACTTAATTATGCATCAAGCAGGCCAGGGGTGCCTCGCGGTCCTCTAATTAAATTAAATGTGCCATGCATATATATGTGTTTAATTTGGGGATTTCAATCGCTCTCTCGTATGTAGCTCTCTCTACCTCTATCTCTCTCTCTCTCTCTCTCTCTCTCTCTCTCTCTCTCGTTGGTGGCCAACAACACACACATGCACTTTGTGCGCAAAGGCATGCGCCTCTAATAATGTGTGCGCAGTCGATCGATCTAGTTTTGATTAATCATAGCACACAAATAAAGAAGTTGTATTTGAATCCACACAACCTAATCTAAAACACATAACCCCTAACATGGCCTAATTAATTAACCCTTCTCGATCTCTACCTAATTAGTGGAAATTGCACAAAATCAAAAGGGGTCCCTCACTAATTATGCATATCTGCTAGATTGTGATAAACTTTTGCCACATATATATTTGGTGGATGGGTGCATCTTGGCATGTAAACAATTAGTGTTTGCAAATGGCGTTGTCAAAATTTATGTACAAATGATTTCTTTCCATCCAAAGTGCATAAAATGGGAGTTTTAATGAAGAAAGTACAAATAAAACAGCTCAACATGCTTCCACACCCCGATTTTCACACGAAGTAGAGCATATTTAAAGGATAATTCCAGAGTTTTACTATTTTTCAAGCAACTTTGCTAATTTTCCCCCACTCACATGACTTTATGTCGATTTAACGAAAATATGGCGAATTTAAACTACATGGGCGGGATAGTTTGAATTGTGCGCGCGGCAAAGGGAACCGCCTATTCCTCAACCTTGTGCACGGCAAATTACACACGCAACTCCATTAAACGCCACCTACCGACCTTAATTATCACCCCGGCGGCCCGGCCGCATGACCCCCCACCCACCCGTACACAACTTATCCCCGTCCGTGCGAAGAGCTTCCCCTCCCCGTCCCGTCCGTGCGAAGAAGAAGCTTCCCCTCCCCGTCGTTCTTCTCGAGACGCACCGGCGGTCAAGTTGATCCACGGTAGGGCTGCTATCTCTAGCTCAATCATGTATCGGGCAAGACAGCCTAACGATTTATATTTTCTTGATGCTGCTAAAAAAATTCGTCAGTATGCTCGAACTAATTGGCACTTTATAGTTTTCCGCTCGATTTGTCATCGATCAATTTGTTCATTTGCGTGGGCATATAGAGTCAGTTCTGCACTCGATCCGTTAATTTGCTGAAATGCCATGGCAGAGTTTTGTACACGATCTGTTTGCTAAAATGTCGATGGGCATTTTTTGTTTTGTACTCGACATGATTGCTGAAATGCATAATCATGTAGTATAGTTTTGTACTCGATGGATATACATTTCCTACTTCGCCTTAAATTAATCACCAACCACTGTATCTCATAATTAAACAGATGGACAGAACTTGGATACTGCATGGACACTTATGTTCCCCTTCATATATAAATGGTGTTCAACCCTTTATGGGGTTTATTAGAGCTCATGATGGTCACAACCTGGACGTGTATTGCCCGCGCTGCACATGTATGAATGGTGAGAAGAGGCCTCACCCTGTAGTGGCAGATCATTTACACATTTTTGGGATGGACCGCACATATGTTAGGCGGGTTTAGCATGGTGAACCATATAATGATCCTTTAGCAGGAGAAGCAGATCTTGCTCACACTGTATGTGTGCTGGCATATGTAGTTAATTATTTATATTGATGCTGCCGCTGTTTCAATCAATAGTTTGCATTGCTGTGCAAGGTTCTGTACTCAAATTTAACTTGTTGCAGATGGATGGACGGGAAGGAGAGAAAAAGCGCTTGCTTCAGGAAACGGGTTTCAGCTCTGGGACATGTGCTGTGCCAGATGAGAAGGTAAATATGTAAAACGGCATTTGTTCAGGTTGCATCCCTTAGATGTTTGTCTAATCGGTTGATGTACTAATTGCAGAAGCATAGAGTTAAAGAGGTCTCTCAGTTTGATGGGAGATTTGAAGATGAATCTCAGTTTGATGCACCTGTGGATGGTACTGATGACGAGCCTTTCATAGACGAAGGTCCTGCACCTGAGATTATCCAGCCTACAGAAGGAGGCCGTGGACCGAGTACACAGCTTTGCGTTGAAGTGGATGCACGCCCGGAGATCATCACGGGCGTCCGGGTAGTCTCAAGACCACCCAGCCCTGATGCACCTGTGGATGGTACTGATGACGAGCCTCTCATAGACGAAGGTCCTGCACCTGAGATTATCCAGCCTACAGAAGGAGGCCGTGGACCGAGTACACAGCTTTGCGTTGAAGAGGATGCACACCCGGAGATCATCAGGGGCGTCCCGGTAGTCTCAGGACCACCCAGCCCTGATGCAAAATGTTGAGCTACTTTATGATTCGTACTCTTATGTTCTGGTGCTGTAGTATGTTATGATTTGTACGCCTTTGGCGCTAGATTAAGCATTCAGTGGATGATCGCGTTGCAAAATTCGACACCCACACAATCAGTTCATCGTACAAGTAGTAGCACAATTACTTCTACAGCGATTCCTGCCAGCGCATTAGTTGGTAGCATGAAACACTTTCAGGTACTCCCCTCTGATTCATATTAATTGACTCAATTCTGTCTAGATATGGATGTATCTAGATGCATTTGTTAACTAGACTAACAAACTTGAGTCAGTTAATATGAATCCGTGTAAACCGCCCAAGTCCTCGAGCAGCTAGTTTATTGACTCTGGACTCCAAGCCTCTCGCGGCAAGCCATCGACGAAGCTTTGACCAGATCTTGGCCCGCAATTTTTTGTGTGTGGCGAATAGCAAAGCTTTGACCAGTTCCTCTCGGGATACAGCACGCCGGTGAGCTTGCACGGTTGCCATGAGCACTTTCCGGCGGAACTTCCTCTTCAGCGCCCTCAAGCCGCTGCTGCGAGACAGCACGCAGTGCCTCGAGGTGGACGGAATTCTGGATCTCAGGGCGGGTGGTCCGCATCGTCCGGGAACGATCTCCAGCGGGTTAACGAGGACATGCATGGCGGCCAGGGGATTTGTTTTTTGTTTTTTTTTTGGTTTGAGCTTGGGATTTGGGGTTTTTTCGGATAGGGGAGGAGGAACCGAGGAAGAGGAAGGAACAGCCGCGTGCTTGGCGCGTGGCGGTGTGCTTGAATTTCGAATTTTTGTGAAATGTTTCATTTCCCCGCTACAATTCGGGGGTTTCTTGACGCGCCAATGCGTCCCGCCGGGCAGCTTCAAGTAAATTTGGGGTGCCACACTATGGGCCCTAGTTTCAGTGAGACATGTAATGACTAGTCACATCAGTAAGTTCACTGTGTAATAAAATATGTTACCCCTCCCCTTTATGTAGCACCCCTTCTCTCCCGATCGAGTGCCGATTGCCGACGGATGCAAGCCGCTAGCTCGATCCCCTCCTTTCGCCTCCACCGTCCAGGCATCCAGCTTGGAGGGGCAAGCTGCATCTAGCCCAAGCGGATTAGGTAGGACTAGTAATGTTCTCTCCTTTCTCGAGATCGGTTCTTTTTTCCTCTCCTCGATATCTTGCGCATCTCTTTCCTATTCTGGGCGAAGGGGTGTCTTTCTGGTCACCCTCGAGCTGGGAGTGATTGATGGGGGTGGGGGGCGGGGGCTACCTTTGCTTGGATTGGGGTGTTCTTCCTTTATTTGTCGACATTTGCAACCTTTGTAGTTTCTGCTGATCCTCACTGTATCTTTTGTCAGCTTGTACAGGAAAGGTAAGACCTCGGCGGTGGGGGCAATGGAGCGTAAGGCCACCACGCATGTGGGCAGTTGGCTGAGCCTGAGCTGCGTCCCCAGCCCCGCGAAGCAGGTACTCCGTTTGCTTATCCACTCTTTACCTTTTAAGTGTCTCTCTGGTCTCTGCATCCTCAATCTGTTCCTGTTCTGGAATATGCTTAAAGTAGCACATGTCTTCAGCTGTTTGTGCGTAAAGCCTCTGTGACACCATGCTCTATATTCTCTGTATCAGGTTGGTACCTCCAGGTTCCGTGCTGAGGCTATGGGGAACGAGAATAGCGCCCCACCTGCTGCAGGAGCATGGCCCGATCTGCAGCACAAGAAGCGAAATGCCACTGCCGAGCTGGGCAGGGACCGCCCAGGGGTAATTTTTTTAACCAACTTACCATGATGTAGTCTGAATCTGATACTCCCTCAGATCCAAATTAATTGACTCAACTATCTGTAGATACGGATGTATCTAGATGTGTTTTAGCTCTAGATACTACTGCCTCCATCCCAAAGCTTTGGGCTTATATTATTTTTAGAAAGTCAAACTATACCATGTTTGACTAAGCTTTTACCAAAAATCAGTAACATGCAAAATACAAAATTAATATCATTAAATAGATAATAAAATATATTTTCCTACGGTATCTACACAGTATTATATTTGTTGATAGAATGTTCTAAAATTTTGGTCAAACTTTGCTTGTTTTGATTTCTCAAAAATAAATAAGGCTTAAGCTTTTGGATGGTGGTAGTACATTCATATCTAGACAAAGCTGAGTTAACTAGTTTTTTGTCTGTCCATAGCTAGTGTTCACGCTGCAAAAGGCTAAGAGCATCCACTATATGCATCAGTCTATCTCATACAGTAATTCAATATCACTGCTGAGGTCTGCCTTTTGTTTTGCTATTCATATGCAGACTGAAACTTTAGGGCCTTTACTCAAAAGGAAGATCAAAACTGCGGCTGATCAGGCTGCCAGTATGTTGATGCCGCCCCCATCTTCTAAATGCCTCTACAAGCACAAGGCCACGCACCAGCTGGGTGGTGATCTTTTAATGAATATGGTATATTTTCTTAATCCACAAAACATGCCTTGATTTTTCTCTGTTTATTGTCGGTTTTTTCTATGCTTGCCAAAAGTTTACAACAACAACAACAACAACCAAGCCTTTCAGTCCCAAACAAGTTGGGGTAGGCTAGAGTTGAAACCCATAAGATCTCGAAGCCAAAAGTTTAGAAACACCAAATTCGTTTGCTTACAATCATCATACAGTAATGTTCATCTACTCCAGTTCCCCTAACCCAACATAAAATGATGTTAATTTCGATTTTTAGATTAAAAGAGCACCATTAGGCGCTGTTAATTACGACTTTGAGATTAAAATGTCATTTGCAATTGTTAATTACAATTTTGAGACAATTGGTTAGTTTAACCTCGATCTCTTCTGCTCTCCATTTTTCCCAACCGAACAAAAATGTAACCATTCCATTCCTCTGAAATGGAACCATTCCATTCCATTCCACGCTGTTTCAGAACCGAACACACCCTTGCATTGTTGTGAACTGTTGTCCATACACGGCCATACCCTTCCACTTACATCTAGCACTATATGCATCAGTCTGTCTCAGAGTCATTCAATATCACTGCTGAGATCTGTTCCCATTCTTATGCAGGCTGAAACTGCTGCGCCTTTACTCAAGTGGATGCAAAATGGGGCTAATGAGGCTGCTGTGAGGACGATGGTGCCGGCACCATCTTCCGAAAACCTCTACAAGCACGAGGCCATGGGCCAGCTGGGTGGTGACCTTTTAATGAATCTGGTATATTTTCTTAATCCACATACATGATTTCATTATTATCTGTTTAATTACTGTTGGCTTTGTCTAATGCTTACCAAAAGTTCAGAAACACTGCGTTTGCTTACAATCATCATACACTAATTTTTCACTTTTCAGTCTGTCTCATCCAGTATATAAACTGTTGATTTCCATTGGCTTCTTTTGTAATCATTTGCATTGTTGTCAACTGTTCTCTATGCACAACCCTATTCTTCCACTTACACCCCGCACTATTTGCATCAGTCTATCTCATAGATTTATTAAATATCAATGATGAGTTCTGTTGCTATTCATATGCAGGATGAAACTTCTGTTCCTCTACTCAAATGGATAAAAAATGATCCTGATGAGGCTGCTGTGAAGACGATGGTGCTGCCACCATCTTCTGAAAACCTCCTCAAGCACAAGGCCACGGGCCAGCTGGGTGGTACCCTTTTCAGTAAGCAGGTATATTTTCTTAATCCTCATACATGATTTGATTTTTGTCTGTTTATTGCCGGCTTTGTCTAATGCTTACCAATAGTTCAGAAACACACACACCTATTCTTCCACTTACATCCAGCACTATATGCATCAGTGTCTCATAGATTCATTTTATATATCACTGCTGATGTCTGTTGCTCTTCAATTTTTATATGCAGACTGAAACTGCTAAGCCTTCATTGGTCAAAAGGATTGCAACTGCTGCTGATGAGGCATCTGCAGAGGCTGCCACCAAGTTACTGTCAGCCCCACCTTCTGGATGCTTATATAAGCTCAAGTCCAAGGATCAGCCGGGCCGTAACCATCCAAGGGTTCGGGTATATTTTCTTAAGCCACATATACATGCCATGATTTATGTCTGATATTATCACTGGCTCTGTCTAATGCTTTTTGGAATTCGGAAACACCAAATTAGCATGCTTATATTCATCATACACTAATTTTTCACTGTTCAGTTTGTAACATAGTGTTATGCACTTGCTTGTCAACATTTGCATTGCTCTGAACTATGCACTTTACACAACCTAATTCTTCCACTTACGTTCAGCGCTACGCACCAGTAGTACCTCCCATGTTTCCTTCACCATCCCGATGCCGAGCTTGCGGGAATATGGCGGGCCCATGTACATACCCCGCATATAACACCTCCTATGGCTCTATCTACCTTTCTAGTAGCTCCTTCACAGAGTTACAGGTATGTATTCTCAGTGGTTTAGCATGAATTGGCATATAGTAAAGTCTTGTTTTTAGTCTTCCTGCTTCTTACATTTGTATCAATTTTCACATGCAGACTGTACCTTGTGAACTTCGTCCAATGATTAACCAGATGTGTCCGCATGAAGGATCTTTCACTATGCATGGCAATGGCAAATTGATGAACACCTACACGGTCTATGAGGTGTATGTCTACAAGACGCAGGCCATCACATATTTGTATGGACATGATTGGAGAAAGTTTGCTTTTGACTACGGTCTGAAGAAGGGCGACGAGCTGAGGATCAGAAACTCAAACGGGCAGATATACGTAACTGCTTACAGAGTTGGAGACACTTCCAAATATATAATATGTAACTTTTTTCTACTCATATCTTTTGATAACTGCATTCTGAGCAGTTGTTCTAAACCATTCCCTCTGTTCTAGCTTGCTGGGTTTAACATGATCAAAGCTGCAGATCCCCTGACGGAACAGGAGCGGATGTCACAAAGGGCAACCACACCAGCACCGGCACCGGCTTCCCACTCTCCTGCATCAGCACCGGTTCCTGTACCAGCTCCGTTTACTGCATCTACCCAGCAGTCCCCTACATCAGCATTGGTTCCTGTAGAGGCCCCATATACTACACATGCCCAGCAGGCTCCTGCATCAGCACTGGTTCCTCTAGCTGCACCGTTTACTGCACCTGCCCAACAGTCTCCTGCATCAGCACCGGTTCCTCTAGAGGCACCGTTTACTGCACCTGCCCAGCAGTCTCCTGCATCAGCACCAGCTCGTGTACCAGCCCAGGCTCATGCACCTGCCCCAGCCAGATCACCGAGGTCTCAGCTCATTGCTGTGGCCACCCGTGTGGTGACCAGGACGCATCTGAAGGCTATGTTCGTGAGTATATGACAGCATAACTGCTCTTATCTTGATGTCTTCTCTGCTCAAAGTCTCACATGGTTCAGTGCATTGGTGCCATTGACTAATTTTTGGTGGTATCTCTTGCTTTGAATCAGAAATTGCCTAAAAGTATCTCCAAGGATCTCAATGCTGGCCGAAGGGGCAAGATATCCCTCGTCATGGAGAGTGAAGGTCTCACCGTGGAGGGACGGTACTCTGTCAGTCCCACAGATGGCCGCTTGGCTGTTACTTCCAGGTGGAAAAAGTTCATTGACGGTGCCAAACTTCGCATTGGATCAAAGTTGAAGGTCAAGATCTTTCGATGCCGCTGTGACATGCTGGTCATAAAGTTCGCGGTTGTCTAGTTCTGTTGTCCCATGAGCCCTTAGCAAATGCATTTGTAGTTATACTTATATAAGGTTATCTTATCTGAACTGCTAATTAATTGTATGGGTGGTAAAACTCTGGCAAGCTTTTGCTCTTAGCAAGTATGTATGTATGATCAGCTATTATGATAACTAATGTTTGTGTTCATCTTAATTTGCATTTCCCTTTTAGAAAAAAACTTAATTTCTATTTTGGCTGACCTGTTAGAGAACTATCAGATTGAACCCACAACATGATTCATATAGATTCATTACACCGAGCCACATGTCTTGACCTTGCGATACACTACTTCCATTAATTAGTGCAAGAAGGCTTACCTGAGCTGCCTGAACCATGGCAGATTCGAATCCACCTTATCTATCTAGAAATACAACCTTTGCAGAAAGAGGATTTGCAGTATGGGGAGGCTGACATTGGGGACCCATGAGCCAGCAGCGTCGTCAACGTTTTAAAGGTGGCAGGAGATCGAAAGAAAAAATAAGCCAAAAATCAGTTGGTAAACAAATTCAAGAAAAGAAACATTTACCTTTCTGAGAGGATGACATGCGGGACCCATGAGGCAGCAGCATCCTCAACTATTTCAAGGCGGCAGGGGATCAAAATAAAAAAGGAAATAGCCAGAAATTAATTAGGGTCAAAAATAAATCCATCAAAGGAAACTTTTATTGTTCATAGAGGATGACATGTGGGACCGACTTGCCAGCTGCGTCGTCATCGTTTCAAAGGGGGCAGGGGATCAAAAGAAAAAGACAAATAGCCAGAAATTAGGGGAAAAAAATAAATCCAACAAAGAAAACTTTTATTGTTCATAGAGGATGACATGCGGGACCCATGAGCCAGCAGCTTCCTCAACGTTTCAAAGTCGGCATGAGATTGAAAGAAAAAGTCAAGTGACATAATATCAGGAGCCAAAAATAATCCAAGAAAAGAAACTTTATTGTACATAGAGGATGACATGCGGGTCCCATTTTGTAGCAGCGGTCTCAACGCTTCCAAGGCGGCACAGGACCGAAAGAAAAATGAAGTAGCCAGAAATCAGGGTGTGAAAAAAATCCAAGAAAAGAAAGATTTTAATTGGGCTGTATCTGGACATCTGGGCCTTCGAACTATCCTGCTGGGCCTTTTGACTCGTACAATTTCAGCCCACTCCAAAACAGGAAAGGTCGGATTTTTCTCAAAAAAAAAACAGGAAAGTCCTATGCTTCGCAAAAACAAAAAACAAGGAGATTCAACATATAAGTTTGTTTATGTAGATATAAAGATTTAATTTATCCGTTTGCAATAGCTCAGAGCGAAATACAACGTTTATTGTCTGCAAAATAAAATATCACATGTTTCTTGTACGGGGAGGCTGACATCGGGGACCCATGAGCCAGCAGCGGAGTCAACGTTTCAAAGGCGGCAGGGGATCGAAAATAAAAAAAGCCAAAAATCAGTTGGTAAAAAAATACAAGAAAAGAAAACATTTATCGTTCTGAGAGGATGACATGCGGGACCCATGAGGCAGCAGCATCCTCAACGTTTCAAAGTCGGCATGAGATCGAAAGAAAAAGGCAAGTGACATAATATCAGGAGCCAAAAATAATCCAAGAAAAGAAACTTTATTGTACATAGAGGATGACATGCGGGTCCCATTTTGTAGCAGCGGTCTCAACGTTTCCAAGGCGGCACAGGACCAAAAGAAAAATGAGGCAGCAGCATTCTCAACAATTCCAAGGCGGCAGGGGATCAAAAGAAAAATAAAGGAAATAGCCAGAAATTAATTAGGGGTCAAAAATAAATCCACCAAAGGAAACTTTTATTGTTCATAGAGGATGACATGTGGGACCGACCTGCCAACAGCGTCCTCATCGTTTCAACGGGGGCAGGGGATCAAAAGAAAAAGGCAAATAGCCAGAAATTAGGGGTAAAAAATAACTCCAAGAAAGGAAACTTTTATTGTTCGTAGAGGATGACATGCGGGACCCATGAGCCAGCAGCTTACTCAACGTTTCAAAGGCGGCATGAGATCGAAAGAAAAAGGCAAGTGACCAAATATCAGGAGCCAAAAATAATCCAAGATTTATTGTACATAGAGGATGACATGTGGGTCCCATTTTGCAGCAGCGGTCTCAATGTTTGTAATGCGGCTTGAGATCAAAAGAAAAAGAAAGTAGCTAGTAATTAGGGGGTGAAAAAAATCCAAGAAAAGAAAGTTGATGGACATAGAGGATGACATGCGGGTCCCTTGAACCAACAGCTTACTCAACGTTTCAAAGGGGGCAGGGGATCAAAAGAAAAAGGCAAGGCAAAAATCAGAGGGTGAAAAAAATCCAACAAAGGAAACTTTTATAGCACAGAGGATGACATGCGGGTCCATGAGCCAGCAGGTACCTCAACGTTTCAAACGTGGCATGAGATCGAAAGAAAAAGTCAAGTTACCAAATATGAGGTGCCAAAAAAAACTCCAAGAAAAGAAAGTTGATTGCTCATAGAGGATGACATGCGGGTCCCATTTAGCAGCAGCGGTATCACCGTTTGAGAGGCGGCAGGGGAAAAGAAAAAGTCAAGTGACCAAATATGAGGTGCCAAAAATAATCCAAAAAATGAAAGTTTTATAGTACATAGAGGATGACATGCGGGTCCCATTTAGAAGCAGCGGTATCACTGTTTGAGAGAGCGAGGGGATCGAAAGAAAAAGTCAAGTTACCAAATATGAGGTGCCAAAAAAATCCAAGAAAAGAAAGTTTTAAGTACATAGTGGATGACATGCGGGTCCCATTTAGCAGCAGCGGTATCACGTTTGAGAGGCAGCAGGGGATCGAAAGAAAAAGTCAAGTGACCAAATATGAGGTGCCAAAAAATCCAAGAAAAGAAAGTTTTATAGTACATAGAGGATGACATGCGGGTCCCATTTAGCAGCAGCGGTATCACCGTTTGAGAGGCAGCAGGTGATCGAAAGAAAAAGTCAAGTGACCAAATATGAGGTGCCAAAAAAAAAAAGAAAGTTTTATAGTACATAGAGGATGACATGCGGGTCCCATTTAAGAGCGGTATCTGTTTGAGAGGCAGAGGTGATCGAAAGAAAAAGTCAAGTGACCAAATATGAGGTGCCAAAAAAATCCAAGAAAAGAAAGTTTTATAGTACATAGAGGATGACATGCGGGTCCCATTTAGCAGCGGTATCACCGTTTGAGAGGCGGCAGGGGATCGAAAGAAAAAGGTAAGTGACCAAATATGAGGTGCCAAAAATAATTCAAGAAAAGAAAGTTTTATAGTACATAGAGGATGACATGCGGGTCCCAGTTAGCAGCAGCGGTATCACCGTTTGAGAGGCGGCGGGGATCGAAAGAAAAAGGCAAGTGACCAAATTTGAGGTGCCAAAAAAACTCCAAGAAAAGAAAGTTGATTGCACATAGAGGATGACATGCGGGTCCCATTTAGCAGCAGCGGTCTCAACGTTTCCAAGGCGGCAAGGGATCAAAAGAAAAAGGAAGTAGCCAGAAATCAGGGGGTCAAAAAAATCCAAGAATAGAAAGAATTTTGGTTCATAGAGGATGACATGCGGGACCCATGATCCTGCATCGTAAACGGCTCGATCGGAGAACGTTGAACGAGATGGCGCGATCTAGAAAAAAACAATGCCAGAGAGGCTGCCATCTGGGCCCTACATCCCTCGGCGGTGCGGATTTGCGTTGACTCGGCCGGCGAACCCGAGATTTCGAGATGCACCACGTCCCGGGCCACCATACGCCACGTTTTGGCCGCTTTCGTCGGGCTAGGTGGCCTCAAAAACGAGAAAAAAAAGTTTTGACATGCACCACGGAGGGACCAAAATCGTCGGCCATGGTACACCAGCAACCACGGCGCGACTTCAACTTCGTCGGCCATGGCAACTTTTCTTGTAGTGTTTGGTTGTGTTGTGCAGGTTCCACGTTGGCGCCGGAATCCCTGGTGTTGCCACATTTCGCCGCCATCAACCTTCAACGTGCTTCTTGACTACTGGTCCGATTAAACCTTGGTTTCTTCTGAGGGGAACTTGCCACCATGCATCATACCTTCCTCTTGGGGTTCCCAACGGACGTGTACATCACGCGATCACACCTCGTCCGCTGTAACGATTTGGGTTGGATCTTGATTGTTTGATAGGGGAAACTCTCCCGGTGTTGATTTCTACTTGTTATTGATGCTATTGAGTGAAACCATTGAACCAAGGTTTATGTTCAGATTGTTATTCATCATCATATCACCTCTGATCATGTTCCATATGATGTCTCGTGAGTAGTTCGTTTAGTTCTTGAGGACATGGGTGAAGTCTAAATGTTAGTAGTGAATTATGGTTGAGTAATATTCAATGTTATGATATTTAAGTTGTGGTGTCATTCTTCTAGTGGTGTCGTGTGAACGTCGACTACACGATACTTCACCATTTATGGGCCTAGGGGAGTGCATCTTGTATTCGGTTGCTAATTGCGGGGTTGCCGGAGTGACAGAAACCTGAGCCCCCGTTGGTATATCGATGCAGGAGGGATCGCAGGATCTCAGAGTTTAAGGTTGTGGTTAGATTTATCTTAATTACTTTCTTGTATTTGCGGATGCTTGCAAGGGGTATAATCACAAGTATGTATTAGTCCTAGGAAGGGCGGTACATTAGCATAGGTTCACCCACACAACACTTATCAAAACAATGAAGATTAATTAGCTGTATGAGGCGAAAGCACTAGACTAAAATTCCCGTGTGTCCTCAAGAATGTTTGGTCATTATAAGTAAACAAACCGGCTTGTCCTTTGTGCTAAAAAGGATTGGGCCACTCGCTGCAATTATTTCTCTCGCATTTTACTTACTCGTACTTTATTCATCTGTTACATCAAAACCCCTTGAATACTTGTCTGTGAGCATTTACAGTGAATCCTTCATCAAAACTGCTTGTCAACACCTTCTGCTCCTCGTTGGGATCGACATTCTTACTTATCGAAGATACTACGATACACCCCCTATACTTGTGGGTCATCAAGACTATTTTCTGGCGCCGTTGCCGGGGAGTGAAGCGCTATTGGTAAGTGGAATTGGTAAGGAAAACCTTTACTGTTGTGCTGATTTTATTTCTGCCTGCTGCTATAAGTCATTATGGAGAGATCTTCTCTTCAATTTCTATTTGGGAAATCTACTACTACTGCAACGGTAGTGGATGAGGCGCCAGGTGAGGAAGTAATACCATATAAAATACCTATGAAAATTATTGAACGTGTTATGGATAACCGCTATGAAGGGGATGGAACTGTCCATCCTGGTGATCATTTACTGTTTTTACATGAATTATGCGGGTTATTCAAATGTGCAGGTATTGCTATGGATGAAGTTAGAAAGAAACTATTCTCTATATCGCTGTCTGGTAAAGCGGCGCATTGGTATAAATTGCTGAAGAATAGGGATTCTCTTGATTGGGAGGACATTGTGCCTTTATTTTATTCCAAATTCTATCCTCCAAGTGAAATTCACAAAGATCGGAACCGCATATATAATTTTTGGCCTCATGATGGAGAAAGTATTGCCCAAGCTTGGGGGAGATTGAAGTCTTTAATGCTCAAATGCCCCATTCATGAGCTTCCTGGTAATATTATTATTGATAATTTCTATGCAAGATTGTCTTTTCAAGATAAGACTTTGCTGGATACTTCTTGTTCTGGATCATTTACACGCAACAAAGAAGAGTTTAAAAGGGACCTTCTTGATCGGATCCAGGAGAATACTGAAGGATGGGAGAACGACAAAGATAGAGAGTCAGGTATAAATTATGATTATAAATGCATTGAAGCTTTTATGGATACTGATAAATTTCGTAATATTAGTGCTACTTATGGTCTTGATTCTCAAGTTGTTGCAAATCTTTATAAAGCTTTTGCCTCTCATTATGAATTGCCTAAGAAGAATTTTGATAAGTATCATGAACCGTATAAAGATAAAATTGATTCATCTATAAACAAATGTGTTGTAATTGAAACTGTTGATCATGTTATTCCTGAAGCTTATATTGAAAAAACTCCTTTTCCTGCTAAAATGAAGGAGTACTCTGTTATATCTAGTGCGGTTAATAAAAGTGAAAGAAACCTATAGAACCTGAAGAACAAATAAAAGTTGAACCTGCTGTTGCAATAGTTAAAGATCTTGTGACTGAAAATGTGGAAGATGGTTATATTATTTTCTGTGAAGATGCTTCTAATATTGTTTCGCATCCTAATAAGTCCAAGCAAGCTAGTGTTCCTATGATATCTGTTAGAATTGGTGATCATTGTTATTATGGTTTATGTGACATTGGTGCAAGTATTAGCGCCATTCCTTATGAGCTTTACACGGAGATTATGCATGAAATTGGTTCTTGTGAACTTGAAGATATTGATGTGGTTATTCGGCTAGCTAATAGAGAAACTATCTCTCCAATTGGTATTGTTCGAGATGTGGAAGTTTTATGTGGTAAGATTAAATATCCTGCTGACTTTCTGGTACTTGGTTCTGCTGCTAGTAAGTATTGTCCTATTATTTTTGGTAGACCATTCCTAAATACTTGTGGAGCTGTTATAGATTGCAAGAAGGAAAAGATTGTTACTAAATTTGCTGGTGAATCTTATGAGTTTAATTTCTCTAAATTTGCCAAAACTCCTTATAAAGCTGATTTGCCTAATAATGATTTTAGAGTTGAACAGTGTGCGTCTATTGCTCTTGCTCCTAATAATCCTTTGCAGCAACATTTGGAGAATAGTGAGAGTGAAGTCTTTAGGGAAGAAAGAAATGAGCTTGATGAAATTTTCCTTCGTCAACCTATTCTTAAACATGACTTACCGGTTGAAGATCTAGGTACAACACCACCACCAAAGGAAGATCCTGTTTTCGATTTAAAACCATTGCCTGATAATCTTAAATATGCTCATATTGATGATAAGAAAATATATCCTGTTATTATTAGTTCTAAGCTTTCAGAGATTGAGGAAGAAAGGTTATTGGAAATATTGAAGAAACACCGAGGAGCTATTGGCTACACTCTTGATGATTTGAAGGGGATTTCTCCCTCTATTTGCCAACATGCTATTAATATGGAAGATGATGCAAAGCCTGTTGTTGAACATCAGCGTCGTCTAATTCCGAAGATGAAGGAGGTGGTAAGGAATGAGGTATTAAAACTTCTTGAAGCTGGTATTATATATCCTATTGCTGATAGTAGATGGGTTAGTCCTGTGCATTGTGTTCCTAAGAAAGGAGGAATGACTGTTGTACCTAATGATAATGATGAGCTCATCCCTCAAAGAGTAGTTGTAGGGTATAGAATGTGCATTGATTTTCGAAAAGTTAATAAAGTTACTAAGAAAGATCATTACCCTTTACCATTTATTGATCAAATGTTAGAAAGGTTGTCTAAAAATACTCATTTTTGCTTTCTTGATGGTTATTCTGGGTTTTCACAAATTGCTGTTAAAACTAAAGATCAAGAGAAAACCACTTTCACTTGTCCCTATGGAACTTATGCTTATAGACGTATGCCTTTTGGTTTATGTAATGCTCCTGCTACTTTTCAAAGATGCATGTCTGCTATTTTTCATGGCTTTTGCGAGAGTATTGTAGAGGTATTCATGGATGATTTTTCTGTCTATGGGAATTCTTTTGATAATTGCTTGCGAAACCTCGATAAAGTTTTGCAGAGATGTGAAGAAACTAACCTTGTTCTTAATTGGGAGAAATGCCACTTTATGGTTAATGAAGGAATTGTATTGGGACATAAAATTTCCGAGAGAGGTATTGAAGTTGATAGAGCTAAAGTTGAAGCAATTGAGAAGATGCCCTATCCGAGGGATGTTAAAGGTATTCGTAGTGTTCTTGGTCATGCTGGGTTTTATAGGAGATTTATTAAAGATTTCTCCAAGATTTCAAAGCCTCTTACTAATCTTCTTCAAAAAGATGTACCTTTTGTTTTTGATGATGATTGTAAGGAAGCTTTTGAAACTCTAAAGAAAGCCTTAACAACTGCTCCTGTAGTTGAACCTCCTGATTGGAATTTGCCTTTTGAAATTATGTGTGATGCTAGTGATTTTGCTGTAGGCGCTGTTCTTGGACAGCGAGTAGATAAAAAATTAAATGTTATTCATTATGCTAGCAAGACTCTTGATGCTGCTCAAAGAAATTATGCTACAACTGAAAAAGAATTGTTAGCTGTAGTCTTTGCTTGTGATAAGTTTAGATCCTATATTGTTGATTCAAAAGTTACAATTCATACTGATCATGCTGCAATTAGATACCTTATGACAAAGAAAGATGCTAAGCCAAGGCTTATTAGATGGGTACTTCTTTTGCAAGAATTTGATTTACATATTGTAGATAGGAAAGGTGCTGATAATCCTGTTGCTGATAATTTGTCTAGATTGGAAAATATTGCTTATGATCCTGTTCCTGTTAATGATAGTTTTCCAAATGAACAATTGGCTGTAATAAAGGTGAACTCGCGAGATAGCCCTTGGTATGCTGATTATGCTAACTTTATTGTATCCAAGTACTTGCCTCCAACCTTTTCAGCTCAGCAAAGGAGGAAATTCTTTTATGACTTGAGGCATTATTTTTGGGATGACCCACACTTATATAAAGAAGGAGTGGATGGTATTATGCGAAGATGTGTTCCCGAATATGAACAACAGGAGATATTGAGTAAATGTCATGGTAGTGCTTATGGAGGACATCACGCCGGAGATAGAACCGCACAAAAGGTTCTACAATCAGGTTTTTATTGGCCAACTCTCTTCAAAGATGCAAGGAAGTTTATTTTATCTTGTGATGAATGTCAAAGGGTTGGTAATATCTCCAGACGCAATGAAATGCCTATGAATTATACTCTTGTTATTGAACCATTCGATTGTTGGGGATTCGACTTCATGGGTCCTTTCCCTTCTTCAGAAGGTAACACTCATATACTTGTCGCTGTTGATTATGTTACTAAATGGGTGGAAGCTATACCCACAAAAAGTGCTGATGGTGAGACTTCTTTAAAAATGCTTTTAGATATTATTTTTCCTAGATTTGGAGTACCTAGATATATTATGACTGATGGAGGTTCTCATTTTATTCATGGAGGTTTTAGAAAAACTCTTGCTAAGTATGGTATTAATCATAGAATTGCTTCCGCTTATCATCCTCAAACTAGCGGGCAAGTAGAATTATCAAATAGAGAGATTAAATCTATTTTGGGAAAGACTGTTAATAAATCTAGAAAGAATTGGGCTAGTAAATTGAAGGAAGCACTATGGGCTTATAGAACTGCTTATAAAAATCCTATGGGTATGTCACCTTATAAAATGGTTTATGGAAAAGCTTGTCATTTACCTTTAGAACTAGAGCACAAAGCTTATTGGGCTGTAAGGGAACTTAATAAAGATTTCAAACTTGCCGGTAAGAAGAGATTGCTACAATTGAGTTCTTTAGATGAATGGAGAAGTGAAGCATATGAAAATGCTAAACTCTTTAAGGAGAAAGTTAAGAAATGGCATGATAGAAGAATTATCAAAAGAGAATTTAATGTTGGGGACAAAGTCCTATTGTATCGGTCTCGTCTTAGATTCTTTGCAGGGAAATTACTCTCAAAATGGGAAGGACCATATGTCATTGATGAGGTTTATCGATCAGGAGCAATTAAAATTAGCTCTCTTCAAGGTAATGCCACACAAGTAGTGAATGGACAAAGACTCAAGCATTATATCTCTGGAGATTCTTATAATGAAGATGTTGATATTATCCAAGTGGTAACTCCGGAAGCTTTCATCACACGTCCGTTGGAACCCCAAGTGAAAGGTATGATGCGTATAGAAGCAAGTTTCCCTCAGTATGAAACCAAGGTTTAATCGAACCAGTAGGAGCCAAGAAGCACGTTGAAGGTTGATGGTCGCGAAATGTGATGCGGCGCAACACCAGGGATTCCGGCGCCAACGCGGAACCTGCACAACACAACCAAAGTACTTTGTCCCAACGAAACAGTGAGGTTGTCAATCTCACCGGCTTGCTGTAACAAAGGATTAAACGTATCGAGTGGAAGATGTTTGCAAAGAAAATAATAAAACACAATTGCAGTAGATTGTATGCTATGTAAAGAATAGGACCGGGGTCCACAGTTCACTAGAGGTGTCTCTCCCATAAGATAAAAGCATGTTGGGTGAACAAATTACAGTCGGGCAATTGACAAATAGAGAAAGGCATAACAATGCATATACATGATATGATAAATATAGTGAGATTTAATTGGGCATTACGACAAAGTACATAGACCGCCATCCAACTGCATCTATGCCTAAAAAGTCCACCTTCAGGTTATCATCCGAACCCCATTCAGTATTAAGTTGCTAAGCAACAGACAATTGCATTAAGTATGGTGCGTAATGTAATCAACAACTACATCCTTAGACATAGCATCAATGTTTTATCCCTAGTGGCAACAGCACATCACAACCTTAGAACCTACTGTCACGATCCCAGATTCAATGAAGGCATGAACCCACTATCGAGCATAAATACCCCCTCTTGGAGTTAAGAGCAAAAACTTGGCCAGAGCCTCTACTAATAACGGAGAGCATGCAAGATCTTAAACAACACATAAACAATAGATTGATAATCACCATAATCATAGTACTCTCTATCCATCGGATCCCGACAAACACAACATATAGTATTACAGATAGATGATCTTGATCATGTTAGGCAGCTCACAAGATCCAACAATGAAGCACAACAAGGAGAAGACGACCATCTAGCTACTGCTATGGACCCATGGTCCAGGGGTGAACTACTCACTCATCACTCCGGAGCGACCATGGCGGTGTAGAGTCCTCAAGATGAATCCCCTCTCCGGCAGGGTGCCGGAGGCGATCTCCTGAATCCCCGAGATGGGATTCGCGGCGGCGTCTCGGGAAGGTTTTCCGTATCGTGGCTCTCGGTCTGGGGTTTCGCGACGGAGGCTTTAAGTAGGCGGAAGGTCAACACGGGGGCCACACGGGGCCCAGGGGGCAGTCGGCGCGGCCAGGGCTTGGGCCGCGCCGCCTAGCCTCTGGCTGCCTCGTGGCCCCACTTCGTTATCTCTTCGGTCTTCTGGAAGCTTCGTGCAAAAATAGGACCCTGGGCGAAAGTTTCGTCCAATTCCGAGAATATTTCCTTACTAGGATTTCTGAAACCAAAAACAGCGAAAACAGCAATGGCTCTTGGCATCTTGTTAATAGGTTAGTTCCAGAAAATGCATAAATATGACATATAATGTGTATAAAACATGTAGGTATCATCAATAAAGTAGCATGGAACATAAGAAATTATCGATACGTTGAAGACGTATCAGCACCGGAAGCTTTCATCAAAGGTCAAATTGACAGTTCTGCAGAGTCCGACTTTGAGTAGGTAACAGTACTGGTAATAAAAAGTCCGCGGTTTACTTTCCGAACAATGTTTTTGCTGTTTTTGGAAAATATGAAAAATTACGAGATCGAAACGGAGTGGAGGAGACGCACGAGGGCGTGCCCCCATAGGCCGGCGCGGGCCCCAGCCTGGCCGCGCCGCCCTATGAGGACACCGCCTCGTTGTCCCCCTTCCGACTCTTGTTCGGTCTGGAACCTTCCTTTTGTCGTAAAAATATTTGCTATATAATCCCCCGGACCCCTGGAGGTCCGTATATCGTTTTCTCGTCGTGTTTTGTTTCGAGCTGTTTTCTGCCAGGATCTGCTTCGGATCTAGATCCACCATGTCTTCGTCGGGAACTCAGAAGGACAGCTTCTTTGAGGACGTCGTCAACCCGTACATGAACGAGCTGAAGATGCACCCCAAAGAATTGCTGCTCGTAGATGGAGAGTTGCAGATCAAAGATGTCCAGGGTCCTAAAGAAGAAGGAAGCTTGGAAGACAGGATGGAGAAACTAGAACAAGAGGTCTTCAACTACAAGAAGATGGATGAGCGTGAAGTGGATATCTTCCACAAGATTGTGTCTGAACTCATTGATGGACACAAGAAGGAGACTGCAAAGTTGTGGGACGATATCTTCTCACTTCACGACACCACCAACAAACTCCAAGCTCAACTCTATGATGTTCATAATCAAAACTGTGAGTATGAAAACAGGTTTAAGCGCATAAGTCATGCTGCTAGTTTCAGGTTTCCGGAGACCAAGATGTCTTTTGTTGATGGAGAGCCTCTTCCATGGAAGTCTGATGATGGCAAGGATTCACCATCATCACCGAAGGAGTAATTCATCATCGGTATTGGCATCCCCTTGGTTTGTTCCAAGCTTGGGGGAGTGCCGCGGTATCACATCATCACTATCTTTTACCTTTTTATTATTATCAAGTAGTGTCATATCATGAGTAGGGAAGTTATCATATAAGATGTGTTGCGGTATGGAAGTATCTCTCTTTAGTTGGTTATCTATGTATCCCTTGGTGTGAGTTATCGTTATGGAATATTAATGAGAAGTTTTATCATTTACATATTGCACATCTTATTTTAGTTTGCAATCTCTATTATGTGATTGATCTTGTTGTTAGTATTGGTATCACTTTGGGAGCATTGAGTAAATCTATTTGGTTTTGGCAAACTTAGCATTGGTCAATAGCAACAACACTTTGAGTTTTAAGTAGAGAAGAGGAAATACATGTAGATATGTTATTATCTTTCTTGTTAGTTCTTAGCTTAGTATTCTGAAGTTAAATTGTCTGTGCTTACAAGGAAGATGCATGATTGTTTCTATCACACACTACAAGAAAAGTTCTGATAGACAACGTCTCAAAATCGTCCGCTAAGGGGTATTTTTCGTCGCCTATGGGCCTAACCCGATATGGGTTCTGTTGTCGAAACTGCGTCAGGCAAAGTCCAACGACGATTTTTTCGGTCCGTCGCGCTTGGGCGCCCTTCCGCCACGGAAAATCGGACCGTTGCGGAAGTGTTTTCGGGAGCCCGTTGACTGCTGACGTCATGCAAACTGACACGTGGCAGACGCCGTTAACTGGCAGTTAACGGCGTTAACCGGCTGAAACCCCGTGGTAGATGGTAGGCCCACACGAGGCCTGCCACGTCTTAAGCGGGCCGGGCCAGATAGTTTGACCAGTCAACTATATAGCTGGGCTGGTCCATTAGTTACGTGGGTCGGGCCTAACCTCTAAGGTTGATGGTCAAAACTTAAATGGGCCGGCCCATTTAACATGTGGGGTCCACTACAAAAGAATCGGGCCTACCAAGAAGCAAGCGGACCGGCCAAAACACAGGGGTCCCACTTTCCCGTTGGCCGGCTCCATTTAGTGTGTGGGGTCCACCGTATAGCAAGTGGGCCGGCCCAACAAGCTAGTGGGCCGGGCCAAAACACAGGGTCCCACTTTCCGGTTAAAGGGTCGCCCATTTCGTTTGTGGGGTCCACCATCGGCAAGTGGGCCGGCCCAACCACACTGGCAAAGTTCGGGCCGGCTTTCGGCCGGGCTTAAAAGCCCGCTCAAAAAGTCGGCCCGAGCTCGCTGCCGGCCCGACCGTCGGGCTGTAATTTGAGCCGAACCCGCCCGAACAAGCAAAAAGCCCGCCGCCCGAAGTCCGCCCGACCGGAGCTAAAATGCACGAAAATGAAGGCCCGAGCCCGGCCCGCCTGACGTCGAAGCTTAGTTTCAGTGCAACCCGGCCGCAAAGCTCACCCGCCGCCCGGATTTTCGCCGGCCGGCCGGCCGTCCGGCCGGCTGCCCATGCCTGCATGTAGCCCAACAAAATAGTGGGCCGGGCCAAAACACAGGTCCCACTTTCGTTAAAGGGCCGGCCCATTTAGTATGTGGGTCCACCATAAAGCAAGTGGGCCGGCCCGGCAAGATAGTGGGCGGGCCAAAAACACAGTGGGTCCCATTTTCTGTTAAAGGGCAGGCCCAATTAGTATGTGGGGTCCACCATATAGCAGTGGGCCGGCCAACAAGATAGTGGGCCGGGCCAAAAACACAGGGTCCCACTTTCTCTTAAAGGGCTTCGCCCATTTAGTATGTGGGACCACCATATAGCAAGTGGGCTACCAAGATAGTGGGCCGGGCCAAAACACATGTGGGCCCACTCGTTAAAGGGCCGGCTCCAACTAGTATGTGGGGTCCACCATATAGCGAGCGGGCCCCCTAACAAGAGCGGGTCGGCCAAAAACACAGTGGGTCCCACTTTCCTCTTAAAGGGCCGGCCCATTTATTATGTGGGGTCCACCAAAAAAGCAAATGGGCTGGCCCAACTAATTAGTGGGCCGGCCCAGTAGTTGGTGGGGTCCACCTTAAAGCAAGTGGGCCAGCCCGTTTAGTTGTTGTTTATATGCCGGCATAATATGCGCTTTAGGATTTTGCGGGCAGGCACATATGTGATTTCGCTTAATTGGGCCGTTTAAGGGATGGGAATTCGTGATTTAGATACTGAGAATATTTACGCAGCATTGATTTCTGTCGGATAGCCTCACTTACCACAAGCACCAAAGAAAAAATGCGCGAAAGAACTATAAAAACTAACTAAATATTACATCAGCTGCAAGGCATTGAAAAAATATTACAGAACCCAGAGAAATTGAATGGTAATTAAACCTAGCAATACAATGAAGCGATCCGGCAATCTTTTAAGTTGTCCATGCAGCACCTATATCTGAAACAAAGACATTACAAGTTAAGACAACAACAATGGAAAGGCAAAGACACTACAATATTGTTTGGCAAAGAATTTGGAACTCATCATTTCGTCGTTATAACAAGATCATTGTAATGCGCACAATAAGCAAACAAAGAGTGCATGCCGCATACCAACAGCCAATATAACAGAGCATGTTAGAATGAAACAGCAGACTTACTACTGTCGAGTCCCATGCAAACCAACATGTTCAGGGAGTACAAAATTGGCATGAACAACATAGTAGCAGGCTATAAATTTTGTAACAACGACTGAGCAAGATGAAGTTATGATGGCTACATCTACAGAGCAGGGAATGTAAACCAAAAATAGAAGTTACGATGGCAAAAGCTAAAGAGGAGGGAATGTGAACCAACATGTGCCAAGTGCAATTACTTCATTTTGGCCGTGAACTAAATAATACTCCTGAACTTATAGTGAAGGGGATGCAAATCAAGATGTTTCGGGATATAAACTTGTAATGAGCAACACATGGAGGATAGTTAATGCTGGAGCTTAGGATGGACCAGATATACATAATATAGTGGGATCACCTGTGAACTTGTATAAGAGGGAATGCAAACCAATATGTTCAGCTTTCCATATGTGAGCGTCATGCCAAGTCAGAGAAACAAGTCAATAATGCAGCTTTTGAAGAACAAGATGGCACGCAAAATTATTATCTAGTAGTATGACAAGTTTATTTGTACTACAGGCTAGATAGCAGAGTGATAGCATGCCAAACTAAGTCCTTACTTTGTTAGCTTACAATGAACTAGATACAAAACAATGGCATCACCTGTAGTACAGGGAATGCAAGCCAACATGTTCATGGAGTAAAAAATTGGCACAAACAACATAGTAGCAGGCCATAATTTTTGTAACAACGACTGAGCAAGATAAAGTTATGATGGCTAGATCTACAGAGCAGGGAATGTAAACCAAATATAGAAGTTACGATGCCAAAAGCTATAGAGCAGGGAATGCGAACCAACATGTGCAATTACTTAAAATTGGCCATGAACTAAATAATAGCAGGATGTTACTATAATACCTACAGTATAATTTTTGTAACAACGACTGAGCAAGATAGAAGTTATGATGGCTACATCTACAGAGCAGGGAATGCAAACCAAAATGTTCAATCGCTTAAAGTTAGCAATGAAGTAGAAAATAGCAACGTGTTACGGTCATAGCTAGGAATGAACTAAAAGAGCTTCAGACAAACAAGCATCTGAACCCAGAACATGGCGCTAAAACAAGGGACTTACATTAGGAGAAGCACTCTGTGGGAGTCACAACAGATCTTCCTGGGGTTGATAGATCCGGTGATGAAGTACGCTACATGTGCTACTTGGGGTTGGAGAGACGGCCATTACACTTCATGGTTACTCATCTCGTCTGCAAAAACGTAACGGCGCGTCGTTAGCACAAACAGGTTCCCCCAAGATTAAACAAGAACTTGCAGGCAAGCAATAGAAAAGCGACAGTAGAAGAGTTTAGATCATGCACGGCGCCGGTGAAGCAGATCCGGTTCATGCACAGCGGTGTCGGTGAGCAAGATACGATGCGGTGGACGGCTCCGGCGGGGTGGACGATACCGCAGCTGAAGCGACTGCGGTAGACTGCTGGATGAGCATATGGTTTCGAGGTTCGGCGGGGATGATCCGGTCCGGTTGATGACGGCGTCGATGAAGCGGCTCCGGCAGGCAGCCGGATGACGAGGATCGCGAGGGCTCGGGTAGGCCAGGGAAGTCCGGCGGGGATGTTCCGGTGCGGTGGTCGTGGAGGTGGGAGAGAGGGACTTGGGAAGTTCCGGTGGGTGGTCTGAGGGAAATGAATTTTTTTGGGAGGGTTTCCGGGCTAGGGAGGTGGTGATCCAAAAAATGACGGGCAGACCCCTCACCAACCGACTTTGCTGTCATCTCCACAGGGGTAGAATGGGAATTTGGAAGCGTACGAAATTTTTGTATTTTGTAGGCGGGAAGTTTTGCCGCTATGAGATTTTGAATTTCGCTAAGGTCCAAGTATAATGATAAAAAATTGTGAGACCGTACTAGTACCTCTGTTCAAGGCCGAGTGCAAAATCAAATCATCATCATCTTGAATATTGGTCACTACCATGGTCATGATCTATCTCTGAAATTAGCGTATCCGCTATATCAAAGTATAATGATAAAAAAAATTGTGAGACCGTACTAGTACTTCTATTCTAGGCCGAGTGCAACATCAAATCATCATCACGTTAAAAATTTGTTACCATGATCATGATCTATCTCTGAAATTGGCGCATCCGCTATATCTTTCAAAGTATAATTATACGAGTAATAAAAATTGTGAGACCATACTAGTACTTCTGTTCAAGTTCGAGTGCAACATCAAATCATCATCACGTTGAAAATTTGTTACCATGATCATGATCTACCTCTGAAAATGGGCGCATCCGCTAAAACTTGCAAAGTATAATGATACAAAATTGTGAGACCGTACTAGTACTTATGTTCAAGGTCGAGTGCAACATCAAATCATCATTACATTGAAAAGTGTGTTACCATGATCATGATCTATCTTCTAATTTGGCGCATCCGCTAAATCTCGCAAAGTATAATGATAAAAAATTGTGAGATTGTACTAGTACTTCTATTCAAGTTCGAGTGCAACATCAAATCATCATCACGTTGAAAATTTGTTACCATGATCATGATCTATCTCTGAATTTGGCGCATCTGCTAAATCTTGCAAAGTATAATGATAAAGAAATTGTAAGACAGTAGTAGTACTTCTGTTCAAGGTCGAGTGCAACATCAAATCATCATCACGTTGAAAATTTGTTACCATGATCCTCTGAAAATAGGCGCATCCGCTAAAACTTGCAAAGTATAATGATACAAAATTGTGAGACCGTACTAGTACTTATGTTCAAGGTCTAGTGCAACATCAAATCATCATTACATTGAAAATTGTGTTACCATGATCATGATCTATCTCTGAATTTGGCGCATCCGCTAAATCTCGCAAAGTATAATGATAAAAAATTGTGAGACTGTACTAGTACTTATGTTCAAGGCCGAGTGCATGATCAAATCATCATCATGTTGAAATTTGTTACAACGATCATGACATATCTCTAAAATTGGCGCATCCGCTAAATCTTGCACGTGGCGCATCTCGGTGCGGAGCAACAAGCCGGTGCTATCAAGGTTGAGGCGTCGGTAGCGTCATCGGGCTCTCCTCTTTTGATAGATCTTCTACATGGCGTGGCGCACCGCCCACCGAGAAGCAGTCATATGTGAGATCGAGGTGGAGACGTCGCCGGCATCCTCGAGGCGCGACCGCCCTTCTACGAGCCAGAGTCGACTCAAGGTATGAATCCATGCGCTGTCGCGTCCCTTCTGCATATGAAGTGGAATGCCTTAGATTTATTGTTCTTCTCTTACGATTATTTGCCGGACATGTGTGCTCTTTCTCTGAATATATTGCTTGAAAAGCTAACCAAGTTACTTAAATTCACTTCGTTCTTAATCTTGCGTGCCAATTTTGTTATTTTTGCTGACAGTGGTGCACGCAAGGAAATTTATTTCTGGGTGTGCTGAGCTGTTAGGCCTAAGTCGAAATCCTCAGCTAAACAAGGCCTCAGCTTAACACATAAAAAGGTGTTCAATCTCGCCCACAATGTCCTCTTCTTTCCTCTTCCTTTATTGGAACTTGTTTTGCAGACAAGGAAAGTGGCACGTGTAATGTGAGTAAAACCCTCTTAGCCAAAATCAGCTACGAGCAAGATTTTATGTATTGTAGATTCCCCAATTGACTCTCATCCCCAATGTAGTCTTTTTTATGTCAGTATAGACTTCTTTACTGGATGTATACTATCGTACATGGCATGCATTTGCCTAATGAGGAGCATTGTATTGCCATTCTAGCCAACCTGATCGATCTGTCAAGCTTCATGCACGAGATGCCATGTTTAATTTACTCCCTCGCTCCGATCCATATTTATTGGTGTAAAATGAATGTGAATCGGAGGGAGTACTCTTCTTAGATAGTACTATACCAGTTCAAAAAAAAGTACTGTACTACTACATCACAAATGCATCAAAAGAGTACTACATCACAAGACCACCACGGTTGTACTAGTAGAGTTTAATGCTTAACTTCCAAAGGGAATAAGATTACACATATGAACTTTAAACAGGCGCTGTCCGATGTCTGCTTGTTTGGGAGCACAACATAAATAATACTACCCCCGTCCATACATAAGTGACTAAACTTTGTCTGAAGATGTTTCATCTATATATGTTTTTAGTGTGTAGATACATCCGTATCTTGAAGGAAAAAGGTGAGCCGCTAACTTTTTGAATAGAGTGAGTAATACAATTCGGATAAACAATGGTGTAGTAAAACAAATACTCCTGCCCATCATAAAACAAAACACAGACTGACTCAAATATATGTACAGATCACAAAAAAGGTTTCATCAGAACCCGAACATATACATGCAGAAATGACCGTTTGATCACATAAAACAAAGGTTTCGTGGCATATTTATGCCCCCAAAACAAGCAGACGTAGGACAGCGCCAACGTACTAGCAGCTAGCACTATGGAGCTGCAGTACAAACAAATGGTGCAGCGACATTTCCACCAGAACGAAAACTAAAAGACATCAGACCAAACAAAAGCTGGGCTATCACTTCTTGCCCAAACAAGCCTTGCTCCTTCATATGCGACTTCCTTTTCTCTTATGGATGTTGAACTTTGAATTAGATGGGTTCCTGACAGCGCGTTCTTTTTCGTGTCCTTGATGTTGCACTCTGGATCAGGTCGGTTACTGTCAGGAAATGAACAAATTGATCAGCAAAAGTCATATGTAAATGAATGCAAAGGTTACATATGAATGACTAACCCGGTCTAACTGAGTAGGGATGTAAAGTGCACCAACGTCTAGCAGAATTGTACTTTCTCCACTGCCAGTTGCTCATATCTAATTGGAATACTCCCTCCTTTGCCCGTACAACCAGCTCATTTTTGTCCTCAAATACGCAGAGTAACCTTACTGCATGTTTCCAATTGTATGGAAATGATGTGTCAAGGCCAAAAAAAGTATCCAATTCAAAATTTATATGACATGTCCATGACTCGTGATCGCCTGTTGATGATCTTGTACTGGTCCATGTTTGTAGGGTGAAGTCTCTTATAACAGCAAGGGCAACATCTCCATTATGTCCCTTGAAGATGTGAATGTTAAGCATGAATATATCATGCGTCTCATGAGGGCACTGAATATATTTCAGAGTCTTCTTTGCATGGTCAAGCTCAATGATATATCTAGACTTCGTTGGCCAGTACAAAATACCCCCTATGAGAGTTGCCGGTCTACGGTCAATCTCTGACAGCATCGGAGTTGATCGAGCTAGAAACTCCCATTCTTTTGAATCTGGTGAGTAGATATGAGCCTGTGCATCGTAACGTTTAGTTGTTATCCAAACAACCGAGAACTTGCCACAATGTGTAAACGGTTCAGAGTTGTTTCTCGAACAGAGAATTGAGCCGCTGCTTTCAATTGTGTGATTGCGCCACAATGGTGGTTCTGGTATCGCTGTGAGAACTTGCCTAATTGGATCCCAGACTGATATATACCCTCTGGATACATTAGAATGGAGTAGCACCATACCATCGCGGCATCCCAGGACATAGATTTTGGGACCGTTCACTTGAGACGGGATTGCCAGCATCTTCAAGATGGCCGGGTGAAGATCATGCTCTGTGATGAATCGATTGTCCTCGGAGTTGTTGGTGAAAAACCCTAGCAACGGGTTTCCTCCGTTGTGTGACACAGTTAGCTTTCTGAAATAATTGCTTCCCATACATTGCCTCCATGCTTTCTTGGTGCCTGATGCAGCTAGTAAGCAGGTTGGATGGGGAGGAAGCCTGACAAGAATCTGAGAGACTACATCTCCAGGCAGATCGTTGATTGTTGTGGGTGTCCTTCGACTGAAGCTGGTAGGATTATGCAAATCGCACGATGCATCGTCAAAATTATGTAAACAGCACACTGCATCATCTATTTTTTAAAACAAAATGCAACATCTAATTTGACTAAGCAGCAAAATGCATCATCTAATTCATCATCAAAGTTTCCTAAACTGCACGGTGCATCAGCAAAATCAAAATAGTGTAAACAGCACAATGCATCAGCAAAATCAAAATAATGTAAACAGGACAATGCATCAGCAAAATCAAAATAATGTGAACAGCACAATGCATCAGCAAAATCAAAATATTGTAAACAGGACAATGCAATTGTAATCCTGTTGCATAATCAATGAAGCCCTTAATTTGCAAAAAAAAAAAAAAATAGGACGCACCAACGGAAGGCAATCTCGCATATACAGTAATAATTGCTAACGTGTCAACACGATTGGAGGAAAAAGAGACCTCTACAGGACCCAAAACGCTGTGGTAACATCAGATGGGGTTAGCTTTGATATAGGTAATAAAATGTAAACAGCACAATACATCATCTAAGTTGACAGCAAAATTCTTCATCGAAATTTCCCACACTGTTCAAGGAATCAGAAAAATTACCTAAAAGGCTAAAAGAGCAAAATGCATCATCAGAGTAAAATATATGTAAACAGTACAATGCATCATCCAACTTTTGGCTAAACAGCAGAGAGCATTAGCTAGGTTGACAGAAAAACAAAAACAAAAAAAACCATGAAAAATTCCTGAAGAGGTGAGTGCATCAGAAAAATTACTACCTAAAAAGCATAATGAATCACCCAAATTACAAAAGAAGCAGAATGCATCATCAAAAATACAAAAACATCTCAATGCATCATCACGTCTGGTTTGGGCAAAAAACCCAATCCACCAGATCTAACCTCATTGCAGTTGGGGAAGGTAGAACTTACAAAGGGGTTGACGAGTCACGATCATATGCAACAAGCGCCGCCTTAGATGAAGTCACCATCCAAGCTCTCGACGCGTTCAAAGCAGCCAGCTTCGAAGCCTCCGACGGTTCTCCCGGCTGCGCCGCCAAAACTCTCGAAGCACGCGCCAAGACTTTCCAACAAAATGCAGCTTCGATACGAGCATTTGCCAGCGCCACAGCGCCCGGGCCCGTCCTAGCCACCGCCTTCGCCTTTGCCTCCGCATCCGCTTTACATGTCTCCGCCGATGCATGCAGAGCATCCGTCTCCGCTTTCCATGTATCCGCCGACGCAGTGTAGGCATCGAGCGACGCCGTTTTCATTTCCTAGAAAACCCAGTAAGTTACTCACATTGCAATCCCCAAATTAAGGTTATATCGAACACAATGACCGATGAACCTCTGTACTCGCCGGAGGTTGGAGATGTACATACCTGCGAAGATCGGTCCGGTGGTGCTTGACGGTGGTGCGTCGGGGACGGGGGAGAACTCGGCGGGGAGAATGGTGGCGCGGCCCAAGACGGCGGCGCGGAGAGGGGCGACGGTGCGGTCATCGAACCTCGGCAGACAGTATTTTGTATATATATATGAGAAGAAGAATAAAGTCTGGTCGAATGAGGCAGCGCGACCGGCAGAGTACAACCGAAGGCTACTAGTGCTACCTTGGAGTATTGTAGTAATATAACATAATAAAAATAATGGCCTTGTTTAAACCACTCTTGTCAGTGTGGCATCGCGTCCAAATTTAATGCATTCTGTGGAAATCGGAATAATGCTGTAAAAACTCTCATACTAGTGTGGTATATATAGCATGCACCGACACTTTTCAACAAAATGTCGTCTCCATTTCATAGGAGACTGCTTGCACACTGGGATACGATGCTGACATGACGAAGGGCGCAGAAGTATTTTGGAGTATTTCATTCGAGCAGATCGGGGCGACGGTGCGTCTTTGGAGGGAATACCGTGTGGTGTGTCTTTGGAGGGAATACCGTACGTACTTAGGAGTATTTCATTCGAGCAGACTGCTTGCACACTGGGATACGATGCTGACATGACGAAGGGCGCAGAAGTTTGCGAAAATGGTTGTACTACCATCCGACCATTAGTATAATCGAGCAGCCTAGTATAATCATTGCGCGATAGCTTACACGAGAAGGAAAAGAGCCGAACAGCTGTGGATAATAAAAGCATTTGGCTCTTCGAGGATCCTTCTTCTACTGCCTTCTCAAAGGAGTACTACTATTGTAATCTTTTTTTTGTTTTTCTGGGACCTTCGGGTCCCTTCCCCGTTGAAAAGTGAAGTGTTTCGAATACATTCATATGCCTATGTTTCTATTTTTACAAGCAAATAAATAACAAAGGATGACTCAATGCACAAGTTGATCTCATTTTGAATTTTTTTAAAACTTCTTCTATTGTATTCAAATTTGATTAGAAGGAGTCGATCGATTGTACATGCCAATCGTATAGCTTGGTGGGTGGATTGGCATTTGAAGTTTGGTCATTGTGTTCTTGTTTGTTACCACCCTCGCAAGGCACGTCCAAGTATTTCCTGTCAGAATTTATGGCATGTATGTAGTTAAATAACCTACATTATTTCAATTATGAGTTTAATTACTAGGCAAAAGCTTAAAAATCCATATATAGTTCCAGATTAAGATGAACAAATCCTTGAACCTATATCTACAAAATTGATGGCACTAACACATCCTACCAAGCGGAAAGCATGTCTACCCTACTGCTTCCAAAAGGTGGAATTATGACAATAATGTGCAACTGTTAAAATTTGGTAGCCCTCCTTCACAATTAACACACATCTAGCCATTTTTGTACAGTAATAAAAAAGGGAAATCATTCTTTCATGCATGCATATAATTGTTAGAATCTCTTGTTTGTGAAGTTGCTTAAAATACGATCTCTTCCAAACTTGAGGTCATATGATAACTAAAAAGTTTTGTATGGCGGGATTTTGCATCAAAGTACATGCGCACAATACTCACTTGTGGGCAGAAAGCCAAACAAACTCATATTACTAGGTTTGTATTAATTTGTTCAAGAAATTTCACCATCACACATGATTTTGTGCTTGCGTTAATTTTACTTTAAAAACTTCTTCCAAATTCAAATTTTCTTCAAACATGCCAACGGTACATGTCTACCAATTAATAATTAAGGGTACACCACACGTACTGCCTCGTAGGGTACATAAAAAATTATACTATATTTTATGGCATGTACTAATTTCACATAATCTACAACTCAACGTTGAGTTTAATGATCAGCCCAGAACTAGAAAACAAATATACATATAGTTGCAAATTAACCTAGAAAAGCTCTAGTATCCTTTAAAACCCTAGAAAATGGACATGCATGCATGCATCCTACTCATAATAATTAATTAAGGTCTCGATCTCTATACTGCTCACGAAGTTTGGAATTCTGGCAAATATGCAACTTGTTTCATTAATTTACCATGGCGAGATAGATGCATGCACATCGATCACTTAAAAAATATAAAGTTTGTAAAGGATTTGGCATCCATATATGCTCACCGGATATATAGATAAGGCCAAGCAAACACATCGAATATTTCTGAAGAAATGTTTTTGCTAGAACCTTCAAATTTTTAGATTTACATCACACACAAAGAACACACCTTTAATTTCGCCAGGTTTGTGCACTAATAAAGTACTCCTACAGTACTAGAAATTGGATTGTTCTACTCCGGAGTGATATGCTCACCGGAGTATTTTTGGATCTTAGCTGGAGCGGCGTTTGGCGGTTGCACGAAGCCGTGCTGGATGTTAAGCCTGTCGAGGCACGCCTGGTGGAAAGCGTGCGCCACCTTAGCCTCATCGGCGCGCCGCTGCAATGCTGCGTCCCTGGGATTTGCAGCCGCCGCATTCTTAGCCTGCACGAAAGCTTGCAGAGCATCCCGGCATCTATAGAGTGCCGGGAACATCACGTTATATACGAGCTCCTTGGCGGTGTTGCTCCTGCAAAGGGCGTCGCCGTGATGCGCTTCGAAAGAACGGCCTGGCTCCACGGCCGGCACCGCCTGAAGTGCGGTCGGATTAGGCGGCTGGCCACGGGAGCTCCCTGCCTCCGCATCGTTCGCGCCGGCCGGGAAGGGGATCTCACCTGCTGGCAAAGAAAACCATGCGGCATGCGCGGGCGGAAAAGCCGGCCAGGGCCGAGCGGGCGTCGCATGCGGGGTTGCGTGGGAGATCCCTGCCTCTGCATCCATCGGCCCGCACGGGAAGCGGCTGGCGAGGGGCTCCACGGCCAGCGCCGCCGCCGCGGGCTGAACAACCGGCCAGTGCAGAGCGGGCGGGTTATGCCTTGGTGCGCGATGGACGAAGCGAAGGCGGCGCTGATGCTCCGCTTCCTCGTCGGTGGTAGGACTACGCGCGCGGCGACCAGAGCCAAGTCGGAAGGCCATAGATATGTCGATTGGTCACTTAAGCTGGAGAGGTTCTCTTACCATTTCGGAGAAGCGGAGTAAGAGGAAGTTGTTGCTTATACGGGTTCACTGCCACGTTGGGTTAAGAGGGGCAAAGTTGGTCAATGCCTAGGAAGTTGGAATCGTTTTGGCCCCAATTTTTTAATTACCTTGCGGTTCATCTCTCGGTCTCTCCCACCTCTTCACTATCCCTCCCCTTGCCTCCTTTCATGCTTCATCGTAGTGCATCTTGTTTTTCTAGCACCTTCACAAAAATCATACACATTTGGCCGATTCTGTCATTGTGTGCACTAATAAAGTAAAAAATCCATTATATGTGAATAAACGTTTAATACACTAGCTCGCAAAGATGTTTCTCAAGGCGATATGCACAATGCCTGCCAAAAATGGGTCATGATAACTAAATTTCGTGTTAATTTTTGCATGACATGTACTCACTTGTGTATGAAGCCAAGCAAACTCATAATCTATACCAAAAAAATGTGAAAGAGTTCTTTTTAGTATCCTTCATACATGGGGTTCCTATTTTTACTTTCTATTTTTACTAGTTACAAGTACTCATGCATGAAAACTTTTGAAAATATGTGCATTTTGGGCTGTGTGGAGACATGGTACAATAATATATTCAAGTTGATATACAAAGTCTAGACATATTCAAACTAGACAAATAATGTATCTAACCCCCTAACCCTAAACTCTGTCTTATGAAGTCAAGCATGCATGAAGAGAATTGGTTTTGGGTTTCAAACATGGAAATTTCAAAATCATCCCAAAAGCTTCATTTTAGAGCGACTAAGAAGGATCCAGGCTTACCTTTCCATTTTCATGTTTTAAACTTGTTTAAATCTTGGTCAAATCTAGGATTTGACCAAGATTCAAATGGGCATAAAATAAAAAAATGAAAAAATGAAAAACCAAAGCGCACATAGTCTTCTTATATGTCATATAGTAAGCATTAAAGTTGGTAAACAAGGTCTAGACATATTCAAACTAGACAAATCATGTATCTACCCCCTAACCCCTAAACTCTGTCTTATGACGAAGTCAAGCATGAAGATTAAGTGGTTTTGGGTTTCAAACATGGAAATTTTGAAAACCTCCCAAAAACTTCATTTTAGGGTGACTAAGAAGGATACAGGCTTACCTTTTCATTTTCATAAAACTTGTTTAAATATTGGTCAAACCTAGGATTTGACCAAGATTCAAATGTGCATCAAAATTCCAAAAATCAGAAAAATGAAAAACCAAAGCACATAGTTTTCTTATGTCATAGTAAGCATTAAAGTTGATAAACAAGGGTCTAGACATATTCAAACAAGAAAATCATGTATCTACCCCTAACCCTAAACTTTGTCTTATGTAGCACAAGCATGAAGAGAAGGTCAGTTTTAAATATGGAAATTTCCAAAAACCTATCAAAGCTTCATTTTAGGAGTACTCAAGAAGGATCCATGCTTGCCTTTTCATTTTCATATTTGAAACTTGTTTAAAATCATTGTCAAACCAGGATTTGACCAAGATTTAAATGGATAAAATTAAAAAATCGGAAAAATGAAAAACAAAAGCACATAGCCTTCTTATGTCACATATATAGTAAGTATTCACAAAAGTTGATAAACACAAGGTCTAGCTAGACATATTCAAATAAGACAAATCATGTATCTACCCCTCTAACCCTAAACTGTCTTTATGAAGTCAAGCATGAAGAGAAGTGGTTTTAGGTTTCAAACATGAAATTTCAAAACCTCCCAAAATCATTTAGAGTGACTAAGAAGGATACATGTTTCCCTTTTCATTTTCATGTTTTAGACTTGTTTAAATCTTGGTCAAACCTAGGAGACCAAGATACAAATAGGTACAAAATGAAAACAAAAGCACATAGTGTTCTTATGTCATATCGTAAGCATTCAATTAAGTTGATAAACAAGGTCTAGATATATCCAAACCAGATAAATCATGTATCTACC